>CM030366.1:159088578-159300084 GCA_017893485.1 Hemerocallis citrina | reverse complement strand
CCCCAAAAAGGGCAAATTTTCCATTCTGAAATGAGATTTCCCCCACAGTCTACTTAGTCTAGACATGTGGTCAGTTTGGTCTCCTGCAGATCAACAATGCTAACTTTCGATTTAGCGATGACATCTCTAACCATTTTCCGTTGCCCCGCCTACCCAGGCCTCTAACGTTCCAGAAGAGGACCTCTATTAACTACAATTATATATGGGACCATGGCTCGCCTTGTTGGTCGAGGTCGAGATGAGATTAACTCTATCGCTCTCCCACCCCCTAATCTTATTTAGGAGGAAAGCGTTCTTATCAGTATCGCTCACCCGCTAGACCACAGGTTTTGGCTAGACTAAAAATTTCAATATCAGTCATGAAATTAAAAATAGAAGCTAGGAAGGAACGCGTACCTCCATCGCAAGTCTTAAACTGATTTAGCCGCTGCCACAATCTCCAGATAATCGTCCAAGGACTCCTTACTAGTCCTGTTAGCCACTTTATGTACTCTGAAACCGTCATAGTCTTACTTATAAGAAGTTGATATGTGTTATCGTCATTGTTTTTCTTAAATCATAGTTAATAATCTAGCCATCATTTTGTTTCATTAATACGATACAGCGTACGAGCTCCATTTTGCAACAAAGCATTCAAAATGTGCTTCCTTTCTTCCATCAACCTGGTATACTTAACTCTTTGAGAAAAACCCTAGATCTATAATATTAGGGGCGGCGGCGACTGGCCATCCACGCCCCCCCCCCCCACCGTCGTCCCCCCTCCCTCCATCCAATGCGGCGACGAGATCCTCCCCAGTCGCGGCACGAGGAGAAGTTGCCCCTCTCCGTTCGCGTCTTCGTCTGTCTTCGTGCGACGAGATCCCATCACGAGGAGAAGTTGCCCCTCTCCGCCGCTCCGGTGGGCCTTCACAGACGACGACGGGACCATAGAGCTTCCCCAGTGCACCGCGACGCTGCCTCAGTTCGCATAGCGACTGTAGCCTCCTCCCGCGAATGGTTGGGTGAGCACCGGGAGTCCTGGGGTGGTTGCAATCGCCGTGGCTTTGGCCAAGAGCGAGGTGCGGCACCTACCCTCCCCCCCCCTCTTACTGCGCCCACCAGATCCGGCCTTGGTCGCCGTGGCTCTGGCTCTGGCCGAGGACGACGCCGAGTTTGCCCACATCGTCGGTGGTTCGGCATGGGGCCCGTGGGGCAAGGTTGTTTGTTGGTGATGGTTGTGGTGTGATAGGTGTGGAATGTGTTGTATCGCACAATTGTGGGGCTTGGACCCGAGATGGGGTCCCTCCATAATGTGTGACGTCCATGGTAATACCAGAGTTAGAGACGGTAGCGGGCTGATCTGGTTATTGTTTGTGTGGGGGGAAGTGGAGGAGGTGCTTGGGATCAGTGTTGCACGGTTACGGGGTTAGGTCCCGAAGACGGGGTCCCCCCATAGGTGCGCACCGTTACAGCACAAGATGGGGCTTGGGCCCGCAGACAGGGTCCCCCCATGAGGTGTCCTGTAGAAATTGTTGAGGTGGAGGTGTATCTGTTTTTGTTCAGTAGTGGGGTAGTTGCTCCCTGAATTCGACACCTGTTAATCAACGACCACAAGTTTCGCAACAGCGCCGCCACTATGCTCTCATCAATAAACCTACAATCTACAACGTCCACCGCCCGTAGGGGCGAGAGGGGAAGGTGATGCTTCTGTTAGTTGTGGTTGTTTCGAATTTTGCGTGAGAGAGAGAGAGAGAGTGAGAGAGTAAAGATATTGCTTCTCTCTATTCTGTGCTGGTGTCTGTTAGTATTTGTGAGAAATCACTAGAGAGAGTAGATGCGTGTGAGAGGCGAAGCTATCCTCTTCACGGCTCTCTCCTTGTCGGTGTTCGTGGTTAGGGTGACCGGGTGTTTTGTTTGGTGAGAAATTGCTGATGAGAGCTATAGCGTGACAGAGGTGAGTACCTTCTCCACGGCTCTCCTTTTGGGTGCGACTCTGATTGAGCCATGTGTGAAGTTGCGTTGGTGAGGTAGAAGGAGGGGAGGGGCAAATTTTCAAATCCCACATGATTCACTTCAGGTGGGTGGGCGCGTGCCGTGGAGGTGGGTGCTCGAAGCTTGCTTGACGGACATATAATTAGTTGGTCCTCGTAGTTTAGAGTGAGAGCTGATTATATGTACTGGTCATGTCGCTTCATGTTTTTTTTTTTCTGTCTGTAGGTTGTAACTTGCTCCAGTATGCTGTGATTGTTTTGTTAATTTCTTATTAATAAAACATGGTGGTCTTATTTCACCTTTTTCCTTAAAAAAATTAAAAATAAAAAAAAATAAAAAACCGAAGCATTCAAGATAGTCATAAATACGTTGCTTCTGCTCTGTCTCTATTCTAGGCACTTCAAAAAAACATGATCACTACCAAGGATATGATAATTTTCTTCTATTATAAAAAGTTAGACAATTATTTATGAGAATTCAAAGAGAATGTGGATCCTAAATTAAAAGCTTTAGATTCTATCATATCCAAGATCTAAAACCCCGACCACTCCTTCAAGATTCCCTCTATCTTCAACTGAATCTCCACCAGTGCAACTCCTGAAATATCTTATATCTTGTATTTTTTTGTCCCAACCGATAATAATAAATGTGAACCAAACTAATTGTCTACCTCTCAATTCTTAACTTTTTGGAGATTGCGATGGAAAGAGATTGGGAATGTGCAGACAACCAATCGTTAGCGTATGCTTCCGTGTTGTCTTATCTTATTAGCATAAGAGAGATTGTCATTGTAAGAGCATCCGCAGTCAGTTTGTTATATTTGTCAATTTTTCGTTTTTCATTGTAAGAGCATCCGCAGTCAGTTTGTTATATTTGTCAATTTTTCATTTTCTGAAAAACGAATCGCTACAGTCGTTTGTTATTTTGTCATTTTATGGCAAAGCAGCTACAGTGCGTTCTCATTTTTGAGAAACGAATTTTCTATTCTCAAATTATAAGAGACGGGACAACATGTATCGTCCCAAATTCTTTTGAATTTTTTAATGGGAGTCCGACGAGACAACTTGTTTCATCTGATTTTTTTTTTTTTTTTGGGTGATCGGACGGTTTGGATGAAGAGAGAAAAAAAAATCCAAAAAAAATCTCGGACGAGACAAGTTGTCCCGTCTCAAGCAAAAATGCTTGGTTTTGTCCCGTCCCTAATTGGTGGGCAATTAGATTAGGGCCAAAACAGTAGTTTAGGTAGTTAATTATTCGGTTTATGTTATATTTTATTATATAATTTATTTAATTAAATTATTTTAACCTCTAATCACTAATTAGTTAACCGTAAATAAAAAAAGCACCGACGAAACAACATGACTCGTCTGTCTCAAATTTTAGCAAAATTATAGTAAACAACGACTGCAGACGATTTCGATATTTGCTATTGCTGTAGCTGCCATATTCTAAAAAATGAGAAACACCATTGTGGATGCTCTAAAAGGAGAGATTCAAAGTCATAATCTCTTAGTGAGCACAAGAGCATATAGAATGATCTACGTGAATTAGTGTTGACTCTTAGTTTGGTATACACAAAATGTATCCATAAATACTAATAAGTTTAAATTAAGTTGTTCAGATTTTCAGGTTAAATTAATATCAAAAAGATATTCAAAAGAGATTCAAGAATAAGTAAAAAAGGAAAGCAATAAAGAAAATAAGCAAAGAAGAAAAGCAATAAAGAAAGATTGCAAGATCAAGCAAAAAAAGAAGTTATTCAAAAAGAGCACATGTTGATTAATGCTATCAAGATCAGTTGTTGTTATTCCTTATTTGTGAGATTTTATCTGTATTTGATTGATTGATGATTGATTAGTATATGGTAAAAAATATAAAGTGGATTCGTTATGAACAGCACGATAACGGTCGACCACACCTCATGTCGGTCGACTGCATCGCAGTCGACTGCACTTCACAACAATATAGTGAAGTAGTCAACCATTCATCTTTCGACTTTTCGTCAGAGAGATGAACGGTCGACTGCACCTAAATTGTGGTCGACTGTACTTTGCGCTGTTCACTCTTTTGCAATGTATCGTTTCTAATTTTGATTGATACACTTCTCGTCTATATAATTGGACGGACCCACTGAGTATTCTTCACCTATTACTTCTGAGAAAAATATTCTAAATTAATCTTCCAACAATCAATCCGAGTGTGTGTAATAACTATTTGTATTCTTCAGTCAGGATCATTGAGGATCTTGAGTTCTTTTCTTTTCTTCCACTTTGATGAGATTGACGGGACTTGTGATTAGAAGTCATGTGGGTGTAATAGGTCTCTCGGCTTGAATCCGAAAATCACTGTACAAGAGTTTGAGTATAGTGGAATGCTTGTGGCGGAGAATTGCTACAAGTAGGTGGTGTGGACGAAGACCTAGGGATCGAAACAAGTTATATCGTTGCGTCACTTGTGCTATTTGTGTTTACATCTCTTATCTCTTCTCAATTACTTTTGCAACTTAGTTTTAATTTTTTTTTAAGTTTTAATTCCGCACAATCATCTTATTCATCCCCTTAGGCTAATTTACAATTAGTTCTACTTTGTCTATACTCTAAGCACCGCAAAAAAAAACATGATCACTACCAAGGATATGATAATTTTCTTCTATTATAAAAAGTTAGACAATTATTTATGAGAATTCAAAGAGAATGTGGATCCTAAATTAAAAGCTTTAGATTCCTTCATATCCAAGATCTAAAACCCCGACCACTCCTTCAAGATTCCCTCTATCTTCATCTGAATCTCCACCAGTGCAACTCCAGAAATATCTTATATCTTGTGTTTTTTTGTCCCAACCAATAAGAATAAATGTGATCCAAACTAATTGTCTACCTCTCAATTATTAACTTTTTGGAGATTGAGATGGAAAGAAAATGGGAATGTGAAGACAACCAATCGTTAGCGTACCTAAGTTTTTACTAACAGAATTTTGGAGATTCTCTCCTAAACTGTTCTTCAAATGTTTTTAAATAACATAATGCAATTGTAAAGTTCAATGTGTAGTTTAAAGAATTTTTTTTTCTTTAACAGAAAACATATTTAAACTTAATTAGATACATGAAGATTAAGAGGTTTGTTGACCCTAAATTTGGTGTGCACAAAAACCGTACTATTAAATTTAATGTTCTTCAATTGAGATTTACATGATTCAAGGAAATCAAAATTCAAACAAAGTGTCAAAAAGATTTGACATCAAGCAAAAGAAGAAAGAATAAAAGAAGATTGCAAAACAACAAAAGATGTGCCTCAAGAAACATGTGCTTAAGTTCTCAAAAAAGTCAGCCAATAGTGTTTATTTATTTCCATTAATATGAGGAATTAATATGTAAAGAATCGTTGATTGAATAATTAGTTATAGAAAGAATATAAAAGTGAATTCATCTCATAAAACCATATTTGGTAGGAAATGATCGACCACACATATACACAGTCGACTGTACCATACAGTCGACCGCAAATGTAGTGCTAAACATGGTGCAGTCGACTGTCAATTCTTTCCGACTTCGGTTGAAGAAATTGACAGTGGATCGACCTCCCAAAGTGGAGTCGACCGTTACCTGCATAGCGACAAATATGGAAGGTTTTTTTTTTACTTTTTGGAAAGAAACTATTCTTCACTCTATAAATAGAGGTGAATTCACTGAGTATTATTTGATCGCTTGCTATCACTATTCTTCTGAACTAATCATTCAATCAACAATCTGAGTGTGTGAGCTTTTATTGTTTTATTCAGTTAAGATCGTTATAGATCTTGAGAGTTTTTCTTTTCTTCCACTTCGGTGAGTTTTACGAGGCTTATTCATAGAATTCATGTGGGTGTAATAGAAATCTCAGCCTGAATTCCGAGAATCATTGTACAAGGGTTTAAAGTATAGTCGAACGCTTGTGGTGAAGAATTGCTACAAGTAGGTGGTGTGCACAGACCTGGGGGTCGAACCATGTTATATTCATGTGCCTTGCGTGTTTGATGTATTTGCTTTCTCCAACTTTATCTCCCTACTTTATGCGTTTTATTTAAGTTTTAAATTTATGCATAATCACCCTATTCCCCCCCCCCCCCCCCCCCTCAGGGTGATTTACAGTGGTATCAGAGCAAGGTGCTTATAAATAGCTTAAAAGCTAGAGCAAAAGGTCCAGTGACCGAAATCCCTCCCTAAAGCTTGTGCACATTGGAGCCATTCATCTCCAATGGAATAAGTCTAACACGTTCACCTTATTTTGATGAAAAATGCTATGATATTTAGATGTTCGTATGTCTCATTGTTTGCAGATGCTTGGAAAAGAAATATGGAATGTTTATGTAAACCAAGTAGATATCCCTATCAATGATGGAAATATGACTTTCATAAAAGGTGAACTAGCATTGAAAATTGAAAATTCCAAGGCTATGACAGCACTATATGCAGGTCTGATCAATGAAGAGTTGTTACGATGTGAGCAAAACTGCAAAACGATGTATGAAATCTGGAACAACATGCAAAAACGTCATGAAGGAACCGCATTTGAGTTAAAGGCAAAAGTTACTTTATGTTTTTATAAGTTTGATGTTTTTCGCTTGATTCCAGGAGAAAACATAGATCAGATGCTTGCTCGTTTTGATATTATCGCATATGAGTTTGAGAGCTTAGTCTAGGGGTTAGATAATGACCGAAAGGTCGGAAAACTCACAAGTTGTCTCATGCCTGAATGAGACATAAAAGTTGCTGCAATGAGGGAGATGCTTGAAGAGAATGGTTTTAACTAGCACACATTCCAAGGAAAATTGAAGACGTATGAGATGGAGATGGCAGAAACAAAGAGATACTGACAGAACATTGGAATTATTCCCAAGACTGAAGAAAATAACATTTTCTTGAAAGCAGAAACTTCACCACCATCAAAATCAGAATAAGATCATGAAGAATCAGATGAAGATATCGTACTGCTAACTAAACAATTTTGTATCTCAAATGCAAAAAGTATGGTAGATCTCAAGGAGGAAGAGACAAAGACAAAGTGGACATATCTTACAAATGCAAGAAGCCCAGACACATCGACGCAAATTGTCCCCTCCCGCAAGATAAAAACAAAGATTATCATCACTCAAACTCAAGATCCAGAAAGAAGGCTTTAAAGGCAACATGACTCGATTCAGATTCGAGTGATGAAGAGTAAGAATGCAACGAATTTGGATTCATGGCTCTTGGAGATGGTGAGGTGCAATCACCACTCTAAGAAGAGGTAATCGAAGAACCCACCTAAGATGATCTAATAGACATGTGTAATGGCCTAAAAGATTATACAAAGAAATTAAGTCATGAGTTGAAACAATATAAGAAAATGACTAATGAATCACATGACTCCTGCATTGCAAAAAATAAAAAACTAAAAGATGCAAATTCCTTGATTATTGAAAATTTTGAGTCATTTAGGAAGGATCACGATATATTAGTAGAAAAAAACGAATGTATAAGAAAATTCATGAGTAATATGATTATATTGCATAACCCACCGAAGATCTAAATGAATGCAAAAGAAAATTTGACGAGGTAGTAGAAGGTTGTAAGGAAGCACTCGAACAAAATAGCACACTTGATGCTACTCTAGATACTCTTCATTGGAACACTAATGACGATGAGAAAACTAGAAAAAGACTTTGTAGTAAAAAAAATGAGCTCAAAAAAGTTGTTGAAAAATATGAAAAGCCCAATTTGTTGCAGAATCTACCAACAACTCATAATGCTAATTAGGGGTGGACAACTATTATCCGAACCAACCAATCCGAACCAATCCGATTCGAACCTACCGGTTTTTAACCGAACCAATTGGGGGTTTGGGTTGGCCCGGTTCTTGATCTTCAATAATCAACTGGATCGGTTCGGTTGTTGGATGGGACTTTTAAATAACCGATGAAACTGAACCGACCGTACCTCTATGCATAAGTCTAGGGTTGGAATACTGTAATGCCCCGTAATTTCTAAAGATACAATATATATATATATATATATATATATATATATATATATATATATATATATATATAATATAAGGACTGATGGCGTAAATGGTAATTAAGTGGAAATAAGGGGGCCCACGGGGTTGAAAACAACATCGTTGTGCTATTGTTGCGCTGCAGAGGAAGAGAAGGGTCTCACCCGGTTAGAGAAAGACAGTGAAGCTGTCTTCTGAGTTGGTGACATGTACTTGGGGCCCACGGGCTCTGTACACGGGATTTGAAGAGGAGAATGGATTTAAATTGTCCCATATCAGGAATATAATAGAAATAATTAATAATAAATAATAATGCCCATGATCAAGAGTCACCAATCTGGTTAACCACCTTTTGAGAGGCAGCATGTGGTGAGCAGTTGTACTATACTGTAAATAATTTGTCTGATAAATTGTATAAATTGTCTGAGCTTAGGGCAGGGGCATTACACAAACGGGTCGACCGGTCTGGGTCGGGTCGAACCCGTCCGGGTTAGAACCCAACTAGGGCGGGTTCGGGTTGGGTATAAGTGGAAACCGGGCCGGGCCGGGTCGAAATTGCAAAAACTCGACCCGCCCAACCTGCGAACCCATTCGGGTCCAACCCGGGTCGGGTCATGGGTTGGCCCGTCTAAATTTTTTTAAAACTTAAAAAAATGTAATTTTAATAATAATTTTTTTTAATAATAATAATAAGAATCAAAGAGTAAAAATGCCAAAAAAAATGTATATATTATTATTTTAATTTCAACTTATACAAGTTTTCCAATTTTTAATAAGAAACAAAGATTTTCTACAAATTTGTTTTATACACAAATTTTTTCGATACAATTTCAATTTTCTTCAATTATCCTAATTTGTTATAACAAACAAAGATTTTATACAATTTTTTATACATTTACAATTTTTTTCAATTTGTTGGTATTCAATTTGTTGTTGTCGTTGTTAGTCTTCAATTCTTCATGTTGGTTGCTATTATTGTTGTTGTTGTTCTTCCGGCAAGTTGCTTCTACTTGTAGACGTGTCGAACCCTTTTTCTTGAGTCCTATCTTCGGCCTTCATCCAGTCTTCCGTGCAGATGAGTATCTCCAACAATTGAGACTTCAAGTGATTTCTGTAATCGGTTAGAACCCTGCCACTTGTAGAAAATGCACTTTTTGAAGCAACTGTAGAGACAGGAGGAGTTAGTAGATCTTTAACCATATATTTAAGAATACTATAAGTATGTTCATGGTCTTTCCACCATTGTAAAATATCAAGTGTAGATTTAAAACTTTCAGAATCTTGTTGATTATACCAATGTAATTCATTTGGTTGATTAGGTCTAGGTTTTTTTTATTGAAATTGTGCAAGTAAATTAAATGTGGTATCATCTAATTTATTCTTACCCTTACCTCTAGAAGTAGCAGAAGAATAACTAATTAAAGTAGTAGTACTACTAGATGAAAAACTTTTATCATAAAAATCATACAAGTTATTTAATGTCACTACAAATTTAGCTAAAAATGTTTCCAAATCAATTTCAGAATCATCTTCCCCATGTAAATTTAAAAAACATTTCAATCAAACTCCTTGTACCTTCTAATTTGATATGAGGATTCATCACAGTAGCAATACAATACATCATAGGAGGAGGATTAAAATACTTCAAAATTTTGGTGTATGCAGGTTTCACACTATGACCAATAAAAGGAACATCGATCATTTCTTTGAAAGTTTGCATCATAGTAACTATTGAAACAAAAATGCTACTAAAAATAGATTCATAAGATTTTGAAAATTCAAAAATTGAGGTTTTAAAAGGTTCTAAAAATTTTAACAAAGATTCGGCATAAAACCAAGCTTGGGGAGTCATTTCAAAATTTGGCATATTTTTTGCCATACAAAAATCATTTATACATGCTTTATATTCAGTAACAACATGTAGCAAATCAAAAGTAGAGTTCAATCGGTGTTTAACATCCCTTGAAAATTTTCTAAAATGTACAATTTAAAGCCTACACCAAGCTTTCCATTCTTAAAATATAGGGCAACTTAATGCGATAAAATGTACACAATTTCTAATGTTAACTATATATATTTTTAATGCATCTTGAACACATAAATTTAAAATATGACATGCACATCTAACATGAAAAATATTGTCAGAAGGAGAGTTTATTGCGGTTTTTAATATACTAATTGATGCATTGCTGTTAGATGCATTATCAAAACTTATACACATAATTTTATCACGAATATGAAAAACATCACAAATTTCTAAAATACGATTTGCAATTTCATTACCATTATGGGGAAAGAGCAATGCAACAAGTGATATGATCCTTTTTTCAATAATTCGATCACTGTCGATCCAATGACAAATTATTTCCATCATTGGAATATTGTTGCAACCCGTCCAACAATCGGAAGTTAAAGAAACTCTACAAGTTAAACTCCATAAAATGGCAATCAAAGCTTCTCTCATTTCATTGTACATTTTAAAACAATCAGACTTCAAAGTATTCTTAGGGATTCTTTTAAAATGTGGGTTTAATGCGGTTGATTAAAAGTTTCTAAGTCCCTACTCTCGGAATAGAAAAATGGTAACTCTTCCTTAATTACTAGTCGGGTCATTTCCCGACGAACAAGTTCGGGATCATAAGGGTGTCTATCAACTAGATCGGTCCTATGGTAGTTTTTTTGTTGGCTCGGTAAATCTACAAGAAGTTCCTTATGTACATTTTGGATGTGTCGT
The DNA here is from genome assembly GCA_017893485.1 of Hemerocallis citrina. NCBI lineage: Eukaryota > Viridiplantae > Streptophyta > Magnoliopsida > Asparagales > Asphodelaceae > Hemerocallis > Hemerocallis citrina. Next base: position 159,289,364 of record CM030366.1, on the reverse strand, counting down.
TTTATTGTACCCTTACTCTCACCCTTCTTTCATTTGTATGCTTTCGAACAAATTTTACAAATTTTTATACCTACACCCGGATTTTCTTCGTCGGGAACATAATCATAAAATTTGTGTCAATCACTAGTTTTTCCTCTAGTTTTCCTACTACTACCTGGTTGTGTTGTTTCAGTTGCTTGTGTTTGTTGTTCTTCTTCTATGTCTATATCTCCCACAAACACATCATGTATACCAATGTGTCCGGTCATAAGGTACTCTTCGGCGGACTCATTTTGTGGGACAATAGGAGGCCTACGAGAAGTGTTAGTGGAATCTTATCCACTTTGGCTACGGCCGCTATCTCGTGATCTAGACATGTTGATATAGTAGTGTATGTGAAAAAATTAAATACAATGTAGGCGAAATAAGTTTTTAAAAAAATCTAGAAAACAATAAGAGGATTGTGAGAGAGAAGATCAAAAAACCCATAAACAAATATGATACAATAAGTTTACACTACAAAAAAATATATCAAGACAATAAGAGGGTTACGAAATTTTGATACCGTACTTCGCGGATACTCGTATATAGAATGAGAGCAAAAATAAAACTAGAAGTAGAAGTAGAAATCTGGACTCGTATATAGAGAGAAAGAAAGCTTCTGTGTTGGAGCCTTGGAGGAGTTGAAGACTTGAAGCAGACGTAGTTGAATGTTGAATTTGATAGGATCGTAATTTGTCGCTTCTATGTTGCTAGCTTCTTTATTGACAAAATTTCAAAGAATTGAGATTGAATTGAGTAGTAGTAGTAGAGAGAGTAAGAGAATAAGGTGTGAAATTTTTAGAGTGGTTTAAGGGGTATTTATAGGGGAAAAACAAAAAAAAACAAAAAAAAAACCAAAAAAAACCAAAAAAAACCAAAAAAAACGGCTAAAATAGCCGTTGGTTGTTTTTTTTCACCGTTGGACCTGTGCGGGTCGAACGCTTGACCTGTGCAGGTCGAACGCTTTATCCGTGCGGGTCAAACGGTTCGAAACCTGCAGGTCGACCCGCGGGTTGGTGGGCGGGTAGGGCACTGTTCACCGGGTTGACGGGCTGGGTTCTACGGGTTGGAAACCCAAATTAGATGACCCGGGTCGACCCGCTTAGACTCGCGGATACGACCCGGACCTGAATCGTATCTTAACAGGCCGGGTTTTGGCGAGTGGGTCGCGGGCTGGTCGCAGGTCAGCCCAGCCCGGTTGCCAACCCTACATAAGTCCATAAAAAATATTGTTCTCCTTCAATTTCTTGAATATATACAAATAGTCATTTCTCATTTTCTTGGAGATACAAACAATCTTCTTTAATCTCTTTAATACAAGGAGTTGTTCTACCTATGTTTTGATTCTCCATAATCCTGTGTGTTATGCTGTTGAGAAATACTTGATTTACAGTGTGGCCCAGCTTAATAGAATCATGAAGTTGATGTAACATTTAGTAGTTACTTTAACTAAGTCAAGCAGAAATTGTTTTCTAAATCTTTTTTATTGTACATGAAATTCAATTAGCTATGGTTATTGATGTTTCTTTTATGATAATAAACTAAGATTACAGAAGTATGCAAGTGAAAATGCAGTTTATTTCACCCATTTAAATGTCATCATCTCAAACAATTAGTGCAAAATTCATTAACAACTTGTGGTTTTATGAATCTTCATTTTAAATTCATTTCTGAATAATAAGTAGCAGGTTGTTTCTTAAGTTTGATTGAAGTTGATCTTTTAAATTTCAACAAAATTATGAATGATGTTGAAGGTGAAAAGTAGCACGCCAAACTGACCATCCAATCCAATCCAAACCGAGCTTAATCGGCTTGGATGGAAACCAATTTAATTAAGGTTCAGAGTGGTTGCGGATAAGCAAATTAAAAAACCGGTCTTCTTTGGATCGGTGGCGGATGGTCCATATTAGGTCGGATACCGACCAATGCCCACCCCTAGTGCTAACAGCGAAAACACACCACAAGCAATAAAAACTTTCCAAGAACTAGATAAACCAAGAACAAGTCATCACGATATATGCAAGATCTCACAAGAACACAATCAATATACAGAGATAACTAATAATTCTTATTCCCCAAGAAATATAAAAATTGCAAAGAGATTACAACTCTTAATCTCTCTCTCACCTTTGAAACACTCGACACAATCCCCTCTTGAAGTTGAACAATGATAACGACTCACCTCGATCTCATCAGTGATACAAACCCTAGAGTATACAGCCATATATATAGCCCCCAAGTGAACCCTCAAAAATAAACACAAATCCAGCTTATTATGCCTGAATCCCGTCAGCCCAAATAATACACAGCACCGCTGACGGTCCACCACACCCCCAGGTCAGTCGATCACAACGTGTAAAGCCCACATCCGAGACATGACTTGTCGACTGCACGGTCGACCATCCCCTTCTCTGTTGAACCATGTATACTCGAAGAACTCTCAGCAGCGTGGGTCGGTCAACTGCACCCCAGGTCGGTTGACCGCAACTCTCCAAACTGCACATCTTCTACTTGCTGATGTCTTCCCTTGTTGTCTTCGTCTCCTCCTCTTCTTCTCCAATTTTAAGTACTCCGTGCTTAAGTGTATTTGATGCCACAATCCTAACAATCTCCTACTTGGACCAAATACACAACGCTTCAAAGTTATTGTAATCTTTACCTCGCATTATCTCTGCCAATCTCCCACTTTCATGGAAGACCCAAGTACTTTCCACTCTCATGAAGAGAACATCCACCACTCCACCACATGGAGTGCACCAACCACCATTCATCGTCTCATGAAGGATGTGCTCCGCCAATCGCATAGAGCACAAATACCGAAGAAACAACCTCTCGCGTTGGATTCCGTGTTACAAGACTTTCCAACTCGCAGAATTTCCATTAACACTGGACATGGTTCAAAGCCTCTCAATACACCATCTGCACTAGAAGTCTCCATAGACGACACCTCCACAATATCTGCAGACCGTTCAACTCCTGCAGCCCCATTTCGGTTACCCTCATTGAGATTACCTCGCGTATCGATATCAGTGCTCTCTAACTCACAAGAGCGATTTGAAGCTTCGTTTGTCAATTCTCAAATTACCCTCACCGCAACGACGTCTTGCCCTCTAGGATCACTTCCATGGCCAGCAGCTCCCACTAAATTAATACCCTTCCCTCCACAACTGAAAGAACTCGGTTGCACCCCACACAACCTACTACTCGATTCCGGTTAAGAGTCAACTACAGGAGAAATGCCCCTCACGTCTCTAAGAAAATATAACATTCCTTCATGCTTCTTTTTTGCAATCACCCTTGAACCTGCAGGTATATGCCACTCCCCACTACCAACTGTAGTAGGCATACCCTCTTTGTCTAGCCTTCCAATCGAGATAAGATTTTCTTTCAAGTCTGGAACATGCTTAGTAACACTCTGCAAAATTGAGTTATGACAATTTTGCTCCACGTGTGTTATGCACATGTATTTTGTACCATGACGTGTAATGTCTGTAACATTATTAATATAAATATTTTACGTATTTTGTAGTTCGATTGTTATGGATATTTTTCGTTCTCTCGAATTTATTTTGTATATGAATATTTATTCATACATGCTTTACACATGCTTTTAAATACACGTATTTATAATGCAAATATTAGTTGAAAATGTTGGGAGTTGCATATATGTCTTATTTCAATTATTAGTACAAATGCATGCTCTTATCCTTTTAATTAAACTATCACTATTTCTTTTTTCATTCATTTTTAACTTGGGTGAAACATATGGTTACATTAATTAATAATTAATAGTATTTTAGTGTGTAACTCATGTGCCTAAAACCCTATTCAAACCCGTGCTCTAACCATGTATTGGCTGACCAGAAATTTTAGAAAAGGGAAAAATAATTTTCTTGAATGAGCTTATGGATTAAGTGGGTAGTTATTAGGATTAGTGGGTGGTTTAATAAAACTTCCCATTAGGGCTACAATCGAGCCGAGCCGAGCCGAATACCTTCAGGCTCGAGCTCGACTCGTTTACGAAACGAGCTCAGTTTTGAGCTCGAGCTCGGTTCGAGCCGAGCTTTGACCGTATTCGAGCCGAATAGCTCGCGAGCTTAGCCTAAAAAAAAACCAAGCTCAAGCTCGGCTCGTTTACGAAACGAGCTCAGTTTTGAGCTCGAGCTCGGCTCAAGCTCGGTTCGAGCCGAGCTTTGACCGAGCTCGAGCCGAATAGCTCGCGAATAGCTTGTTTTGTTTGCAGCCCTACTTCCCATTAACCCTCCCATTTAAAATACCCCCATCCGGTCATTCATGAGAAAAGAAAAAAAAACTCAAAAGAAGTTTTGTTGTGGGTTTTCTTGGAGCTCGGTTTTAGGAGGAGAAGGCTTGGAGTTTCTTTAGGTGTTGCAAGTGTAAGAAAATTTCAATCAAAAAGCGGTGGGTATTTCTACTATTTTCTAATGCTTTGTAGATTATGTATGCTAACATCTAAATATATTTAGATGATGAATAAATTTCCATGTGAAATATGTTTGTGTAGGGATATTCTTAAGATTGTGTCTAAATCAATATAAGAGAAATTTCATGATAAATAACAAGTACCATGGTAATTAGATTACATGCTTGTGAAATATGTGAATATTCCACTAAATTTATTGTATGAATATTATTCAAGTGATTTCATTTCTTGTTATGAATTTAACTCTTGAATGTGATAAATTTATACATACAAATTGTGTGTCAAACTTTCATATTAAATCTAAGTAGATTGAGATAAACACAAATCGATGTAGAAATGTGCTAGATTAAATAAGTTTCCTTCTGGAAATTGATTATAAATTGTAATACTGTGTATAAAAGTTGTGAGAATGATTGTAGAATTAAATTATGATTAAATTTTCATCTTGAGATGTGAAACAGAGAGTTTCATATTGAAAATATTTTTTCTTGCAGTTGCAGACAATGAGTGAGACGTGAGAGCCTGGTCTTGGCGTTTGGTTTTGGTTGTTGTGTACAGTGCCCCTAATTGCGGGTTCAAGCCCCTTGGGGCTCTGATTCTTTTTAAAACCATATAAGTTTTTAAAATAGTAGGCATACATAGATAGATAAACTCTTCTGAGTCTCTTCTACGTCAACAATGAGTGGACTTCTTAGTTGTTGTGTGCGATTTACAGCGGTGGCTACTTTGGTTTGATTCTAGAGGGGGTTGGTTTCATTATATTTTATTTTATCTTTTATTTTTTTACAAACCCTTTTCATTTGAGATAAAATTTAAATTAATATGGGGTGTTAATGAAATATTTGACAAGGTTATACATTAAATCAAGGATTATTTTGTGAACAAATTACTTCTAAATTAAATTATTTCAAAATGTGATTTTTGGAGCTATTTCATTTTAAATTGAATGTGATTAAAAGATTAAAATGTGATGGTTTTAATCTAGATGTATTCTAGAACTTTATATCGTATAAAAACGAGTTTTATTTGGGGGTGGATGTAAGATATTTTAGATGACTAATTAAGAAATAACCAAATGATGAATTTGGAAAATTAGATTTGTGATATTTGAAAGGGTTTTTATCAAGTTGAAATGCTATTTGGAATGCTATGATAATGGGCAGGAAGTTTATCTATTTCATTTTTGAGATTGATGAATTAAAAGAGAATGAATAAGAGAATTTATTGATTTATAACGAATGATTTTTTAAAAAAAGATGTTAGGAATAACCTGGAAGATCTCTGAATGTGAGATGTGTGGATTCTAGAGGCTGAGCGAGATCCAGGGTGCTGACAAATTATAATCTGTGAAAATTTGAGAAGTAGGCAGCATGGGTTAACATTCTGAGTGATTCGATGTAAGTCTGGTAAGAGGGTAAGCTAGCTCTAGGTGATATTAATTATAAATGGACTAAGGATAGCCACTAAATGGAGATGTGATGAAGTAAGGACAAACATGAGTATGAGGGCCTTAGCTGGCCTGCGGTGTGAGATAGTACCCATAATTATCGAGATGTGAGTGGAAGTGTCTCCAACTCATCTGCGGTGTGGGATTGATCACCGAAATTATCGGGATTGAGGCAACGCTCATGAGATGTTTTGTGTGTGTGTTGAGGCGCCATGGCTTGTGGTGGGAATTATCGGGATGTGAATGATCATCTGAGGTAAGGGATTAATCTCCGGAATTATCGGGGCGTGGGCTAAATATTCACATAATGTCTAAATCTTATGTTAGTCACTGGTGTAGGTTTTGCATGCTGTGAGATTGAACCCTATAATAAGGAGTACGTTAAGGGCGTGCCCTCGGACCTATGTAGTATGGGATGCATAGACTCTGAACAAGTGTACATTATAGTTGCATTGTAAATAGAAATGTTTGCATTAGTCACATGGTTCATATCATATACCGACATATTTACGATAATCACATTTCACATTTTGTTCTACATTCAGGTTTGTGATTGTTAAAATAGAGGAATCAATGTATTATATCATTGCGTCAGTTGTATGCAACTGACTTGCTGGCAGTTTTCAAGTTGCAGGACTCGAATTAGCGAGCGACGTGGAGATGAGTTTGATGCTGATGGATGTTGCAATATTGAAGATATTGGATGTTATAAATTGTATTTCTTTTATAAAATTTTCTGCTGCGTATTGTAAAGAATAGCATTGTAATAAAAAAGTTTTAAATTCCTTATATTTTTGTAAGAAGTTGAAGTAAAGATCCTGGTTGTGCTACAAGTTACCTGTGTTTAAAATTTGGGGCGGTACATGTCTTGTCTCCCGCAAGACAATACTCTGATCATCATTGGCTTTCATGCGAACAATACCAACCCCATGTACAGAACACATGTGACTGTTCCCCACGACCACATCTCCAAAAGAACCCTCCTTGTAGTCATCAAACACCTCTCTTATTGGAGTGCAATAAAAAGAATCTCCCAGATCAATACACCAATCTTGAGTGCCCAACTCCTCCCGAGCTGATAAGCATAACTCTTCAACAAGTCACACTTGAGCTTCCTTTGGGATATTCTTTACTCGGTTTCTCCTACGTCTTCTTCATATAAGCCTTGCAACTGCGCATCATGTGACCCCTTTTGTGACAATACCAACATTTAGGCCCATGTCCTCCATCGCTGACATCTGATCCACTCTCAGATGAACTACTCTAATCCTTTCTTCTTCAACTGCTCTTAGATCTCTCACGTCTCTTCTCAACTGACAATGCAGAATCTCTGGAAGATGATGATGGATATCCCCCATTTCTCACCATTCTCACATCCTCGTTCAGAATGCTACTCACCACATCTTGTAGAGTCGTCGAATCTGTCAAAATGCTTGTAATAGTCTGTTCCATCGTACCATAACTTTTGGGCAAAGTAGATAGAAGTAACAATGATTGTCCCCTCTCTGAAAACTTCAAACATGCAGTTTTCATCTGGTTGTAAATTGTTCACATGTTTTACTATTGAACCCCCTTCCCAACTTCATATTAACCAATTTCTTCAAGTGAAGAATTTGATTAGATGTCGAAGGTTTCTCATACATATCCGTGAGAATCTCCATAGCCTTCTTTGTGGTCTTTGCCTTCGAGATATGAAATAACGCCTTCCTACTCAGTCCCAACTGAATTTGTCCTAGCGCCTTCTGATCCAAACGATTCCATTCTGCCAAGACCTTCACATCCTTATCCCCACCTTCCGGTTTTTCACCAAACAACAGATTATCTAGATCTTTCTGACGAAGATACGCTATCATCATAATCTTCCACATTGCGAAGCCACTCCCATCGAACCTCTCGATCTTTGACTTGCAATCGGCCATCCCGAACCTAAAGCTCTGATACCACTTATTGCAGAATCTACCAACAACTCATAGTGCTAATAGCAAAAACACACCACAAGCAATAGAAACTTCCCAAGAACTAGATAAACCAAGAACAAGTCACCATGATATATGCAAGATCTTACAAGAACACAATCAAAATGCTGAGATAACCAATACTTCTTATTCCCCAAAAATACAAAGATTACAAAGAGATTACAACTCTCAATCTCTCTCTCTCACCTTGGAAACACTAGGCATAATCCCCTCTTGAAGTTGAACAATGATAACGGCTCACCTCGATCTCATCAGTGTTACAACCCCATATCTACAACCATATATATAACCCCCAAGTAAACCCTAAAAGATAAACACAAATCTTGCTTATTGGGCATGAATCCCGTTAGCCCAAATAACACACAGCGCCGCTGACGGTCAACCACACCTCCAGGTCAGTCGAACGCAATGTGTAAAGCCCACACCCGAGACATGACCGGTCGACTGCATGGTCGACCATCCCCTTCTCTGTTGAACCATGTATACTTGAAGAACTGTCAGCAGTTTGGGTCGGTAGACCGCAACCCCTGGTCAGTCGATCGTAACTCTCTAGGCTGCACATCTTTTACTTGCTATTGTCTTTTCTTGATGTCATCGTCTCCCCCTTTTCTTCTCCAACTTCAAGTACTCCGTGCTTAAGTGTATTTGAGGCCACAATCCTAACACAATTATCTTATGACAAGGAATTAAAGATCATATTATGATAATTGATGACTTGGTTACAATGAACCACTACAACATCAAAATACTAAGCAATCATGTCATACACATATGCATAGCCACCAAAATAGCTACAAAACTCAGTACATAACTAAGCAAATGTGCATGATCCAAGGCATAATCGCATTACTTGTCACTACAGATGTAAATTATGACATATATCTTATAATTATTCACTAAAAAGGAATACTAATTTTGTTAAGGTAAAGAAAAATACAAGTGCAGGAATAGTACCTACTTGGGCACCTACAAATCTTAATGCAGGTGCATTAATGCACTTAACCTAAAAATTTGTGGCACCTTGATAGTGGATGCTCAAATCACTTAATAAGAAAATTTTTTGCATCACTATCAAGGGAAAAAGATAAGGACATCGTTCTTTTTTGTGCACTAGCCAAACTGTTAAAGGTAAATGAATTTTTGTTCAATTTTTTTGTAATAACATAATTTCGGTAAAGTAACTATTAGATAAGTACTCGTTTTTACTACCTGCTAATAAACTTATAAACTCAAATGAATTAGCAAAAAAACAAATATGAGACATTTATATATATATATATATTATACATTGTTCTACTAATGAAAGTATGTGCAAGGAGCATTCTAAGCAAAAGCAGGTCGAGTTTGAGATAAATATGATGAGGAAATTCATCCACTTCATTGGACTAAAAGTACAACAATGCAAGGTTTTATGAATGAAAAATTTACTGAAAGACTATGAGGTAATTTTTTATTCTCATTTATAGGCACACGAAACACATAGAAATTGCTACTACTTCATCAAAAATCATTTTCAAAAGGAGACATTGTTTTTTACTACATTTTTTATGATGTTCTGCCTAATATGTTTGATCTATTGTGAGATTCTTTAAAAATCTCTCTTGCATAAAATTCCTCAGAAAAAAGTCAGAGAGAATTACAGTCGACTTCACAATCGACCGTCACCATTAAGGGCAGAACGGTCGCCCGCAAGGTCGACTATCCTCAATACTGTCTCTACCTGTTACAGGATCCTATTTGATTACAAGAGGAACGTTCGACCGCATGGTCGACCGTCCCTTACACTGTCATCTACTTACAAGGTTACTTGTCTTGTTTTTTTGTTGCGGTCGACCGCTCCATGAACTGGTCGACCAAATCTATCGACTGATCAGATCTTAAATTCTTTCTTTCTCTCTATGACATGTAGGGCCCTCTCTCTCTTTAATTATGATGTTGCATCTTCTCCTCATTCTGAACCCTAGTTGCCTAACTCTAAACCCATCCTTTCCCAACTCAAATTCCTCCCAAATTGATCCAAATAAATCTCACAATCTTGGTACGTTTCACATCTTTGCTGATACGGCCATGGCTTCTCAACGCTCAGCTCGCATCCCCTCTTCCTCCTCGGCCAAATCCTTCAAATCTAAGGGTAAGCAACCCGCCTCCTCTCAGAATTATCTCCATGTTGATGGGATTGCATTTCAAAATCAACAATGTGTTGATCTCTACTTTTCAACACTAGCTCTTATAGCCGTTGTTCCTAGTAGACCCATCAACTTAGGCGCTCTTGGTGGTAAATTTGGTGTTAGGGTTCATATCTTCAGATCTTTTGAATGGGAAGTTTTTTTGAGTACCCCTGGTATACACTCCAAATCTATCACCTATCAGTTCTATGCCAACCTTGTCAGGATACAAGATGATTCTCTCACCCTCTCCTTCGTCATTCTAGGCAAACCAGTTCAAATTTTGTGCCCTATCTTCGTTCTTGTATTCCATTCCCAAAGGCGAGTTCGACGCATACAATCTTGATTTTAGCACCCTTAACTACAAACCCGGACGTGATAACAACATTGTCTATATTATACTTCTTGAACCCCACGCTCGTTCAATTGCCAAACCAAAACCCACTGATTTTACCGACACCGCCATAGTTCTAAATAAAATCCTTAATTCTAACATTTGGTCCAAGGAAAACGATAAAACCGAAATTTTTATTGAGCAAACGTTTCTTTTCTTTCTCATTCTTGGCCAATATAAGTTTGATCTCGCTACATTCATTATTCGCACCATGCATTTTGCCGCTTCACACAATCGTGCACTTCCGTTTAGCACTCTCATTTACAATCTCGCCATTGATTCCAACATTTCCGTGAGTAAACTTCTTCTTAGCCAGCTCAATAAACTCATTATTCCGTCTCAATGGGGATTGACGTGCCTCAATCTACTCGTTCTCGCAAATGGGGTACTCGTTCCTACCAACCATCACCATCTCCTTCATCCAGTTTCATGACGTGTAAGCAATTCGATTTGCATCAAATGCGAAAGTATGGATACTACGTTAACACCATTGAGTTTTTGCAAGACAAGGAATATTGGGTGCTTCTTCCACATCCTCCCCCAACTAGCGCTAAGAATGACGATGACAATGATGACGACGATGAGGACGCCGGCGATGATGAAAGCTAGGCTTCCTTTTGGTGTGTTCCAAAAAGGGGGAGAACATTAGGATTAGAATTTTATATCTTGTCGCTTACTAGGATTCGAATTTTATATATTATCGCTTCATTTCTTTGAATATGAGATTGTATTTTGTAATTAGAGAAAATAAAATCTATGATATCATGAAGATCATGTAAGAAGATATCTATGCTACTATGTGTGTAATTGGTCACGAAGATCATGAAAGAATATCTCTATGCTACTTGTGTGTAATGGGTGAACCTCTTCTATCAATGATTATGCAAATAATATTTCGGTTTTCAATGATATAACTTCTTAAGTTACAAAATTTCTTTCGAAATTCCATATATAAATGTATGCATGAATTTTGTGAATGTTTTGTTTATGCATATAGGATGCATCATGAACGCGTATTTGGTTAATTCTTATAAGCACAAATTAGGGGGGGGGGGGGTATTGAATTAAGGGGAGCATTTGATTTTATGTTTTGTTTACACCAAATGGGGATGATTGTTGACCCTAAATTTGGTGTGCACAAAACATACTATTAAATATAATATTCTTCAGTTGAGATTTACAGGTTTTCAGGAAATAAAAATTTAAACAAAGAATCAAAAAGATTTGACATCAAGCAAAAGAGGAAAGAATAAAAGAAGATAGCAAAATAACAAAAGATGTGCCTCAAAAAATATGTGCTTGAAATCCTCAAAAAAATCAGCCAATAGTGTTTAATTATTTCCATTAATGTGGAGAATTAATATGTGAATAATCGTTAATTAGTTATTGAAAGAATATAAAAGTGAATTCATCTCATAAAACCGTATTTGGCAGGAAAAGGTCGACCGCACATATACACAGTCGACTGTACCATACAGTCGACCGCAAATGTAGTGCAAAACATGGTGCAGTTGACTGTCAATTCCTCTCGACTTCGGTTGAAGAAATTGACAATCGACCGCACAAAAGTGCAATCGACCGTTACCTGCATAGAGACAAATACGGAAGGTTTTTTTACTTTTGGAAAGAAACTATTCTTCACTCTATAAATAGAGGTGAATTCACTGAGTATTAATTCATCGCTTGATATCATTATTCTTATGAACTTATCATTCATTCAACGATCCGAGTGTGTGAGCTTTTATTATTTTCTTCATTCAAGATTGTTATAGATTTTGAGAGTTTTTCTTTTCTTCAACTTTGGTGAGTTTTACGGTGCTTATTCATAGAAGTCATGTGGGTGTAATAGGACTCTCGGCCTGAATTCTGAAAATCACTGTACAAGGGTTTAAAGTGTGGTGGAACGCTTGTAGCGGAGAATTACTATAAGTAGGTGGTGTGGATATAGACAAGTGGGTAGAACCACGTTATATCATTGTGTCTTGCGTGCTTATTCTATTTGCTTTCTCTAACTTTGTCTTCATATTTTACGTATTTTATTTTAAGTTTTCAATTTTACATAGTCACCCTATTCAACTCCCAAGGGTGATTGTTTCAATTCAATTTTTTTTTTGAAAACGTCTCTAAAAAAGGAAATTTTTTAGCTTCTCCTCCTCCGTCTCCTCTCCCCGCCAGATCCGCTCTATTCAGCCCAGATCTCCTCTCCCTCCCTTCGTTAAAATTGCAGAGTGCCCTCCCTTCTACACACCCATCTCCCTTTTTTCCCTTTCCCTCAACCACCCTCAAATTCCCCCTCCCTGCCTCTTTCTTTCGACCCAGTGGGCTGGAGTTCGTGGAGTTTCCTCCATCTATCTAGGCATCCTCATCTGGATTGGAGGTTTTCCTTTTTCAGAGTCCTGCTCCACTGTTAATCGGGTTTGAGCTCCCTACCGGGGTCCGATCTCGGTGTTAACAAGCGAAGAAAAGGCAATTTTTAAGGCAATTGTAAAGGTGATCTTCATCTTCCCCCTTCTCAAGCACTGATCCTGTTTCTCAGATCTCCGATCTCTGCATCCGTCCTCGTATCTCTGGATCTATTCCATCCCGTACTCCCGCGTCAACCTTTCCCTCCCTGTCTCCTCGTGGAGCAGCGCTTTCCTCCCTCCTCCCTCAGTGGAGTTCGTGCGGGACCGGTAGGGATTCGGGTGTTCCTCTTCCGCTCGTGGTTCTTGCTTTCAAAGTTCCGAGCTTCTCCAGATTGGCTCCAGTGGTCTCCCCCTTTCTCGGAGTTTGGCTTCTTTCTCTCCTCTACTAGCACTGTGAGTATATTTTTATTTATTTTCTTTACAATTTATTACTCTTATTTTTAGGGTTCTCTTCGATTCGACTCTCCTTGAGTTTGTTTTGAGCCCGTTCCTCTTTCCCCCTTTTCGTTCTTCAACCTATGTTCTTCGTAGTTTTAGATCTGTGATTTGATTTGGCGATTCTCGGCTCCATGCTTTGCTCGGTACATTCTGTTGATCTGTCTAGATCTACCATTCCAATTTGTTCTATCGAACGACACTTCTAATTTGTTCTATCGGCCAACAACAAAAAACAACTGTTTTTAGTAATTATTGTAAAATAGGCCCTTAACTACTCTTTCTGAAGCTTCTTAACTACTCTTTCTGAACTCTTTTTTAGTTCTGTTTCGTTGTGGCTTGGATCTTCCCGATCCCCTAGTGCCTGCATTACGGTTTGTCGAGCGCATTGAATTGAATTGGTGTTTTTGTCCTGGATTTGTAGTGATCCGTTATCCTCTTTATTATAGCCACTTTTGCAGTAATTGATCTTCTCTATATCAGTTTCCACAGCCCTGCTCGGGTATCCTCTCGCTCTTACCCTTTTCTGGTTTTGGGCCATGGCCTCTTTGTTCCCATCTTGGGTTGAGGTCGTTAAAAAAAATAGGCCCTTTAAACTGGGTCGCTCTCGTAGCTCTCCCATATTCCCTATTGCCCATTCCTCTTGTAGGTCCGACCCGCTCCTGGTTTGTTTCAGGTGCCTCCTTCCTGGGTATTTTAAATGAGTGTGCGTGAATAAAATGAAGTGCATTTTCTGTGACAAGCTTGGACACTCGCGCAGTCGATGTTTTTCCTTTCAAAAACTTCTTGGATTACCCAAAGGCAAACCCTTACCGGCCAAACTTCTCTCCTTTCTTAACTATCCACTCTTAAAGGGCAAGCTTAATGCATGCTTGGCGAGGAAGCTTAGTTTTGAGTTTGAAAAGAATTTTGACTCCTCTGCAGTTGCTCCTTATACATTTATGAACTCAACTACTTCTTTCATAGCTTTTGGTGACTCCCTTGGCACTCTTCAGCTTCCTAATATTGCTAATCTGTTTAAGGATCGAACGGTTTATACGAAACTTGTTTCCTTCCCTCGGTTGGGTTCTTATCAGGCTCGTCCCCATTCTAAAGTTGTGGTGCCTACTTTGACTAAGAGTCTGGATAAGGATTTTGTTTTGGTTAAATCCTTTCCGGCCAAACGTCTCTCCATTCTTAACTATCCCCTCTTTAAGTGCATGCTTTATGCATGCTTCGCGAGGAAGAGTAGTCTTGAGTCTGAAAAGGATTTTGACTCCTCTGTGGTGGTTCCTTATCCATCTATGAACCCCACTACTTCTTCTGTGGCTCATGGTGCTTCTCTTGCTACTCCTCAATATCCTAATTTTGCTTTCCTATTTAAGGATTGCTCGGATTTCACGGAACTTGTTTCCTTTCCTCGGTCGGGCACTTATCAGCCTCGTCCCCATACTAAAGCTGTGAAGCCTTCGTTGAGTATGAGTCTGGATAAGAAGTCTGTTTTGTTTAAATCCTTTGGGCCCTGCCATTCTTGGTTACGTAGTACGATGGGGCGCCTTCATCAACAGATTCTTGGTGACTCTTCCTTTTCTCGTTATTCTTATCATACTAATTCCATTCTTATATCATCGTCAGTTTCTTCCAGAGTCCTCCTACTCTTTTCTTGCCTAAACAAAGTCGAGGCTAGCAAGCCGGACCTTGGTGTGATTTCGCTCCCTTCGGTGGAGGTCGATCCTCCCCCCGCTAAGCGAAAATACAATAAGAAACTTTATAATAATGTGCAAATTCGTGTGAGTGCTTGTATTTCAGCTAAGAAAGCAGCTTCAGTGTCGGCTCATCTTCTTGCGTACAGCTGAGCTTTTGCATTTTTCTGTCCTCCTCTGAGTTGGCAGTCAGGTTATTTGTCTTTTCGGTGCTGTTTGTGTTTTCATGAGCGGCTGGGTCTGTTTCTTCTCTTTTAGCCACGTCTTTAAATATTTTGTGGTGTCTTCTCTCCTCCTATCTTCGCACTTTGTGTACGCATACTTGTGTATGTTTGCATGCACTATTTTCTGAGCTTTTTAGTGGTGTGCCTGGTTTCCTGCGTTTTCTCTTTTTCCTTTTCTGTGCAGGTTCTGTTTTGTGCCTTCGTGTAGGGCTATTTTGCCTCCTGAGTCTTGGGTCTGTCTTTTGGTTTTCTTCCATAATTTTCGCTCATGTCATCAAGGTTTGGGTGTCCTTGGATCTGGCTTCCTGATCGTTGCGATTCCTTTTACCTTGCGGTTGTTTGCCTTTGTGGGCGTCTTCCCTTCTCTTTGGTGCGGCAGGGCATTTACCTCCTTTAGTTGCGTGGTTATTCTGGCGGTTTGCTCCATCGCCCTTCTCGGTGTTCACAGATATCTTATCTGCGTGCGACTCATCCGATTTTTGTCATCTTTTTTGTAATTTAATTTCCGTTTTACAACTTGTAAACTCTTGTAATTATTTCTGTATCTCAACTGTTTTGTTATATATATATATATATATATATATTGATGGCTAGAGCCGTACCATATATCAAAAAAAACTCCCAAGGGTGATTTACAAGGTTAAACAATTCCAACATGTATTCCAGGACAGCAACAAGCCCTGAACCGGTACAATTATTTTAAGGATAGGTATAAATCTAAGTAATTAACTATACAAGAATTGTATTATTTGCATACTTTAATCTTGTTATTATTGCTCAGTTACTTTATTATCGTACATCATTTTATACGCTTTGCATTTGCCGGGGATTTACAACATGATTTCAAGAGCCAAACCTGATTAGATCATATGCAAAACTATAAAAATCTAGCAGGATTATGTTACATCTACCACTATTCCTTGTGATGTAGTATTTCTTCATAATATCCTCTTATTTTTGTCTTCAATTTCTCCTTTTAATCTTCGGATAAATTTTACATAAACTCTTCAAATATGCATAAAATAATTCAAACCAATTTTGTCAAATATATTGACATATTGAGCTGGTATCAAGTAATAGTCACTTTGGATCTTCTTTTCTTTGGTTTTTGTAGATGATTATCCATTCTGGATTGCCTATTAACATACATCCACATGCTTTTATTATATATATCCTTTCTTTATATGATGTTCATGCTTTTGCTTAGCTGTTTTGTTGGACCACACCCTTATCCTTAAATTGGAATCCATCCTAAATGTTTTATGAATACTAGTACATCCCGTATAAATTGCACATAATAAAATAATTTTCAGAGACTCATAAAATTATATAGATCTCCACAAAATTATTTGAAAAGTTCAACTATACAATGGTAAAATCTATCTATAATAAGTTTAACTACAAACGATCTAGATCTTTTTTCATCCTTCTTTTTTTAAATGATGGAAAGTTTTAGTTTATAGGTCAATGAGTTTAAAATACTAAGAAAACTTTTGAAAATGTAATTTTTCAACGGACATGATTGTTGTAATATTTCTTCATATATTAAAGAAGTTATTGCTTCATGAATATGTACAACTGAGTTTTAGTTCTCATCGTGCAAATAACTTTTTATGTCTTGATTGTCCATGTCACATACTTAACTCTCATAATTTCTATATGACAATCAATAAGAAATTTTAATCTCGTTAATTAGAAATAAATAAATTAATGAATAATAATTCAATAGGTATGAAACGCTTTCCTCGCATACATATATCATATTGAACTACTTCTAGAAGCAAAACAATTAGATGACAATCAACAGTCAGTAAGCATTGATTTATATACTTGCATTCACACAATATTAGAACAATACAATACCTTTTCAATACATATAAATACACCTCTTCAATACTAATAAATACACCTTCCCCAAAAAATTATGACTCAAACTTAAAAAATATAGATATCATCGATAGAGTTCAACAAACTTGCAAGAGAGCCAAAATAAATATTACAAAGAATACTACAATGCGAAAGGTGTGTAAACTCACTTGTATATACCTGACTCTCGTATTTTTTTTTTATAATAAAAAAACTCTCAAAATTTTTAGATGACAATAAATAAGATCTTTCCATCTCTTTAGTCAAAATAAATAAATAATAATTCAGTAGTCATGTGTGTGAAACCTGTAACGTACAGTGCTCCCAACGGCTTATTCTTGCATTTACTTTTTGCAGTAGGTTTGATAAATCGGATAGAGTCAAAAGGCTCCGGCCATCAAAAAATATATTAATCAATAAAAACAGTAATGTTACAAATTAAATTACAAAAGTTTTACAAGTTGTAAGGTGACACCCAAGTTGAAAAATATAAAGTAACCAACTATATAAGCAAGCAGGTTTAATTAAATGTTTAACATTCACCAAACTTCAAACATAAATTACTAATCACTTCATCAAATCATATAAGAATGTAGATATACCAAGTAGATAATTTTTAATACTAATATAAAAGCAGATACCTTCTCCTATGAACCTTTACTGGCATGATGACAATTGTCACAACAATTTATGTAGGTATATACAGTTTGCTTGACGAAAAAGTTAGGGAAGAAAATAAACTTCTCCAATAGAAATTTTATCCTGAAATATATTTACCAATAACAATTAGAAACAGAAGAAGAAAAAATCTGAGAAGAACCCATGAAATTGTAGAATCTATAATAGAATAGAATATTTGAAGACTTTGGATTTGGAAAGGTAGAAACACATACCTCAATTTTTCTATTAGATGTTGTTAATTTTTAGGATTGTCAAATTCCTTGTTACCAATGAAATTAGAGCTCAATTAGCACTGAATGTAAGAATACAAATTTTTAGTTAAGAAATCAATCTCAAAATTTTCTATTAAAAATATCGATCAAAGATTCCGAAAAGTAAATTTAAAGTAATACCTCCCACATATATCTTATTTACCTTCGGTCACATACATCTTGTTTCTCTCAACGTGTACAATAGCAACATCCTTTCTCGTTCAAACTTCTGCACCACATAGATATGAGTCTAGAGTTAGCTTGAAGAGATGTGGGATTACATAGAAGAAAATAGATCAATCTAGAGAGATGTTGATTTCCATGAGATAAGAACTTGTAAGAGAACCAAAATAATGAACATTACAAAGAATATTACAATCCAATGGTGGATAAACTCACTTGTACGTACTTAACTCTCATTATCTCTAGATAAACAATGAATAAGAATTTTCAACATCTTTAATAAAAATAAATAACTAAGGGGGGCGTTTGGTACGCGGATTGGAGAATTCCTTGGAATGGACGAATTCCCGAGAATGTGAGGGTAGGAATCATGATTCTCACGAATGTTGTAATACTGCATGTGGTATAAGGCATCGCATTTCAGGGAATATTTTATTACTGTCTTTGATATGGACCAATTCATTCTAATCAATCCTTCGCTATAATAGGCATTACCGAAAATACACTTTTGGCTTTATTTATAAAAAAAACAATATAATTATTATCTACTTTATTATTTGATGGATATGCGTGACACGTGCAAAATCAGTATTCACATATATCTTAGAAAACCTGAGTGCAGTAACAAACATACGACTAAAAAAAGATACATTATGATTCTAATATTTTTCTACCATGTAGATAAAAAACATAACAAAAATAAAAAATAAAATGCACACAGTACAAACACATGATCTTAGGCATACATGGATTATAATTATCAATGAAATATATTATTTATGACTTAGTTGACATAGGGTTTCCCCTTCAAATTTTTTATCAATAATGGTGGGTACTATTGTTAAAATTGATACATTATACTGAAACATATTTCATACTTATTTAATTATGTTCAGTCTCTAATTGGATGTTCATATATATATATATATATATATATATATATATATAGAGAGAGAGAGAGAGAGAGAGAGAGCCTCATATAGAGTATGAGGAAATTTTCCTCATACAAAGTGATTATACTCACTTGGTGGGGCCATTATGGAAGATCCACTCCGTCTATCATGGTTATCATGCTAATGGATGTATGTGTAGAAAAAATCAAGTGGTTTGGAGGTCATTCACCCATGCATCATGTGGTTGAAAAATGAACGATTTCAACAATAATATAAATCGAACCACAAATTAGACCCACATGATGCATGGGTGAATGACCTCCAAACAACTTGATTTTTTTTACACTTACATCTATTAGCGTGATAAACATGATTGACGGAGTGGATCTTCCATAATGACCCTACCAGTGAGTATAATCACTTTGTATGAGAAAAATTTCCTCGTACAAATATGAGGCTCACATTACTCATATATATATATATATATATGCACAAATCCCACCCTGATAAGGCAAAATAACAAATTTGTTCGAGAAAATATAGAGTGCAATATGATAAGGCAGAAAAATTATCAATAATCTGGAGAGTGATTTGGTAACGTGATAATCTCAGTTACTTTTTATATGGAGAAATCCATAAATCCCACCCTTTTAAAGATGAATATATATCCTTCCCAACAAAGGATATTAATTCCCATGGGATTATTAAAAAGAGTAATGCTAGAGCCACTACCAATTTCACTACATTTCTCTTCACTACCTTAGGTGGCACACTCCAATAGGTAGGAAATGATAGAGTAGGTGGGAGAACTCTCCAATAGGAGTATGCCACCTATGGTAGTGAAGGAAATAGTAGTGAAATTGGTAGTGGCTAAAGCATTACTCTATTAAAAATTTCAAAACTACACTTATATCTTACCAAATCAGGTAATTCTAGATTTTCTTGTATATTACCACAAACCAAATGCTCCCTAATAATTCAGTATTCATCTCTGTGAAACCTCTAACCTATAGTGCTCTCAACAACTGGTTCTTGCATTTACTTCCTACAACAGGTGATATCAATGATGAAAAATATAACACAACTAACTATATCAACAAAAATGTATAATTAAAGGTTAACATCCACCCACTTCATTAAACCACATAAGACTGCAGATATACCAATTTAAATATTTAATACTAATATAAAAGTTGATACCTTTTTCTATGCATCTCTAGTGGCACAGTGACAATTATCACTACGATCCTGTGGGTGTATGCAGTTTGCTTGACGACAAAGTTAGGGAAGAAAACTTCTCCAATACCAATTCATTTATAAAACATATTTACCAATAACAATTAGTAATAGACAAAAATCTTAGGAGAATTCGTGAAATTATAGAATCTACAATAGAATAGAATATCTGATGACTTTTGATTTGAAAAGGTAACCATCACTATATTTGAAAAGATGTATACATATATATATACCCCTATATTAACCAACTATTTTTATTAAAAATATATAATGTGAATGCATGTTCATTGGGGGGTATTTTCACGATGCAAAAACACTTCAAATCCAACTTCATCACAAGCCCATCGCTACCACTTCCCCTCACTGCCACTTCACCGAACCCATCATCATCACTTTCTTCAACTTCAAACACCACCGAACTCCTTCTTACCCTCACTGCCTTTCTCCGAACTCCATCACCTTCAAACACCACAAAACTTCAAATCCAACTCCATCATCACCGACCATCACCAGCCCCGACCTCCATCACCACCCTGACCTCCACTTCGACCTGACAGCCCCATCCACCTCCATCCTCATTCTCGACAGGCCCCATCCATCTCCATCCCCATTCCCTGCCTGCCATCCAAATCCATTCCGAACCCAACCTATTCAAACCTGACCCAAACTCGACCATATCGCCATTGTCACTGTCATTGCTTGTTGTTGTTGTTGTTTTCTTTGCCGCCAACAACCACTGAACACTCATTCGATAAATAAAAACTAAAAGAAAAAAAGTAAAAGAGATGGAAAGAAGAGGTACTGAAGAGGCAGGGATAAATTGGTCATTTTATCCCTTGCTTTATCCCATGTCGTGTAAAACTTACCGAAAATTAACGTGTGTGTATATATATATATATATATATGGTAAAAATGGGTATTAGCAATTTGCTCATTTAGTAAATGAGCAAGTGATGAGATAACATGGATGTAATTGGGAAATCCTAAAAGTGGTTAGATACTCAATGTATCACATGCATGACACCTCATCAATTGCTCATTTATTAAATAAGCATGTTGCTCATATCCCTTTTACTCTATATATATATACTAGATTTGCCCGTGGGCACGTGCCGTGGGCACGTGCCGTAGGCACGTCTTCGGAACGATACAATATACGAAAGTCTTGTAAACAGTAAAACAACAATTATGTACCTCAAGTTTGAATAGTAAAACAATAATTAGTTGTAAATAAAGTCCT
Source organism: Hemerocallis citrina (assembly GCA_017893485.1). Classification (NCBI taxonomy): domain Eukaryota; kingdom Viridiplantae; phylum Streptophyta; class Magnoliopsida; order Asparagales; family Asphodelaceae; genus Hemerocallis; species Hemerocallis citrina. Next base: position 159,267,821 of record CM030366.1, on the reverse strand, counting down.
TATTTTCATTAGTATATGTTGAAAAATAATTATAAATTGGGGTATAAAATTCAATTTCTTAGTGTTGTGCGGAATACTAACTAACCAACAATCAAACGAGAGAAACAGCGAGAAAACACAGAAAAACAAGCAAACACAAGGACACAAAGATTTAATGTGGTTCGGCAAACAAGTGCCTACATCCACGGGGCAGTTGGGGTTCTCTTCTTCTTCAAATTAATCACCAATGGGCGAAAACAAACCCTTACAAGAGATGACGGCTACAAATCCGAATAGAGATTTCTAATTTTCGTCACTACTTACAAAACCCTAACGGGTTGTATTTATAGGGAAACTATTGGGCCTTTCGAAATGGGCCTATTCTGGATTAAAAACCCGCCTACAGTCGACTGATCATCTTACCAGTCGACTGATAGATACTTCGGGACAGTCGACTGAACCCACATGCAGTCGACTGACTACTGCTGTATCCTTAGCCTTTGAAAACTCCTCTCTGGATAGTCGCCTGATCCTCCAACCCAGTCGACTGATGTACTGGAACTTTCGATCGCTGTAGATACGAACCAGAATCGAGCCATTATCCTACAATCTCCACCTTGGCGAGATCTTCCAAGTATCCAACAATCTCCACCTTGGCGAGGTCTTCCATGTAGCCCGAGCAATCTCCAATAAATACTCCAAAACAAATGCTCATCACCCAATGTAACAAAATTCCAAACTCCACCTTAGTATGATATCACATACTAGGCAAACAAATAGCGAAGCACCATCCCAACCGCCCATGCCAAATCATCAAGCATGCAAAATATTAGCCAGGTTCATGCAATGCTTGAACTTGGCTGCCCCAACAACTTTGGTCAACATATCAGCAGGATTATCAGCTGTTCCAATCTTCACCAAATGAATATCACCATCCTTTATCAAATCACGCACAAAGTGATAACGGACATCAATATGTTTGGTCCTCGAATCATGAACTTGGTTCTTCGCTAAATGAATAGCACTCTGACTGTCACAGTGTACCTCCACCTTCTCCCGATGAATTCCCAAGCTCTTCAAAAGTCCATGAATCCAAATAGCTTCCTTCATGGCCTCAGCAACTGCCATTTATTCAGCCTCAGTAGTAGACAACGCTACAGTGGACTGCAAATTGGACCTCCAACTTATAGGTGCTCTAGCCATAGTAAACAAATAGCCTGTAGTAGACCGCCTCTTATCTAGATCACCTGCATAGTCAGAATCAACATAACCCACCAATAACCTGCTAATATTGTCATCCCTTTCAAACTTCAAACCCACATCTGTGGTGCCACTTATGTACCTCAAAATCCATTTAGCTGCTTGCCAATGCTCTCTGCCTGGATCATGCATTTATCGACTAACCATACTCACCGCCTGAGAGATGTCTGGTCGAGTACAGACCATGGCATACATCAAACTGCCAACCACACTAGTGTAAGGTACATTAGCCATATACTGTCTCTCTTCATCTGTACTTGGAGACTGAGAAGCACTAATTCTAAAATGAGTGGCTAAGGGTGTACTGACTGGTTTAGTTTTCTCATCTATACCAAACCGTTTCAGCACCTTCAAAAGATATTGCTTCTGTGTCAAACTCACTATGCCCTTTGCTCTGTCTCTAGCTATCTCCATCCCAAGTATCTTCTTGGCTTCACCAAGATCCTTCATCTCGAATTCAGAACTCAGCTGATTCTTCAAATTTTGAATCTCCTTAGCATTTCTAGAGGCAATCAACATGTCATCCACATATAATAACAGATATATGAAAGAACCATCCTGCAATTTTCTGAAGTAGACACAATGATCATACTCACTTCTGGAATATCCCTGCACTTTCATAAACTGATCAAACCTCAAATACCACTGCCTTGGAGATTGCTTCAACCCATAGAGAGACTTCTTCAACCTGCAAACACAATTTTCCTTCCCAGCTGTCTTAAACCCATCTGGCTGCAACATATAAATTTCTTCATCTAGATCCCCATGTAAGAACGCAGTCTTTACATCTATCTGTGTCAATTCAAGATCAAACTGTGCTACCAATGCCAACAAAATCCGAATAGAAGGATGCTTCACAACTGGAGAGAACACTTCATTATAGTCAATTCCTTCCTGTTGAGCATACCCCTTTGCAACGAGTCTAGCCTTGAACCGAACACTGCCTTTTGGACCTTCTTTCTTCGTATACACCCACTTGCAACCGATAGCTTCCTTCCCCTTTGGCAATTGCACTAGATCCCAAGTCTTGTTCTTATGAAGAGAGTTCATCTCTTCATTCATAGCAACTTTCCAATCTGTATTTTCAGAACTTCTAGTAGCTTCTTTGAAGTTGGAGGGAACTTCATCATCCACAATGGGAAGAGCAAATGCAACTGTATTTGTAAAACGAGATGGTCGTTTGATATCTCGTCTTTGCCTTCTTGCTGCAATTGATTCTTCGTGCTGGGGAGGGTTAGGAACTTCTTCCTCATCCTCAGTATCAACCACATCATCTTCATTTTGGGCAGGATTTTCAACTGAAAGCTTTTCTAACTCCACCTGTTGGAGAACTCTCCCATTCTTCTGCTGCTGTAGATCACCAGTCGACTGACCCTTTACACCAGTCGACTGTCCCGAGCTTCTGCTGTTCACCTGTTGAAGAACTGTCCCACTCTTCTGCTGCTCACCAGTCGACTGTTCTCGTCCACCAGTCGACTGTCCCGAGCTGATCATGCTGGTCTCATCAAAAGTAACATCCCTGCTGATTACTAACTTCTTCTATTCTGGACACCACAACCTGTAACCTTTGACACCAGTACTGAAACCAACAAATATAGCCTTTTTGGCTCTTGCATCAAGTTTAGTTTCAGTTACATGAAAATAAGCTGGACAACCAAATATATGCAAAAAACTATAATCAGATGCAGGTTTACCACTCCATACCTCAATAGGTGTTTTGCCTTTTGCCTTCAAGTGCTGCTGATGGTAAACGGTTGACGATGTGGCTTGCATATATAACAGCTTCTGCCCAAAATGTCTTCTTCAATCCAGACTGTGCTAGCATACATCTCACCTTCTCAAGTAAGGTTCTGTTCATCCTTTCTGCAACCCCATTTTGCTGTGGAGTCTTCCTAACTGTGAAGTGCCTCTGGATCCCTTCATCTTTACACAATTTCAGAAACGGATCGTTCTTGTATTCCCCTCCATTATCTGACCTCAGAACCTTAATCTTCCTTCCAGTCTGATTTTCAACTTTCTTCTTCCAACTTGTGAACAATGTCAAAACTTCATCTTTGTGTTTCATGGTATATACCCAAACTCGTCTGGAGTAGTCATCAACAAATGTAACAAACCAGTGTCTACCACTCATAGAAGGTGTCTGAGTAGGGCCCCAAACATCTGTGTGCACATAATCGAGGATACCCTTTGTCTGATGTACAGCTGTACCAAATTTTACCCTAGTTTGCTTACCCAAAACACAATGTTCACAAAATTCCAACTTGCACCCTTTAGCATCTTTAAGCAACCCTTGCTTCACAAGTCCCTGCAAGGCCTTTTCTTCTGCATGCCCGAGTCGCATATGCCACAACCTAGTAGAGTCGGGAACAACCTGTTTAGGCCTTTCAGTTACACTGGCAGCCTGACCCAAATATGTTTTTCCCTGCAAGAAAAACAAGTTCCTTTTTCTTTGCCCTTTCATCACCACGAGTGATCCGCTAGTCACCTTCAGAATGCCACCTTCACTAGCAAATTTCAATCCACTGGCCTCCAAAGCACCAAGTGAAATCAAATTCTTTTTCAAATCTGGAACATACCATACATCTGAAAGCTCCCTAATAAGACCATCGTGCATTAGCAATTCAATCTTCCCGATTCCTACCTTCTTACAAGGTGCATCATTTCCCATCAAAACTACCCCACCATCCATATACTCTAAAGAAGTAAACCACTCCTTTCTCCAAGACATATGATAGGATGCTGCTGTATCAAGGAACCATACTTCTTGATAAAGTGAGGGACTAGTTGCAAGTGCATAAGAAAAAACATCATCACTATCTACATTATCAACAATCACATTTGCAGTCGAATTTCCCTTATTTCGTAGCTTAGGACAATCCTTTTTCCAATGCCCCCTTTCATGACAGAAAGCACATTCATCTTTGGCTGGTATCTTTCTGTCCTTTGAAACTCCTCTCGACTTGGAACGAGATTTGTTTCCCTTTTTCCCAGATTTGGTCTCAGATCTGGTCTCAGTTCTGCCCCTTACAATCAATGCCTCAGAAGTTTCTCTATCAACCATTTTATCCCTTCTCCTAGTTTCATTATTCAACAGAGCATTTGCAACATCTTCATATTTCACAGTATCTTTTCCATATATTAATGTTGTTGCTAAATGATCATAACTTTCAGGTAATGAATTCAACAGAATTAGGGCTTTATCTTCATCTTTAATTTGCTCATCCAAATTTAACAAATCAGCCAATAATTTATTAAATGATTCAACATGAGCGTTCATAGACATACCTTCAGTATAGGTGAAGCGAAAAAGCCTCTTCTTCAAATACAGCCGATTCTCCAAACTTTTCCTCATGTATTTGTCTTCGAGTTTCTTCCACAACACCGCAGCAATGGTATCCCTCATCAAATCATACTTCTGAGCCTTTGCAATAAAGAGCCGAATAGTCCCACACGCAACTCGATTTAACTTCTTCCAATCTACATCGGACATATTCTTTGGTTTTTCTACCTCCAAAGCAACATCTTGTTCTTGTTGAACAAGAACATCCAACACCTCACACTGCCACATCCCGAAATTGTTTGTTCCATCAAATTTCTCAACTTCAAATTTCGCGTTGTGAATCGTTGTTCTGGACGAACTTGATCCCACAACATCCTTGGTTGCATCTGCATCACTCGCCATCTCCCTCTAGGTCGAACCGAAAGCTCTGATACCACTTGTTGTGCGGAATACTAACTAACCAACAATCAAACGAGAGAAACAGCGAGAAAACACAGAAAAACAAGCAAACACAAGGACACAAAGATTTAATGTGGTTAGGCAAACAAGTGCCTACATCCACGGGGCGGTTGGGGTTCTCTTCTTCTTCAAATTAATCACCAATGGGCGAAAACAAACCCTTACAAGAGATGACGGCTACAAATCCGAATAGAGGTTTCTAATTTTCGTCACTACTTACAAAACCCTAACGGGTTGTATTTATAGGAAAACTATTGGGCCTTTCGAAATGAGCCTATTCTGGATTAAAAACCCGCCTACAGTCGACTGATCATCTTACCAGTCGACTGATAAATACTTCGGGACAGTCGACTGAACCCACATGCAGTCGACTGACTACTGCTGTATCCTTAGCCTTTGAAAACTCCTCTCTGGACAGTCGCCTGATCCTCCAACCCAGTCGACTGATGTACTGGAACTTTCGATCGCTATAGATACGAACCAGAATCGAGCCATTATCCTACACTTAGAACTTTGAGTGTGAAAAATGATAAAATTTAACTGTTGCTGAGATATTTACTATTTTCAATGTAACATGAGCAATAAAAAATGCAAAAAAAAATATGAAAATTTACAAACCTGAAATCTGAAAATATAAATTTCTGAGTAAATAGAGAGAGAATGAGAGAGAGAGAGAAATAAATAAATGAGTTGTTTTGGGATTTGAGTTTGAGATTTTGGGAGGAACTTTTGGGCGGAAAAATATGTTTTGTGATGTTAGATCTGGACCACTGATTTCAACCCTATTGAATGAGAGCCACTTGATAATTTTCTTTGTATTTTATTATATAGATATATACACTTACTTAAGATGCTATTTTCAAAATATGAAAACTTTGAATATTATTTATTAGTCAGATTAAGCTTCGGTCGTTATGTACTTAACCCTTTGCAATAAAGCATTCAAAATGAAGTCATAAATTTGTTGCCCTTCTGCTCTGTCTATATTCTAGGCACTTCAAAAAAAACATGATCACTACCAAGGATATGATAATTTTCTTCTATTATAAAAAGTTAGACAATTATTTATGAGAATTCAAAGAGAATGTGGATCATAAATTAAACGCTTTAGATTCCTTCATATCCAAGATCTAAAACCCCGACCACTCCTTCAAGATTCCCTCAATCTTCAACTGAATCTCCACCAGTGCAACTCCAGAAATATCTTTTATCTTGTATTTTTTTGTCCCAACCAATAATAATAAATGTGATCCAAACTGGTTGTCTAAATTCTTAACTTTTTGGAGATTGAGATGGAAAGAGATTGGGAATGTGAGGACAACCAATCGATAGCGTATGCTTCCGTGTTGTCTTATCTTGTTAGCATAAGAGAGATTGTCATTGTAAGAGGAGAGATTCAAAGTCATAATCTCTTACTGAGCACAAGAGCATGTAGAATGTTTGGTATTCACAAAAATGTGTTCATAAATACTAATAAGTTTAAATTAAGTTATTCAGATTTTCAAGTTAAAATAATATCAAAAAGAGATTCAAAAGAGATTCAAGAATAAGCAAAAAAGGAAAGCAATAAAGAAAATAAGCAAAGAAGGAAAGCAATAAAGAAAGATTAGAAGATCAAGCAAAAGAAGAAGTTATTCAAAAAAAACACATGTTAATTAGTGCCCAAGAAAGCTATCAAGACCAATTTTTGCTATTCCTTATTTGTGAGATTTTATTTGTATTTGATTGATTGAAGATTAATTAGTATATGGTAAAAATATAAAGTGGATTCGTTATGAACAGCACGATAACGGTCGACCACACCTCATGTCGGTCGACCGCATCGCAGTCGACTGCACTTCACAACAATATAGTGAAGCAGCGCAAAGTACAGTCTACCGCAATTTAGGTGCAGTCAACCATTCATCTCTCGACTTTTCGTGAGAGAGATGAACAGTTGACTGCACCTAAATTGCGGTCGACTGTACTTTGCGCTGTTCACTCTTTTAGAATGTATCGTTTCTAATTTTGATTGATACACTTCTCGTCTATATAATTGGATGAACTCACTGAGTATTCTTCACCTATTACTTCTGAGAAAAATCTTCTGAATTAATCTTTCAACAATGAATCCGAGTGTGTGTAATAACTATATGTATTCTTCAGTCAGGATCAGTGAGGATCTTGAGTTCTTTTCTTTTCTTTCACTTCAGTGAGATTGACGAGACTTGTGATTAGAAGTCCTGTGGGTGTAATAGGTCTCTCAGCCTGAATCCAAGAATTATTGTACACGAGTTTGAGTATAGTGGAACGCTTGTGGCGGAGAATTGTTGTAAGTAGGTGGTGTTGACGTAGATCTGGGGGTCGAACCACGTTATATTGCTGCGTCACTTGTGCTGTTTGTGTTTGCATCTCTTATTTCTTCTCAATTACTTTTGCAACTTAGTTTTAATTTTTCTTAATTTTTAATTATGCACAATTACCCTATTCACCCCCAGGGTGATTTACAATTAATAGGTTCATAAATTGTTTTATTTTTATAAGAATTCTTCAGGTACATAAAATAATCAGAGTAATTTGTTTCTGACAAAAATAATACACAACCTAACTTTTTAATAACAGAATTTGGGGGATTTTCTCCTAAAATGTTCTTTAAATATTTTAAATAACATAATGCAATTGTAAAGTTAAATGTGTAGTTTAAAGTAAATATTTTCTCAGAAAACACATTTTGAACTTAGTTAAAGACATGAAGATTAAGAGGTTAAAACAATTCCAACATGTAAACTAGGACAGCAACAAGCCCTGAACAAGTACAATTATTTTAAGGATAGGTATAAATCTAAGTAAAATATACAAGAATTGTATTATATATTTGCATACTTTAATCTTATTATTATTGCTCAATTACTTTATTCCCGTAACACTTTGCATTTACCGAGAATTTACAATATGATTTCAAGAGCCAAACCTGGTAAGATCATATGCAAAACTATAAAAAATCTTGCAGGATTATGTTACATTTACCCATTTTCCTGGTGATGTAGTATTTCTTCATAATATCCTCTTAATCTGTCTTTAATTATATTAACAAATTGGATTAGTATCCAGTAATATTCACTTTTGGTTCTTCTTTTCTTTGGTTTTCGTAGATCATGATCCATTTTGGATTGCCTATTAACATATATCCACATGCTTGTATTATATATATCCTTTCTTTGTATGATGTTCATGCTTTTGCTTAGCTGTTTTGTTGGACCACACTCTATACTTAAATTGGAATCAAATTGGAATCCACCCTAAATGTTTTATGAATACTAGTATATACCTCTGTACAAAACTACAAATAGCACCTACAAAAATAATTTTGAGAGACTAGTAAAATTATATGGATCTCCATAAAAGTGTTTAAAAAGTTCAACTATACGTCGGTAATATCCATCTGTAATAAGTTCAACTACCAACGTATCATTCTATAGATCTTTTTCATCCGTTGTTTTTTAAACGAATCACAAATTTAGTTGATAGGTCAATAGGTTTAAAATATTACGAAAACTTTAGAAAATATAATTTTTTAATGGACATGATTGTTGAAATATTTCTTAATAACATACGGTCTTATATTTAAGTAGTTGTTGCTTCATGAATAGATACATTTGAGTTTTAGTTCTGATAGTGCAAATAGCTTCTTGTGTCTTGATTGTTCGGGTCACATACCTAACTCTCATAATTTTCTCATAATTTTTATATGACAATAAATATGAATTTTCAATCTCCTTAATAAAAAGTAAATAAATAAATGAATGATAATTCAATAGGTATGAAACTCTTTCCTTGCATACATATATTATATTGATCTACTTCTAGAAGCAAAATAATTAGAGGACAATCAACAGTAAGTTTGCATGGATTTATACACTTTCATTTACACAAAATTAAAACAATACAATACCATTCTAGATACTTATAAACACATCTTCCTCAAAAAATTATGAATATTACAAAGAATACTACAATCGAAAGGTATGTAAACTATGTAAACTCATTTGTATGTACCTAACTCTCATAATTTTTTATAATAATAAATAAATAAGTAAATGATAATTGAGTAGTCATTTCTATGGAAATTTCTAACGTACAGTGCTCCAGCTTATTCATGTATTAATTTATTCATGCAGCAGGTGATACCCTAAATGAAAAATATAAAGTAGCTCACTATATAAGCAAAATATAAAGTAGCTAACTATATAAGAAAGCACATATAATTAAATGTGAACATTCACCCAACTTCATACATGAATTACTAATCACTTCGTCAAACCATATAAGAATGTAGATATACCAAATAGATATTTTTTAATACTCATATAAAAGCTGATACCTTCTCTTATGAACCTTTACTGGCATGATGGCGATTGCCACAACAACAATCGATGTAGGTATATGTAGTTTGCTCGACGACAAGGTTAGGGAAGAAAATTAACTTCCTCAATAGAAACTTTATCCTGAAATATATATACCAATAACAACTAGAAATAACAACAACAAAATCTTAGGAGAATCCATGAAATTGTAGAATCTATAATAGAATAAAATATAATTAACTTCCTCAATAGAAACTTTATCCTGAAATATATATACCAATAACAACTAGAAATAACAACAACAAAATCTTAGGAGAATCCATGAAATTGTAGAATCTATAATAGAATAAAATATTTGACGACTTTGAATTTGGAAAGGTAATCATCGCTATATTTGAAAAGGTGTATATATATTAACAAACATTTATAAAAAGTATATAATGTGGATGGTTCATTGGGGGCATTTTCTCGAATGCTTTGTGTATCCTGCAAAAAAAGAGATTATGTCATTCTTCACAACTATTTCAATTTATACTCCTTTGTGGAGAATACATGATTCTACTTGTCCTGCAATTGAAAACATTATAAGAAAAAACACATACCTCAATTTGTCTATAAGATCTAGTTAATTTTCAGGATTATCAAGTTCCTTGTTCACAGTCAAATTAGAGCTTAATTAGAATTTAGTGTAAGAATACAAATGTTCAGCTAAGAAATGAATCTCAAAATTTTATATTAAAAATGTAGATAAAAGATTCTGAAAAAAATAATAATTAAAGTAACACCTCTCACATACATCTTATTTTCCTTCAATCACATACATCTTGTTTCTCTCAACGTGTAGAATAGTGTCATCCTTTCTCGTCCGAACTCCTACAACACATAGATATGAGTCTAGAGTTAGCACGAAGAGATGTGGGTTTTTACATAGAAGAAATTGATCAATCAAGAGAGATGTTGAGTTTTGTGAGATAAAAAAAAAAGGAGGGTTTAATTTTTTTTTAGAGATGGATTTTTTTTAGAAGTGTGGGCATTATCTTTGGCATGAGAGAGAGAGAGAGAGAGAGAGAGAGAGAGAGAGAGGAAACAATTAGAAAAGAAATGGGGCCGAATAGAGGAAATCTCTATATTTAAGGAAGTGATCAATAATACTAGCAATCTGCACGTGCAATGCACGCCCTAATAATTTTTTTTAAAGTAAAGATTGCAACATAGTCTGACCTCGAACCTGAGAACTCTTTTTACTATCTCAAACTCTTACCATACTCGTTACAATTACCCTTATTAGCACCAACTTTTATTTTATATGAGTGACACTTTTGTAAATAATTATGTCGTAAATAAATTCGAACTTTGAGGGTATTATGGTAACTGAGAACAATTGACTAAATGAGCGGTTAATATAACTTTCACTTAAAAATGAGTGGTTGAGATTAGATGGTCGATTGTCTACACATTACAATTTGTCTACAAATGGCACAACCTCAACTCTCTCGTTACAATATTAGAGATTAGAGAAAAGTGTTTGAAAAATTCAACTATAAATTAGTAATATATATCTGTAATAAGACAATTACAAATGTATCATTCTAGAGCCTTTTTCATTATTCAATTTTTTTAAATGAAGAACAAATTTAATTTATAGGTTAATGTTTCTAAAATATTACAGAAACTTTTAGAAAATGTAATTTCCAATGGACATGATTGTTGTAATATTTCTTACTCTCATTTCTTACTCTTGTTATACATTAAAAGTTGTCGATTCCTGAATAGGTACATTTGAGTTTTAGTTCTCGTCTTGCGAATAGGTTCTTGTGTCTTGATTGTCCGTATCACAAATTTGTTAGCTATTTTCTTTAAAACAAAACTACAATAAAAACAAAAGGCTAATATAAAGTTGTTATGGTGCCGCATTCAAATTTATTGTAAATTTTGACAATGTTTCCTATGAATATGAAACTCTTTCTTTGAATACAAATATTATATTAATCTAGTTCTAGAAGCAAAATAATTAGAGGACAATCATCTATATAATAAAACACAAAGAAAGCTATCAAGTGGTTCTCCTTCAATCCCCCCAAAATTAAAGGCCCAGATCTAATATGACAAAACACATTTTCCCTCCAAAAGTTTTCTCCCAAAACTCAAATTCAAATCCCCCCAAAACAACTCCTTAATTTATTTATTATTTATTTAATATATATATATATATATATATAGAGAGAGAGAGAGAGAGAGAGAGAGAGAGAGAGAGAGAGAGAGAGAGAGAGAGAGAAGTGAGCCTCATACAGAGTATGAGAAAATTTTCTTCATACAAAGTGATTATACTCACTTGATGGGGCCATTATGGAAGATCCATTTCGTCCATCATGTTTATCATGCTAATGGATGTATGTGTAGAAAAAATCAAGTGGTTGAAAAATGAACGATTTCAACAGTAATATAAATCGAACCACAAATTAGACCCACATGATACATGGGAGAATGACCTCCAAACAACTTGATTTTTTCTACACATACATCTATTAGCATGATAAACATGATGGACGGAGTGGATCTTCCATAATGGCCCTACTAAGTGAGTATAATCACTTTGTATGAGGAAAATTTCCTCATACAAATATGAGGCTCACATTACTCATATATATATATATATATATATATATATATATATATATATATATATATATATATATAGAGAGAGAGAGAGAGAGAGAGAGAGAGAGAGAGAGTCCCCTTCGGTTGCACACTACTTTTGGTGAGCACTCCGTGAGCACTCACGAACTAGAGACCCTATGAAAAATCCGAACCGTTCATATTGTTCTATATGCCTTAGATAGCCTAATAATAAAAAATCAAGTAATTTGAAGTTCATTTGCCCATCCATCATGCTGTTAGAATTTTCAGCCAAACAATTTTGTGATGATGTAAATCATGGGCAAATGAACTTCAAATTACTTGATTTTTTATTGTTAGGCTATCTAAGGCATATAGAACAATATGAGCGGTTCGGATTTTTCATAGGGTTTCTAGTTCGTGAGTGCTCACGGAGTGCTCACCAAAGTAGTGTGCAACCGAAGATTTCTCTCTCTCTCTCTCTCTCTCTCTCTCTCTCTCTATATATATATATATATATATAGGGTAAGTCTATTAAGAGCTGGAGAGCTGAAATTCTTATTGAAAGCTGGAGATTTCAGCCATCCGATCGTGTTTGATCGCGATCGAACGGCTGAGAGAGCCAACCGCTTATCTTCGGATATGATGAGGGGTAAAAGGGGTATAATCGAAATCCTAATCCCTATCTCTTATCTTCTCACGCTCTCTCTCCCGCTCTCTATCTTCGTCCCGCTCTCTTCGAAACCCTAATCCCTATCTCTTATCTTCTCATGCTCTCTCTCCCGATCTCTATCTTTGTCCTGCTTCTAAACCCTACCTCTATATCTCTTATCTTCTCACCACCAAAGTGGAGCTCTCTCTTCCATTCTCTTTCTTTGTCACTTGTGTAAACCCCACTCCACGAAAACCCCCATCTCCAGCCGCTTATCTTCAGATCTGTTGAGGGGTTAAAGGGCTATAATCGCAAAACCCCTATCTCCCTTATCTACTCACGACCAAAGAAGAGCTCTCTCAGTTCGTTCTCTCTCTCCGACGGAAAACCCAAATCGTGATTAGGGTTTCAATTTTTACTCTCAATGGGTTCTGCCTCTTTCAGATTTCGGAGGGAAGTGTTTGATTCTCATAAATGCTTTTATGATTTCTGTTAAATTTCTTGTATTTTCATTCGGTTGTGTGTGTAGGCAATGATGATATTCATTTTGATATAAGTTGGTTATTTATTTTTGGGGATTGAAATTATTGTTTTGAATCGTATTTGGTTGTGTGCCATGATAATTATGCAAAGTTGAATAGAGTTTGAGGAATGAGCGGGAGAGAAGATGGGGAAGAAATGAATGAACGTTGCTGAATGCCCAATGCCCTCAACACTTACCTTACATTTAAGTGATTTGAGTCTAGCTCAATTCATCTGATTTTTGGGCTCCGATGACACACAATGATTGATAGTATCAATATATTTTTTGTAACTGGTGTTGGATGCGTATGAGTTGGATACTCATTTAAGCCTTTTGGTGTTTGATTCTCTCATTCGGTGTGTAGGTGTAGGCAGTGTGCAAAACACTTTATGATCTGAATAATTATTTCAAGCTTGTTGTATTTATTCTTGATTATATATCTATCATATCTTAGTTGGCACGGCACCCCAATGTAGCCCTAGTTATGAATAGTGTGTTCTGAGCCTACTGATTTTTTTTTTAGTCTATATATATTCATGAGTAAGTCTATTATGAGAGGTGGTCGATTGATCGTGAGTAAGAAAGAGAGATAGGGGTTTTTGATTTTACCCCTTTTAACCCGAAACATTCTGAAGATAAGCGGGATCGAATATGAGTCATTCGATCGCGACCAATCGCGTACGAATGGCTAAAAACCCCCGCTCTGGATAAGGATTTCAGCTCCCAAGCTCTTAATAGACTTACTCTATATATATACGACACTTGATGATAAGCTCCAAACAACATAAACTGAACATGAAGTACAAAATGTGTAAGCTCCAAACAACAGAAACTATATTTTTTGTAACTGACGTTGGAAGCGTATGTGTTGGATACTCATTTAAGCCTTTTGGTGTTTGATTCTCTCCTTCGGTGTGTTGGTGTAGGCAGTGATGCAAAACACTTTATGACCTGAATAATTATTTCATGCTTGTTGTATTTATTCTTGATTATATATCTATCATATCCTAGTTGGCATGGCACCCCAATGCAGCCCTAGTTATGAATAGTGTGTTCTGAGCCTACTGGTTTTTTTTAGTCTTTATATATATATGAGTAAGTCTATTATGAGAGGATGTCGATTGATCGTGAGTAAGAAAGAGAGATAGGGGTTTTTGATTTTACCCCTTTTACCCCGAAACATTCTGAAGATAAGTCGGATCGTATATGAGTCGTTCGATCGCGATCAATCACGAACGAATTGCTAAAAACCCCCGCTCAGGATAAGGATTTCAGCTCCGAAAATCTTAATAGACTTACTCTATATATATAAGACAGTTGATGATAAGCTCAAAACAACATAAACTGAACATGAAGTATCAAGTTTTGTAAGCTCCAAACAACAGAAACTATATTTTTTGTAACTGACGTTGGATGCGTATGTGTTGGATACTCATTTAAGACTTTTGGTGTTTGATTCTCTTCTTCGGTGTGTTGGTGTAGGTAGTGATTCAAAACACTTTATGATCTAAATAATTATTTCAAGCTTATTGTATTTATGCTTGATTATATATCTATCATATCCTAGTTGGCACGGCATCCCAATGCAGCCCTAGTTATGAATAGTGTGTTCTGAGTCTACGTGTTTTTTTTAAACTTCATGCTCAGTGTCTGTTGTTCTGAGCTTACACATTTTGAACTAAACATGTTTAGTTTCTGTTGTTGTGAGCTTACCCTATCTGAACTTCATGTTCAGTTTCTGTTCTGAGCTTACAAATTTTGAACTTCATGTTCGATTCCTGTTGTTCTGAGCTGAGCTTACATATTTTTGTGCTTCATGTTCAGTTTCTGTTGTACTAAGCTTACACATTTTGAACTGAACATGTTCAGTTTCTGTTGTTCAGAGCTAACAAATTTTGAACTTCATGTTCAGTCCCTGTTGTTCTGAGCTGACCTTACAAATTTTGATACTTCATGTTCAGCTTCTGTTTGTCTGTCTTAAGCTTACACAATTTGATGCTTCATGTTCAGTTTCTGCTATTTTGAGGTGAGCTTACAGAATATGATACTTCATGTTCAGTTTCAGTTTGTTCTGAGCTTACACAATTTGATACTTCATGTACAGTTTCTGCTGTTCTGAGCTGAGCCTACACATTTTCATACTTCATGTTCTGTTCCTCTTGTTTGAAGTGTTTGGTCTGGTGTCAATCATGTTTTTTTGTTGTGAGGTTAATGTGTTTTACTGTGTTGGTCATGTATGGATTGTAATGGAAGTAATGGAAGTTGAAAGTAATAACTGGTATGTGGTCACAATTGTGTTTTTAACACATTGGTTTGTGACACTGATATTGCTGCTGCTGCTGCTTCGAAACAGTTTATGATCTAAATAATTTGTGTTCTGAGCCTACTATAATTGCTGAATGATATTTTGTGTTCTGAGCCGACTATATTTTTAAATATTTTGTCTTTTCCAGGCTAAATGAGCTCTGTTTAATTTTGATTTCAGGTTGATTTTAGCATGAAGTGCTTCTTGGAGCTATTCACTACTCGATAGCAATTGATATTTGGAGCAAAAAAATTGTATATTAGATGATAAAAGTTGTATACTTTCAGTTTTTGTAAAGTTTTTGATGTACTTGTGCGTTATTGAACATTGTATTACCTTGTAAAGTTTTTGTAAAGTTTCAGTTTTTTGTAAAGTTTCAGATGTCAAGAACAATGTATTACCTTGCAATTCTATGATGATCGAAATTCATCCATATATTTAGTTCATTATTGTTTTGGTGTCATGCGATGGTATGATGTAGACTCAATGTGTAAGCTCAAAATGTGTCAGCTCAAAATGTGTAAGCTCAAAACAACAGGAACTGAACATGAAGTTCAAAATTGTGTAAGCATGAAGTATGAAAATTTGTAGGCTCAGCTCAGAACAGCAGAAACTGTACATGAAGTATCAAATTGTGTAAGCTCAAAACAAACTGAAACTGAACATGAAGTATCATATTCTGTAAGCTCACCTCAGAACAGCAGAAACTGAACATGAAGCATCAAATTGTGTAAGCTCAAGACAAACAGAAGCTGAACATGAAGTATCAAATTTTTTAAGCTCAGCTCAGAACCGCAGATTGTGAACATGAAGTATCAAATTTTATAATCTAAGAACAAACAGAAACAGAGTATGAAGTAACAAATTTTGTAAGCTCAGAACAAACACAAACAGAGCGTGAAGTATCAAATTTTGTAAGCTCAGAACAAACACAAACAGAGCATGAAGTATCAAATTTTGTAAGCTCAGAACAAACACAAATAGAGTATGAAGTATCAAATTTTGTAAGCTCAGAACAAACAGAAACAGAGCATGAAGTATCAAATTTTGTAAACTCAGAACAAACAGAAAATGAACATGAAGCATCAAATTGTGTACGCTCAGCTCAGAACAGAAGAAACTGAACATGAAGCATCAAATTGTGTAAGCTCAAGACAAACAAAAGCTGAACATGAAGTATCAAATTTTGTAAGCTCAGCTGAGAACAGCAGAAACTGAACATGAAGTACAAATTGTGTAAGCTCCAAGCAACAGAAACTGATCATGAAGTATGAAAATGTGTAGGCTCAGCTTAGGATCGCAGAAACTGAACATGAAGTATATATTGTGTAAGCTAAGAACAAACAGAAACTGAACACAACCATCTCATCTCCAATATGTACACCAATTGATGAAAACAACAGAAACCTCGTAATGGAGATTATACAAAACAAATAAATACACAATTGTAGCCACAAACTAGTTGTAACTTTTAATTTCCACTATTTTCATTACAATCCATACATAACCAACACACTAAAGAATTCCATTTTTCGGAAAGTGTTCTCAAGGTATCTCCGGTTCTCCGCTAACGACCTTCTTGTTCTTCCTCTTGAATTCCTGTACAAAGTGATTCATCAAATAAAAAAGATGCAAATACGTATGTGGTATGTATTACAGTGAACGACAAGTAAACTTTTGATTTGGAGATATAATCACATACCACTCGGTTGTTCCTAGAGAGTGTATGTTGAACATGGTAAAGCTGGTAATTTAAATTGACAAGACATCATCGAATTTAGGATAGACAGGGCATCCTCAAGTAAAAAATTTCAGCAAAAAAATTTGTAGGCTCAGAACAAGTACAACAGAAACAAAAAACTGTAGACTCAGATGCAAAAATCATGCAGGCTCAGAATAACACAACCATAAACTAAACATGAACCTCAAAATGTGTAAGCTCAGTACATATGCATTTGAAAATGAAGTTGAAAATGGGTAAGCTCAGAACAACTTTAACAAAAGGGTAACACCAAATAATTCCAGCTTCCCAGCTCAAAACAAACAGAAACTGAACATGAAGTTGAACACCAAAGGGTGAACATGAAGTTAATATTCACAAAATAAAAATAAGATTATATTATATATAACAAAAATTGAATTAAAGTTTGTATTTAAATACTAACCTTTCCTTTAAAGGACAAGTGCGACTGTCATGATTAACAAGCTTCTTGTACAAACGACACTTCCTTAGTGGTTTCGCAGCCTTCTCCAGTGCTTTCTCTTTTCTCCCTTTAATTCGCTTCCCACTACCTTTGGTCTTTTCAATATCCGGTACATGAATATTGACTGTTTTAGGTAGTGAAGTACTTGTTGCTTGTTGTAATTCTTGGGCATATCTTGTTGCAATTCTGCAACAACACCAACTAGTAATGTTCTAGCCTTCTGGCGCATCTCCTTTGATGAGCGAGCAATCCTCATCACTTTGTTGATTTCATTTGACAACTGCACCATATCCAAATCTTGTGGACTACCGTAGTTACCAATGATTTCTTCACTAGCATCATCGTGTACAATCTCGGTAGTTACCGAAGCGGTCCACCTTTTTAAAATATAAGATTGAGGCAGGAAATCAACAAACTCATATCTCAATACCACAAGGATGTGTCTACAAGGAATTCCCTCCACTTCAAAATTTTTACAAGTACAAGACCCAATATTGTCCATTCCCTTATAGAACACATCTCTTGTTTTATCTGATTTTACTGACTTTCTCATTCTCCTCACAATATAGTGTCGCACACTACCATCATCAACTTTCATTAAAGAGGCGTAATTCAAGCTTTCAATTAATTCAGCTTGAAATACATGAAATTTCGCTCTAGTGTAGAGCTCAAACATTTGTGTCTCAATTTCAAAATCCGTTTGCAACTTTGGTTTTGTATAAAGAGTTGTGTAGTCAGCTGCTAACTGATTTTGTCTTTGTTTCCTTATCGCCCTTTCAAACCTCATAATAAATTCATGCAATGAATTTTTGCTATTAACATACTTATCGACAAAAGTATTCATACTTTCTGATCTTTGAGTTGTGCGAATTCCAGCAGTAAAAATATGCTTAGCATAAGCTGGTATCCACTTCTCACGAAGTTCATAAATGTCAGAAAGCCAAGGATTACCTGTTATTGTAATATGTAGCAAGTATTAATACTACTAAAAAATGGTCAAACAGAGCTATAATTTATTGAAACAAGTAATACCTGCAATTTGCACATTAGCGTTCATTACGTCATTCCATCTCATCTCAAACTCTTCCGGGGTCTCTGATTCCCAAATGCAACTATGGAATGGAATGCTAAAATCACTATTAAGGCCCGGACCACCAAGCTTATCGGGAAGCTTTTTAAGAATGTGCCACATGCATAGCCTGTGGCTGGAATCAGGAAAACACATGCAGATTGCATTCTCCATTGCAGGATCTTGATCTGTAATGATAATTTTAGGTGGAGACCCACCCATTGTTTCACCCCATTTTTCAAACAACCAAACAAACGAGTCGGTAGTCTCTTTATTTATGAAAGCCGCACCAAAATTGACTGATTGACCATGGTGATTAACTCCAGTAAATAAAGCAAAAACTAATTTGTATTTATTTATGTCATATGTGGTATCAAAAATTAGCACTTCACCAAAATGCTTATAAACTTTCCTGGCAAGAGCATCAACCCAAAGCACATGGGTTAATTTGTTGTCTTCATCAACCTTGTAATGAAAACAGAAAGAAGGATTCATCTCTTTTTCCTCTTGCAAGTGCTCCAGCAATATATCAACATCATAAGCTCTCATCCCATCCTTCTCTCTTTGCAACGAATTCCTAATGTCTTTTTCAGTACAATTAATATTACTGAAACCTTCATTTTCTATCTCCATGAAGGACATAAACTCTGAAGTTCTTATGTTAGCCTCTTTGAAAGAACTAAGTAAACTTTTTTGCGCTTCAGAAACAGTTCTACTACATCGTAAGAATTGTTGCTTTCTAGGTGTAACACAAAGATGGGTGTGCTCTTCAACAAACCTTCGAATTGACCATCTCCCGTCATCGTCCTTTTGAATTCATATTTGAGCCAAACACTCTTCTTTCGTCACAGTCCTTCTCCTTCTCTTGATCACATTTGAAGAAGACGATTCTTCAATATTGGCAACATTCACTCCAACTGTATCTATCGGCTTACCTTGCTTTGAGCATACAAATTGTTGTGAATACCTCTCCTTCGTAGAAGTGTCAACCATTGTTGCGAACTTGCGCACTGAAAAACCAGCTAATTTTGCATATCTTTTATAAAATTTATATCCTTCATTTAATGTTGCAAATACTAAACCAACAAATGGTTTAGAAGCATAATCAACGTCCCTCCAACCGGTATGAATATCTTGGCTTAGTAACTCTTCATTTTCAAACTCCATCCTTCATAGGAGAATGAGACAACAAACATTAAAAAAAAGCTACAACTTTAAAAGTAACACAAAGGAAAAAGTCTAACAGACCACATTCTGAAGCTACAAGTAATAAAATCTTCATACTGAGGGAATATAAAACTTAGTGTTGAAAAATTTTAAGTATGTACACATTTTGGACAGTTAAATATTTTTCTTTTTTAGGAGAAACATCCCTAGTTAAACGGGAAACATCCCTCAGCTTCTTTATCTAAAGTATTAGTATACGTACACAACATGCAAAGGATTTGACTTTCCAATTTTGATTTGATGCAATGGACAGGCATAAAAAATGCTCCCCATTAACAAAACTATAAGCAATAATTTAAGCAAATCTCAAAAGAAACAGAAACTAGGCTGCATCTTACATACATTATGTGTGCTTATATGCATGTGTCATGTCCGCATCTCAAAATTCCAGATAATAGTATGATTATTATTTGTTATTCTAAAAAATTTGAACCATTCACAAATGCAACTTTACTAATCTTACAAGTTTCTGACATGACTTAAATAAATTTCAAGAAATAAATGTATAGTTGTTAAATAAATGAATGCGTAATTTCAGGGATAAAAATATAACAACAAACTAGAAGCAATTCTAAAGGGAAAAAATTTGAAATTGAGAGTAGAAATCGAAACCCTATTCGCGATTTGGGTTTTCCGTCGGAGAGAGAAAACGAACTAAGAGAGCTCTTCTTTGGTCGTGAGTAGATAAGGAAGATAGGGGTTTTGCGATTATAGCCCTTTAACCCCTCAACAGATCTGACGATAAGCAGCTGGAGATGGGGTTTTTCGTGGAGTTGGGTTTACACAAGTGACGAAGAAAGAGAGCGGGAGAGAGAGCTCCACTTTGGTGGTGAGAAGATAAGAGATATAGAGGTAGGGTTTAGAAGCGGGACAAAGATAGAGATCGGGAGATAGTGCGTGAGAAGATAAGAGATAAGGATTAGGGTTTCGAAGAGAGCGAGATGAAGATAGAGAGCGAGAGAGAGAGCGTGAGAAGATAAGAGATAGGGATTAGGATTTCGATTATACCCCTTTACCCTTCATCATATCCGAAGATAAGCGGTTGGCTCTCTCAGCCGTTCGATCGCGATCAAACGCGATCGGATGGCTGAAATCTCCAGCTCTCGATAAGAATTTCAGCTCCCCAGCTCTTAATAGACTTACTATATATATATGTGTGTGTGTGTGTGTGTGTGTGTGTGTGTGTGTGTGTGTGTGTGTGTGTGTGTGTGAGCCCTTCCGTT
Organism: Hemerocallis citrina; assembly: GCA_017893485.1. NCBI lineage: Eukaryota > Viridiplantae > Streptophyta > Magnoliopsida > Asparagales > Asphodelaceae > Hemerocallis > Hemerocallis citrina. The sequence continues at coordinate 159,246,681 of CM030366.1, read as the reverse complement.
GTGCACCACCAATGGTGCACACGGCATGTGCACTATGCCTTCGGGCGTTCATATCGACGATCCGAACCGTTCACATTGATCTACACATCTAAATTAGTCTAAATATGTAAAATCAAATCATTTGAAATTCATTTACCCATCCATTGAAGTGTTACAAAATTGTATGGCTGAAAATTATTGTTTTTTATAGTCACATGATGGATGGGCAAATGAATTTCAAATGATTTGATTTTACATATTTAGACTAATTTAGATGTGTAGATCAAAGTGAACGGTTCGGATCGTCGATACGAAGGCGGGAAGGCCGAGTGCACACGGAGGGGTAGTGCACAACGGAAGGTTTTCCTATATATATGGAGGCCTTCCGTTGTGCACCACCTATGGTGCACACGGCGTGTGCACTCCGCCTTCGGGCGTTCATATCGACGATCCGAACCATTCACATTGATCTATACATCTAAATTAGTCTAAATATGTAAAATCAAATCATTTGAAATTCATTTACCCATTCATTGAAGTGTTACAAAATTGTATGGCTGAAAATTATTATTTTTTATAGTCACATGATGGATAGGTAAATGAATTTCAAATGATTTGATTTTACATATTTTGACTAATTTAGATGTGTAGATCAATGTGAACGGTTCGGATCGTCGATACGAAGGTGGGAAGGCCGAGTGCTCATGAGTGCACACGGAGGGGTGGTGCACAATGGAAGATTTTCCTATATATATATATATATACACTTATGGAAATATGGACTTTTATTTACAACTAATTATTGTCATACTATTCAAACTTGAGCTACATAATTATTGATTTACCGTTTACAAGGCTTTTCATATGCCGTATCGTTCTGAAGACGTGCCGTGGGCACGTGCCTACGGGCAAATCTAGTCACTCAATAAACATGAATTTATAAACTTACATTCATACAATATTAGAACAATACAATATCATTTTTAGTGATTTGGATTGAGTGAATGTCAAGATGTGTATAAAATGTGACCAAATTCCTACCAAATTGATCTAAAATTAGCATTCCAAAACTACGTACTTCTTTAATTATAATTTGCCTTGTAAGAGGATGGAGAGAGAGGCCAAGACAAAATAATTTAGGGTTAGAGTAAATCTTAGTCAACCAATTCACATATCCGAGATAGTTTTAGATACTTCAAGTAAAATGAGCCTAGTTAAGTAAATTTAAACCATGGGCAAAAACCAAAGTACCCCCTAACGTTTGATCTGAGTACAAAATGTCTATATAACGTTTGAAAAAATACATTATACCCATTCATCTGTTAACTTAACTCATTTCTTAACTTTGAATTATTAAATTACATTTCTACCATTACCCTTTCATATCTCAATCGCTTTCTCTTTTCTCCATTTTCTTTATTCTCAGACATTAAACAAAACCAAATCTGAATCTCATTGGTAAACAAAACCAAATCTCAATCTCATTGGCAAGATGATGAGAATACTATTTGTCCCTCTCTCGCTTCATATCCATTTTACCTCATTTTGATCAGCAAGCATGTTAATAATGGAAGAATCAATCGCATCTTGATTTAGAAAGTTAAGGAAACGTTCTCCAAATATTACAGCTGAACCTTTAAAAATGAAGAGGAGAAAAATACAACAAATAAGTGAGTGCATTTGTGAAAGATTTGATGCAACTTTATGTGTTAAATTGAGTTGTAGAGCCGAACCTACAACTTTATTTGCTTAAGGCATCTAGCAAACTCACAGATTTGAACCTCGTTCCTACATGAGCGGCTAAATTTGATAATTGATAATCTGATACACAAACAAAGAAAAGACATCTTCCTAACAATCAAAAATAGAAAAAATCTGAAGTTACTGAAAGAAAGGCAGTGTCAAGAAAAAGTTTTTTCTTTCTTTCTTAATGTGAAGGGGATATCTCGTGTCAATTTACATTAATAAGTTAAATAGTATGATATTCACAATCTTCTCTCAACCAGAAGTAATTGCTAACTAGAAAATCATCATTATGAATTATTCAGTTTAAATGCCAATATATAATGTGTTAATCTCATCATCTTGCCAATGGGATTGAGATTTGGTTTTGTTTAATGTTTGAGAATGAAGAAAAGGGAGAAAGGAAAAATAGATTGTGATATGAAAGGGTAAGGGTAGAAATGTAATTTAATAATTCAAAGTTAACAGAATGGATTAAGTTAACGGATAAATGTGTATAATATATTTTTTCAAACATTGTATGAGTATTTTGTACTCAGACCAAACGTTAGGGGTATTTTAGTTTTTGCCCTTTAAACCATTACAAAACTGTAAATTCCTTAACTAGTGTAAATTATAAACATTTTCTTAAGTATTCTTGATTACACTTTACACTAGTTGATCACATATTTTGTTCTTATAGAATGAAAAAAAAAAAAAAAAAATGAGTTTTAAAAAAAACAAAAAAAGCCAAAAAGAATAAAAATTGAGATTTACAGATTTTCATATATTGAAAGGAAGTGGATATATCTCTAATATTATAATGGGAGAAGGCCTTAGTGTCATTTGTAAATATTTGTCATTCTACCAACCCGTGCAACGCACGTGTTGGTAGATTTTTATTTTTATTTTGTTCTTTTCATTTCCCCCTCCCCATTTTCCTCACGTGCAACGCACGTGTATAATACTAGTTATGCAATAATCAGAGTTCACAGTGTATTAATTACACAATCATTGATCCCCTATTTTATTATAAGTGTGATATTGTCTACCTTTAGAGCATCCACCATGCGGTGGACAACTGTTATCCAAACCAATCAATCTGAACCAATTCAATTCGAACCGACCGGTTTTTAACCGAACTAATTGGAGGTTTGGATTGGATCAGTTCTTGATCTTCAATAACTAATTGGACCGGTTCGGTTGTTGGATAAGGCTTTCAAATAATCGATGAAACCGAACCGACCATACTTCTATGCATAAGTCCATAAAAAATATAGTTCTCATTTAATTTCTTGAATATCCAAATAGTCATTTCTCATTTTCCTTGAGATACAAACAGTCTTTTTTTAATTTCTTTAATACAAACTGAGCAGTTGTTCTACCTATTTTTTGGTTTTCCATAATCCCATGTGTTATGTTGTTGAGAAATGCTTGATTTACAGTGTGACCCAACTTAATAGAATCATAAAGTTGATGTAACATTTGGTAGTTACTTTAATCAAGTCAAGTAGAAATTATTTTCTAAATCTTTTTTTATTGCACCTGAAATTCAATTAGCTATGGTTATTGATGTTTCTTTTATGATAATAAACTAAGATTACAGAAGTATGTAAGTGAAAAAGCAGTTTATCTCACTCATTTAAACGTCATCATCTCAAACAATTAGTGCAAAATTCATTAACATCTTGTGGTTTTATAAATCTTTATTTTAAATTCATTTTTGAATAACAATAGCAGGTTTTTTCTTAAGTTTGATTGAAGTTGATCTTTTAAATTTCAACAAAATTATGAATGATGTTGAAGGTGAAAAGTAGCACGCCAAACCGACCATCCAATCCAATCCAAACTGAGCTTAATCGGCTTGGATGGAAACCGATCTAATTAAGGTTCGGATTGGTTGCGGATGAGAAAATTAAAAAACCGATCTTCTTTGGATCGGTGGTGGATGGTCCATATTAGGTCGGATACCGACCGATGCCCAGCCCTACACCATGGTATGCTAAAAACCTAGAAATTAGAAAATTTGATCAAAAATTTGCCACTATCATTGGCCAAAAATCTATTTTTTGACCAAAGCGTGAACAGTACTCTGCTATATATAGCAGAGTCAAATTGTAAATGCAAAATATAGAAGACGGAAGATGATCTTCCTTCTTTTTTTTAAAAAAAATTAAAATGGAGAGACGGAAGATCTTCTTCCGTCCATCTCTTTTCTATTTTTTTACGCCAATTTTTAAAATGGGAAGGGCATTTTTTTAATGGGAAAGAGACAGCCGAAAATTTTTTTCTCCCACTTTTTATCCTTTTCCTTAATATATATATATATATATATATATATATATATATATATATATATATATATATATATGGGAAATGCTCAGTTGAAAACGCAAATGTCTGTGAAAACGTGAAAACGACCCTAGGCCGTTGTCGGAAATAACGGCCTAGGTTATAATCAGTGGTTTTCCACGTTTTCACAGATATTTGTGTTTTCAATGGAGCATTTCCCTATATATATATATATATATATATATATATATATATATATATATATATATATATCTATCTATTTCTATTATAAATGCAAGAATAAAAAAAAAAATCTGTCCAGACCCAATCCTAACCCTTCGTTCATTTTGTGGATCAAACCGATCAAAGGCTGTTGTTAATTTGTGTTCCCTTATTAAGTTCTTATTTAGTTTTTATATCTAATCAAGGTCATACAAATTCCTCAAATAAAATCCCAATTACCTACGCCCAAACTCTTCTATCCCTCCGCTGCTCTCTTTCTTTCTCCCAACCCGTTACCCCTTCCAATCGTCTGCAGCAACCGCCACCACCGCTGTCGCCACCGCCACAAGATCAATCGGAAGAATCCAAATCAGCGGAGGAGGCTCCACCGAAACAGGTGGCGATGGCGAGGCTCTCCCAGGCTGCGCGGCTTATCGCCAACGTCAGGAAACTCGGTAAAAAGTTCGTCCTTTGCTTTGATTTGATGTATTTTCCACCTCTTTCTCTCTTCTTATGATAAGTATCGACATGTCGTGATTGTCTCCGTTCGAAATTTATCCTTTTAAAAACCAATTTGATAGTTTCCTTGTAATTTCGCAAAGCCCATGAACTTCAGGTGATTTGAACGTGATGATTTTAAATTTGTTTTTAATCATGACAAGTGATTGTCTCCGTTCGAAAATTATCCTTTTAAAAACCAATTTGATAGTTTCCTTGTAATTTCGCAAAGCCCATCAACTTCAGGTGATTTGAAAGTGACGATTTTAAATTTGTTTTTAATCATGACAATGTGATGAATTTGGGTTGGGGGTTTACCTTGATTTTATCATCTGGGTAAGAGCCAAAATCGAGTCTTGGTGAGTATCTCAACGGTTAGGATTTGTGCTGGGTTTGTGGTATAATCTTTTTTATTTAGGTTAGTGTCAAATTGTGGATTAAATTGCTGAGTAGTGTATAATCTGTGTTTGGTATGAGGTTTATTAGTGGATGAATGCCCTTTTTGTGGTATGATTTTCTAATTTCTTTCAGGTTTTTTTAGTTGTGTATTTATTGATTGTTGTGTATAAGCTTTTTAATTTAGGTTGATATGAAACCGTTGATTAAATTGCTAAATTATGTGTAATCTGTGTTTTGTTTAAGGTTTTATTAGTGGGTGAATGCCCTTTTTGTTGTATTTTTTTTCTATTTCCTTTTTAGTTATATATTTTTGGATAACTATTTGGGGATCCTAATATAATTATCAATGTTTAGCATCTGATTAAAGTTTGTCGTAGAATCTCTGAGTGGTCTTGAAAAGTCATGGATATTTTGGCTTCTTTATGTTGAGTGAGTTTGGTTTTTCGGGTCAAAATAGAATCATGTTTTCAGGTTGATGTCAAACTTGATTAAATTACTAAATTATGTACAACCTGTATTTTGTGTAAGGTTTTTTTTCTTCTTTTTTTCTTTTTTTTCTTGAATGAATGAATGCCATTTTGTGTATTTTTCAAATTTATTTTATTTTCTTTGGGGATAACTGGGTGGGCATCCTCATATAATTTTCCATATTTAGCATCTGGTTGAAGTTCATCCTAGAATCTCTGAGTGGTCTTGAGAATCATGAATATTTTGCCTTGTTCATAGTTAATGAGTTTGATTTTCGGTCGAAAAATCATGGTTGTGGGTTGATGTCAAGCTCTTGATTAAATTGCTTAATTATGTATAAACTGTATTTTGTCTAGGGTTATTTAGTGGGCGAATGCTTTTTTGTTGTGTTTTTTAAAAAAAAATATTTTTTAGTTTCATAAAGGTATATATTTGGATAGTTGGCTGGGGATCCGAATATTCATTTTCCATGTTTAGCATCAGCTTAAAGTTTGTTCTAGAACCTCTAAAGGGGTCCGGAAAATATGGATATATTCCCCTGTTCATATTTAATGAGTTTGGTTTTTTGGGTCGAAATTGAATCTTGTTTTTGTGGTACTGACTAGCGGTTTTGATCTATTGTGAATATCTCTTAATTGGGGTTTTGGCAGATAGTTTTCCAATTAATCATCTCCATAAATGCGAATGCAAAATTTCAGTTTCTTAGAGCATCCACAGTGGTGTTTCTCATATTGTAAAATATGGCATGAACAGTAATAGCAAATGGAGGACGATGCTGCAGTGGTGCTTTGCTAAATCTTTCTTATTTCCGTTAGAGACGGGATATGATATCCCGTCTCTCTTTTTTTATTTTAAAAAAGTCATGGGACGGTATAAGATATACCGTTTGTTAATAAAAATTTTTTAATTAAGTGAGAGACGGGGAATGTGAATCATTCCCCGTCTATTTTATAAATAAAAAATAAAAAAAAAAGTGAAAAGCCTTAGACGGGATAAGATATCCCGTCCGGCCACTTTGAAGTCATTTAATGCCTACTTTTTGGTCAATCCCCTGGGTGAATAAAACATAGTGTGCCTACTTTTTGGTATGAAATGACCATAATGCCCCCATTGCTATCAGTTCTCGAAAATCAATACATTGAACGTGGAAGGGTATTTTAGGAAACCAAAAATAACCAAAAAAATAAGAAAAAAAAAATAAATAAAACAAAAACCACCAGACGGGACATCTTCTCCCGTCTGGCCTCAAACGGGGAAAGTTATCCCGTCTGACCCTTTTCTAAACAAAAAAATTAAAAAAATATTACAGACGGGATATCATTCCCCGTCTGTATACAATAAACTATATTAAAATTTGTGAGACGGGGAATCATTCCCCGTCCTCTATAATTTGAGAATTCTCAAATCGTTTCTCATATTTGAGAAACAGAACTGAGACGTTTGCTAAAAAATGGCAAATATGAGAAATTTAGCAAACCACTGCAGCGCTCGTTTGCTAAAAAAATGGCAAAATGATAATTTTAGCAAACCACTGTGGATGCTCTTAGGGATCTTATTTGTGGGCCAGTCTGCTTATGGGTTTGGACTTTGGATTCGTGGTTACTGGACTGTTAGATCTTTTTGGGAGATAATCTGCTCTTTATGTTGAGATGTGGATTGCATGAGATTGTATGCTACCTAATTCACTGGATGTTTGTTTCTTTGATTTCCTTCTGTAGCAGCCATCACCTAATTTAAAATTATATTTTTTTTTTTTCTCTCATCTATTTATGAACAGTTGAGGGAAAGAAAAACATATTTGGTAACAAAAATGGTAACAACAATTTGAAAACACTTGCTATGCATACAAAAGATCACCCAACACTGGCTGTATTACAGGAAATTGATTAAAACTTTTGGTCAAAAGAAAATCAAAGACGTAGATAACAGATTATGGTGGATCTAAGGGAGTATTAAATGGAGTTTTATATTGATGTTTGATTCTCTAAATCCTCTGTTATGTTTCTATTATGCCCTCCAATTATTTCATTATTTTTCATTTTTTGGTTGTTAACTCCAATAGTTATATCTGTAAATCTGTATTAATCAATTTTCAGAGCATTTTAACCGAGAGTGGAGGATAATTGTCGACTTGAAGATTCGATTTTGTAAAAACTGCATCAATGGGAGGAAAGTTATCGAAGTCTGTTTACAGTAGATTATTTTCTCCCTGAGAGTAGGTTAGTAGAATTGTTGCCTCGTTCTGTATGTGTATTTTTATTTTAGGAGTTGGTAATATGATCAAGCTTCCTGGTAAGTAGTAACCTGTAGTAACATGCAAGTTTTGCTAAGGAGCTTTTGCAAACATAGAATTGAACTGAAAAAATTGTTTTACTAATTTCAATAACTTTTTTTCTTGCCAATTTACTCTCTTATAAAAGCAGAATAATATGATTAACTTAATTTGAATTTTAACAACTTTTCTTCTTGAACGCACAACACAATATGATTAACTTAATTTGAATTTTACCTTGGAATCAAGAACACATAATTAGAGTAAAAATTCAAATTAAGTTAATCATACAACACATCTTCAATTGGTAGGGTCATATTGTATTTATTAAATAATTAGTTATAAGAGATATACATTCACCTCAAGTTAACGTTCCCCTGTAGGCTATAAATACCCAATAAAATTGCCAGACAAGTTCATTGCAAGGTTACCTTTCTCCGTCTCCTTACAAGTTCGCTAATCGAAAGGCTAGGGTTCTTCGTGTAGCACTCAAAGGTAAAATTTACGAAGAGAAATTTCACTTTTTCTACATACTGTGATCTTTTTTTTGTTTAAACCTTTCAAATTCACATCTTAGACAACACCTTCTTGAATAACCTATCTCAAGTGGTTGTGTATATAAGTTTTAATATGTAGTTATAATTATAGGAGCAGATCTGATGAGTAGCTCATGGCTGATTGACACTAAATGACTGTTTTTTTCCTTATAAAGTATAGTTATCCATCACTTTAATCAAGTCCTGATACTAAATTGTAGGCGGTATGATATACATGCTAAAGGCTAAAACTGTACATAAAGCATATGGCCAACCAAATCTTGTTCATACACTTGAAAACTAGGTTGCTTCATAGATATTATCATAATACAGACCCAAGACCCCAGCTCATAGCTGTTAAAGTTTTAATAGAAATTCTAGATGGCTTGTTGGAACTTATATGAACCAATTAAAAGTGAGATTGCTTTTTGTTTTGCTCGACCTTTTATATGCCTTGATTATACTTATTGCTGTTATCATACCCTCCTGTAGATTTTTTCGTCAAGAGGATGCCTACCTGGTCGCTTTTAATGAATTAAAATTAACTTATCAATAATTATATTTTTTGCAGATTATCTTCATCAATAGACAAATTCCACAATGAATACTCCTTTATTAATTCCTTGCAAGAAAATCAACAATTATGGATTATTAAAGTATTGGTTACGAAACATTATGGTGTGAAAGAATACAAAAATAGTAAAGGCACAGGAAAAATCTCAAAAGTTGCACTTATGGATGATGAGGTAAGATACTTTAAATATTGTTAAAATATATACATATACATACATAAATAATTATTAATACTAAATTTTTATCTTTTGTAGGGAACTAGAATACTGGCGATAATATTTAAGGAAGTGGCGGAAGCAATCCAACATACGCTTGAGGAGCATAAAACTTATTTAATTTCTAATTGAATACTAAAAAATGTCAACAAAAGATATAACCCAATGCACGATAAATTTGACATCATTTTGAAGTTGGGAAGTATTGTAGATGAAGTTGAAAAAGATCTTATCATTGATAAGGATAGGTACAAATTTGCAACTGTAGATGAATTGCAAAGTACATTTTCTACTGTCTTTAAAAGTAAAAAATTATGTTACTATATATATATATATATATATATATATATATATATATATATATATATATATATAATTGTCTATTACTAATAAAGGATATCAGTTACTAATTGCATTGAACTACAGATCTTTGTTTAGCAGTAATTAATGCAGGAGATATAGATAAGGTAAACTCAAAATATGCTAATGAAGTAGAGAAGCGAAATCTTATAGTTATAGGATTCAGGTAATATCAATTAATTAAGTTATATAATAATTTACATAATGGTTTTGTAATTCATACGTTTTGTCCTAATTTAAGGTCAAAACCAATCTTACTTACATTATGGGAGAACTAGCAATCAAGGAAGGAAAAGCTCTGAAAGAATTATCACCCAACATGCCAATTATTGCAATTACCTCTATAAAAACCTCAAACTTTGGAGGTAATTATATACAATAACAATTAATAATGTTATTTATTATATATTTTATTTATTTATTTATTATTGACTTTTTTAAACATGATTATCTCTCACATCAACAAATAATACTACAATAGAGATAAATCTGAATGAACCAGAAGCATATAAAATTCGAGAATGGTATAATTTATTTTGTATATTTAATTCTTTAATTGTTGTCTTTTTGGAGTATCATTTAACATAATTTTATTTGTTTGTTTCATGATAAATTGTAACGAAATTTTGTTAAAAAGTAATTCCTTGCAAATAAACAAAAGAAAAGTAATGGATGTGGAAGAAGTGAAACTATCTGACATTCTCTATTGTGCCGATGAAAATTTTTCGGAGGTACTATGAATAATGAAATTATTTTTAAATATTCTGTTCAATTCTATATATGTCTATAAATATTTTGATGACTTTAATTTTTTTCCATATTTCAAGGCAAAATACTGCTATTGCAAAGTTTTGATCAAAAGTGTCAAAGAAGTTAGAGATCCTTGGTACATTGCATGCAAAATCTGTTCAACAAAACTCAATGTTGAAAATGATGAAGCTTATTGTCAAAAATGTAAAAAGAATAATATTGAATATGAGCCAAGGTATACAAAACACCATATTGTTAGTTACCCATCTTTCCATTCTTCAATCAAATTATTAAAAAAAATACAATAAAAAAAAACTAAAAATAACTTGTTCCAGATATGTATTCAAAATCACAATAAAAGATATAAGTGCGGAGCCAGAATTGACTTTATTTGATGAGGAATTGGTTGTTCCGCAAAAGACCTGGAAGATTTTAAGAATAAGGTATAATATGTTATTCTCATAGTGTTACAATTAAGTAAGAGCTAATTTCATAATTTTATATATGCAGGAAAAAAATGTTGAAGAATTTGATAAACGGACCAAGAAATGCATTGGAGATGAGTATACATTTTTTTATCAAAGTACAAGATTCCAATATGGAAGAACAACTACAAGAATATTGACAGGTTGCAAAATTAAAAAGGATGAACAAGAATTTACAAGCAATTTTAACCTCAAGAAAGTTAAAGTCGAAAGTGATTATTGATCTTCTGAAAAATACGATGATATCAGTTTAGGATTTACTAATATGTTTTTTTTTTAATACCCTTTTTTAATATTAGTTTTAAGTTTAAAAAAGTTAAAGTCGAAAATGATGATATATCTTATGAAAAATACATTGATTATACTTGCTTCAAATCTGATTTCGATGAGCTTATTGTCGTTGGAGTAATTTTAAAATTCATGGTTTGCTTTTTAAAATGATTGACTTTGTCGAATTTGTACTTTGAAGAATATGAGTGTGCTAAATAAAAGTATGTTTAAGTGTGCTAAATAAAAGTATGTTTAGATACATTTTTCACCATTTATGTGCACCAAGTCACGTGCACTTGGTGCACGGTACATTCCAACTAGTATATATTAATAAACGGAAGATCATCATCCGGCTAGGCCTTTTTTTTATTATAAAATCCCCAGTCAGAAGATCATCATCTGTCTGGGTAAATTTTTTATTTTTTTAATTATTCGCACGACCAGTTTCGCTTTCAAAAAAATTAATTATTGTCAATCGGAACATGATCTTCTGCCTATCGAATTTTGGGTATTAAAAATTTATTTATTTTATTAGACGGTTGATGTTCTTCCGTCTGTATATTTTATAATTTTTTTAACCAAAAATTTAACTTTAACGATAGTAGCACAACTCTTCTATTTTCATTTTTATATTGCCAAATATATGAACGAGTAGATTCTCTTACCTTGAGTTGTAGCCTAGCTGTAGGGCCATAACACCATGAGCCGGGCACTGTAACTCTGTTCTTTGAATTTTGTTCTTGACTTCTTTCCTTTTAATACAGTCAAACATATTAACAATTATAAAAATACAACCACGTTTATTTCTAATAAATCTCATTTTTATGCATTATTTTGGAAAGTCGTTTTCACCCCAAAATTTTTTTAAAACAAATTATGCACCGTTTTCACTAAAATTTCATTAATTAAATATTCAGAGACATCTTTTTAAATATGCTAAAAAAACTCAAAGTTGTACAGTAAAGAGAGGGTTGACGGACACAAAATTTTGATTAATTAATTAATATATGAATATTATTAAAATACAGATATTTGTATGCATGTAATTGTCAACTCCTCACAATTAGAAACATCAAAATCTTAAAAAGAATTTGAATTAAATGATCCATTATATTACATAATTTGAATCTATGTATTACGGAATCGTTATTTAATATTCAAAGGTAAAAGTGACACTACAGGTAAGTTGTTGAGTCAAAGTTTTAAAATATTGCTAAATTTTAAAAAAATCTCATGAAGTATTGTTTTCTTGTGTGAAAACCTCTCATGAAGTATATTTTGCAAAAAAATCATCCAGTTAGGGTTAAGGTTATAGAGGTTTTTGTATAAAAAGACATAAAAAGCCTTTCTGCGTGTATTAGATAATCATATTCAACTTTACAAGTTGGTTCAGAAAATATTATATATATTTCTCATTTTTTTTTCAAAAACCTTCAAAACTCTAATCCTAACAGGGTGGATTTTTTACAAAACAAACTTCATAAGAGTTTTTTGGCAAAAAATAGTTTAAGGCAATTTTCTGTAAAAATAAAAAGTTTACTTTAGGTTTTTTTATTTAAATTTAGCCTTAAAAAAGTTCTTGATATAATGTGAGGTTATTTAATCTTATGAATATGAGTCAAGTAATAAAAATTTTCATAGTTTGAGTCTTAAACAAATATGCGGATTTATAGGGATTAATAAGTAAAACTTCCTAACATTTTAAAACACGTGGTCGTGCCACACAAGTGACAACCCCGTCAATTTGCTTTTGACTCCTATCCACTTCCAGAAGAAGCACCACTCACTGTCCCTCAATCAATCCCAACCGTCCAATTAGTCCACATCCCCAGCTACGAACGGCAGATCCCAACACCTCGTACAAACCCCCCTATACATCCTTCCCTACATAAAACATCTCCCTATCCAACGAAGTGGGCCCCCACCAACAGCACCCGCATAACTGGCAAACCCGATAACGCGGTTACCATCCCCTCTCAATCCAAACCGTCCGATCAACCGAAGCACCTATCACGTGATACTTCCAGCTGGCACGTGGTCCCCACCCCCGCTCTGGCCGACCTTATCCTTGTTGCTCTCTCCAACTGCAATATCCACCCCCACAGCTGGCACGTGATCACATATTTTGTTCTCACAGAATAGATTGCAAAAAAAATATTTGAGTTTAAAAAAAAAACAAAAAGAATAAAAATTGGAGTCATTTGCATATGTAAGATTTTTTTTTGATAAAGTATTTGCAAATATAGTACACCCAAACTATTTACAATATTAGAACACTTGAAAGTTAATTTCTAATAATGGCCCTAACTTTGAAGATATTTAGACAACATTTTTTTTGATAATGCAAATATAATCGTTAGATTCCGGCCAACAATATATTAATAAGAATAAAAATTATAAGGCAAACTACAATTTTAGCAGCAGTAAAATGAAAAACAGACAACTAAGAGCGGAAAAACAGACGGCAATACTAGCAATGGAAAACGTTGCCAGGATAAACAATAGCACAAATACGAAACAGCAAAACGAAACAGCGACCAAGCCTGCGACTTGGACCCGACCGAAAAACAAACTCAAAGCTGACCGCCAGAAAGCACAACCTCGCCTAGCATGCGCCAAGAAGACGGGTCGCACTCCTGCCCCTGATGCAGGACCAGAGAAAGAGCATTGCCACAAAGGGAAAAGCAGACGGCAGCAAGAAGGAAAGAGCCGAAATGACACTCCGATACTACGCAGCACAGACTAATCCTCCTATGTGACGCTCCTCAGCATCCAACAAAAACAACAGCGGGCGCACAATGACAAGGAACCACCGCAAGGAAACAGAAGTGGGGATATTCCAGAGAGCGCTAGAGAAAGAGAAAAGCTAACAGTGGGAGAGAATAACAGGCTCTTCGGAGCCAGAGCGGGAACCACCCGACTCAAAATAACATAGAGCACCGCACTCAGAGAACATAAAAGAAAAGCCAGAATACACAAGGAGGCTAACCAAAAGGGGCTCTGGCCGGGATCAGCCCCAGGGCCACACCCCAGTGAACACCCATCAACACCAAACCGAGCCATAAAAAGACACCTAAAGCAAGTAATAACAATAAGGGAAACCACCTCAATCAATAACGCCATCACAACCTAAAATTAAACAAAGGAGCACTACCAAGCCAGAGCAGCAAGAGAGAAAACACGATAGACAGCCCAGAAACAAACAACCAAAGGAACGACAAAATAAAACCATATCCGGCGATCAAAAGGAAACCATACCGGCTCCGACACGGGAAGCAAAGCCACGAAAGGAAGAAAGAAAAGAACAGTTACCCCAAAAAATCAAGTGACCACCCATAGAATAGGTAATACCTCATTGCTGTCCTAAAGCGGAAAACTGCATGAACCAGCAGTCACCGCCCAGCGAAAACGTCCGACCATGATAAAAACACCAGTCAACAAACAAAAACCAGAAAAACACAGTCCACAAAGAGCCACACAACTGCAAGCAAGAACATCAAAAAGGTACACAGATAGAGCCATTACTAGGGATAACCCCTAGAACCAGCAAAAGTAAACGGTATTAACAGGAAAAGAAAATAAAAACCAAGGGCCATCTATACAAAACAACCAAATCCGAAGCAGCAAGAGATCCCGAAGGCACAAGGACGGGGACTAGGGCCCAATGCAAACAAGCTAAACCTGAACAAAGTGAGGCGATGTGCGAAACAAGGTGCTGAGGTAGCAAAACCCAAAAGATGAACAAAAGACCTCCTAAGATGGAGGGGAGGAAGGGAGCCTGCACTTCAGATCTGCAAAGAAAATGGGAAATAGGAACAATGTTAGAACGGGCAAATGTTAAAAGGCATAAGAGAAATTAGAACAAAAACAAAGGGTCGTGTTGTCCACGCAACCCAAGTGCAATGTAGCAATTTTATCATGCGATAAATTGGAAGACCAGAATTTTGCGAAAAAAATATAATCATCAATAATAGTATCAATCGAGGAGGGGTTGTGATTGAAAATATGATTATTCCTTTCTGCCCTAATAACCCAAATGATGGCCGAAATCGAAAGGAACCAGGATTTACGAAACTCTTTCCTAATCAATTGAGACATCCAGCAAGATGAAAAAGTGTTGGGGATCAAGGGAGCTTGCCAAGCTAGAACGGTAATCAACCACAAAGGTTGGATAAAGCTGCACCGGAGAAATAGATGATCTGCATCCTCATGTTCCGTAGAACACAGCGAACAAAGTTGGCCTAAAGCCATATTCATTTTGTTCAGGATCTCAACAGTTAGAAGTTTGTTGTTAAGAGCAAGCCATGTGAGAATTTTTTATTTCAGAGGTGCGCAATTACTCCATAAAGTTTTGGCAAGCTGGAAGAGGGTCCCCCCGAAGTTAAGGAAATTGTAGAAAGATTTGACCGAATAAGTACCCGAATTGGTCCATCGCCAAATAAAATTATCGGAGGGATGCCAGGAATAACGGTTGAGGATGCTGAAAAGCTCGTAAAGCTCAAGCTCTAGCGATGGAGGCAACGCAATAAGGAACTGTAAAGACCAGAACTTTTGGTTATTGGGGATAGTCACAGAATCCGCCACCGTGGCGGAGGGGTTGAAAGCCTATTGGAAGAGGGAAGGGAAGGCCACAATATTACCGATCCATAAATCGTCCCAGAACTTGGTCTTAGAGCCATCGGCACAAGTGTGGTAAATGCCATAGCAGAACGGGCTGACAGCTTTCCAGACCCCTTTCCAAAAAGGAGAGGCCTTGCAGAAAAGAGAGGGGAAAATTCCCAAATCTTATGCCGAGAAAAACATTTAAGGGTGATGAGGCGAGCCTAGGGCAAATCATCATTCGTCAGAATTCTCCATAACCATTTATCCAGGAGAGCTAAATTTTGGTGCCTAAGATTGAGAACCCCTAAGCCACCCGCTGCCTTGGAAGTACAGATCCTCTTCCAACTGTAGAGGTGAGTTCCAGCTTTATAATAGTCATTGCCAGACCAGAAAAATTTCCTTCGGATTTGGTTAGTCCTCTTGATCACCCAAGCCGAGACGTAAAAGAAAGACATCATATATAAGGGAATAGAAGAGATGACGGAGTTGACCAGAACAAGTCTGCCTTCGCGAGAAAGATGCTTGCCGGACCAAAGGTTAAGTCTCAATTCCACTTTATCAATCATAGACATCCAATCAGATTTATGAAGCTTCCCCCAACGCAAGGGAATTCCAAGATATTGGATGGGGAAGGCGGCAGAGGCGTAGTTAAAAAAATTTGCAATTTCCACTTGCCAATTGGGAGACCCTCCCAGCCATATGACTGAAGATTTTTGAAAGTTAATGGATAACCCGGAGGCGCTCTAAAAAATAAAGAGCAGTAACTTCAGATTTTGTAAAGTGCTCCCGCTCAGTTTGGCAAAGATGATGGTGTCATCGGCATATTGGAGGTTCAACACTCCCCGGTAACTCTGGTAACCCCCAAGGCCTTCGATGACACCCGCATCCCAAGCGTTGCGGAGCAACTTACTGAACAAATCGGTAACAAGAGAAAATAAGAGGGATGAAATACGGTCACCCTGGCGAATGCCACACTTACACTTGAATTTGTGACCTTCCGCACCATTACTGATAATGGATGAGGTAGCGGTGAACAAGCTGAATTTAATCCAGGTGATCCATTTTGGACCAAAACCACGATGAAGTAGGATATTGAAAAGGAAATCCCAACTAACACTGTCATAAGCTTTTTGAAAGTCTAATTTTAACAGAATACCCTCGGAGTTGGATCTGTGGCATTTGGTAATAACTTCTTGGGCCGAAGCCACGCTATCCAGGATAAAACGATCTTTAATAAAGTCCGATTGAGCAGGGTCGATCAAGGGCGAGATAATAGCGCTGAGGCAGTTAGAAGGAACTTTCATAATGATCTTGAAGGTAGTATTGATGAGGCTAATCGGCTTAAAGTTGGCTACCGAGTTAGCTCCCATTACCTTGGGAATGAGAATGATGTGTGCATAATTAATACAGTCAAAAGTGAATGAACCTTGGTGAAGGTCAGAGAAAATTTTGAAAAGATCGTCTTTCAGACAATCCCAAAATCTTTGAAAGAAGAAGGCTGGGAAACCATCCGGACCAGGGGACGAATCACCTTTTAAGGTGACAACTGCGTGTTTA
Organism: Hemerocallis citrina; assembly: GCA_017893485.1. Taxonomy (NCBI): domain Eukaryota; kingdom Viridiplantae; phylum Streptophyta; class Magnoliopsida; order Asparagales; family Asphodelaceae; genus Hemerocallis; species Hemerocallis citrina. The sequence continues at coordinate 159,229,481 of CM030366.1, read as the reverse complement.
ATTTCTTCCAAAGAAAAAGGGGCTTCCAGACTAGATAGGTCTTGAGACTGCTAACCATACAATTGGACCCAGTCCAGCTGGAAAACACGATGTTTAGGAGATCCCAACAAATCTTTAAAGAAACGAAGGAAAATGGCGTGGATATCAGAATCAGAATTAAATTCATTTCCCTCGTCGACAATAGAGGTAATGCGGTTGCAACGCTGACGATGCGACGCAAAGTTGTGGAAAAAGGCAATGTTGCCATCACCCTCCTTAAGCCAATGAAACTTCGCTTGCTGGGCCCATTTAATGTGTTCGTTGTGGAGAATGGAAGCGAACTCTCTCTTACAAGCAACACGTTCCGAACGAAGGGGTTCCGAAATTGGGCCATGCTCCTCAAGTCTATCAATCAATTCAATGGAAGAAAGGAGGACATTTTAAAGGAAATTTGTAGTAGTAAACCTCTCTTTACTCCATATTTTACAACCGTGTTTGATAGCATGAAGCTTGAGAAGTAGACAACCAAGTCCGGAAGATCCCATGATAGAGGTGAGACACTTTATAATAAGATTGACGAAGATTTGATCTTGCAACCAGAATTTTTTAAAACGGAATTTGAAATGTCTGGCAAAATTAAAGTTAGAATTCAAACAGATAGGCACATGGTCCAAGGACAGATTAGGCCAGGCCTTGACAAAAGAATTGTGGAAAAAGTTGATCCGCTCAAAAGAGACGAGAAAACGATCGAGCTTAGCCATAGTAGGCGAAGACCTCATATTGGACCAAGTAAAAGCTCTACCATTGAGGGGTAACTCAGACAGATGAAGAGAATGGATACAAGCGTTAAAACGGGAGGAAACTAAGGGGTGCACCGCAATACCCGATCTTTCAAAGGTGAATCTGGTGACATTAAAATCACCATAGAAGAAACAAAAGCTTTGAATGAAATTATGACAGGAATAAAATTCGTTCAAAAATTCATCGCGCCTATCCGATGTGGATGGTCAGTAAACCGAAACCACCGTTAGAGCACGATTGAATTCGGCCCAGTGAAGACGAACAATAAGAAAGAAAGTTAATCTAAGAGTTGAAATGAGGGAGAAACTGGATCCTTTAAAACCTAAGAGAATTCCTCCCCTTGAACTAACTGCGTCCAGGGAGATCCAATTAGAGATTAATGATCCACCAATGGCCCTTATGATGGCGGGTGAGGGGGATTCAAGTTTAGATTCTTGAATGGAGATCAAATCACATTGGGGGAAGAAATCAATTGAAAAATGGCTTGTTGCTTGGTTGGACACCGTAAACCCCGAATATTCCATGAGACGCTAATCATAAATAAACTTAGCCTCACAAGCTCTAGAAAAGTGCATCGGCGGATCGACTCAAAATCCGACAAGTTATCCGATGAGGCTATGAAACCCATATCTTTAGAAAGGCACTGCATATCTAAATTAGACAGGGTGTCGAAGTGCACCTGATAGATGGAGCCTAGATGTTCCTGCCCAGATGAGCTAGACGAGGGAAGGGGGATATCCATGTTGCAGAGCTGAGCCGCAAGAGATAGGGTAGAATCAGTCGTCGTCGCTCTACGCGCCTTAATCCGGGCGCTAGAGCGAATGATTGAGAAGGAGGGTTTATGCGAACACTCAGACTGTTGTCCCCCCGATAGGACTAAAACAGGTGCGTGAAGCGCTGCCTCGGAAGGTAAGGGCAAAAGGTTGGGCTATAAAGTCACCCGATCATTTGAAACTGGGGGGGGGGGGGACGGAGAGTGATAAGAAAGAGGGGCATGATATTTAGAGTTGTAGTTAGAACGGTTGAGCTGATAACAACGTCTGCGGTCAATGAAACCCACCCCTAACGTTGAAGGTGCCCATAAACAAGAGTGAAAATGATAATAAATATCAAGATGGTACGCTAGGGAGTAACCAATAGAGAAGGAATCGTAGGGGCCATAACGAAGAGAGTAACAACATTTGAGAGACCAAAAGTAAGAAGAACTTAACTTAATAATAACTAAGAGAAAGGTAAAAATTACCTGATTATGAGAAAAGGAAGGATCCAAGTCAGTAATTTCTTCGTCTAAAATTGATCAGTCCAAGCTTCAGCTTTTTGAGAGGAAGCTTTAAGAGAAGCCGAATTATAATTGGATCCAGAGGAAGGAGTGCCGTGCACCGCATTCTTATAATGATCCCAATCGGAGGAGAAGAGCGGATTAACTTCCCAAGCGGGCCACTTCTCATCAGACTCAGCTAGTTTGGGCAACGACGGCACGGCGGAAGTGGGAGCCAAAGTGGCGGGAGCCACCGAAAAGTGGAATTTAGATGAAGAATGCAAGGGGAGTTTAGGAGGGAGCTCACTGGTGCCAGATTGAGAGGAGGGGTTGTACTTCACCGAGGCAATGTCTGGGTTGATCCAAACCAAGTTGGGAGCTTTAGACAGAGAAATTTTGGGGATGGATGGCGAGTTAACAGCTCTACGCTGAAATTTTGGGTATGGATGGCAATATTTACACAACATTAAAACAAAAAATTTGCAAAACTCACTACCATACTTGAAAACTGGATATTTAACAGAAAATAAAGAAATTAAGATTAAAAACTCTCTCAAAATGTAAAATAAGATACTAGACTAATAGAAAGAAAGTATATAACTAATAAGGATTTATTAAAGTATTTAGTAATAACAAGTAAAGTAATTCAAAAGCTACCAAAAGAAATAGCATACAAGGTATTAGATTATAGAAATGAAAAAGCAAGTTGGTATTACCAACACCTACTAGCATATAGAATATTAAAGTAAGTATGGTTAATAATCCAAAAGTAGAAACATCAATACACAAATTAAATTCAAAAATAAAATCAGAAAATTATATGATAAACATTCAAAAGTTTGAAGAAGATTACAATAGCCCATAATTTGTAGGAACTATAAGAAAATATTTAAAAATCATAAATAAGAACATAAAAGAACTAAGTAGATGTATAACCGAAGACACAGAAGAAAAATTAGGCATAAGATTGAATTATTTATAAAACATACAAAATTTATTGAATTATTTATAAAATATACAAAATTTATAGTAAGGACAGATAATATCCAAGCTAAATCATGGATAAACAAAATAATAGACCCAACCATAGCCTATAAAAGACCGATAAGATGGTAAATGGAACTAGCACATTATGATTTTACAATAGAAAACATAAAAAGAAAAGATAACATTTTAGCTGATTTTCTATCAAGGAATTAACTATTTCACTTATTGCAGAATAGAAACTAGAGTTCAGAAAATAGAACATGATATAGTTTTCCTCAAGAGAACCATGGAGCAAATCAAATGAGCATTTAATCAACTACAGTTACAAATCTGCGGACTCCAAAATTTATCTTACCAGCATGTAAGTCAGCATGTAACTACAGAAAATATGGTGGACAATGGTAGCGAAAAATGTGTGAGAAGGGTGAACCTACTCATTCCTTAAAAGAAGATGCAATTACATCTTCAAATAAGACTACATATAAGGAGACACTCCTCACTGAGAAATCTCCTATCAAAGTATCAAAGGAAATATTATTTTTACAATATATTAAGAAACTATGTCAAGTAACCGAAGTGCACCAATTCATCAAAACAATATCACAGTAACATATGAACAAGGTCATCATCCTACCAGGAGCTAATCTAAGAACAAGTAGGGCACTGTTCAAAAGAGAACTTATTCATTGGATCTATCCATCCAGAGAATGTGAAGAACATATCCACTTGAAGAATTTTTTTTATAAAGCAACCAAAAGTTATTTTGGCCTCACGAAGGTCTAAACAATATATGTCAGAATATATTCAGCAATTCCTGAGTATCTTGAAGAAAATGAAGAACTTCCAGCAGAAAATGTTATAAAAATAAGTTTGACTACCCAAGTGATTTATGGAGCATCCAACATTATACCATACAAAACTGAGAAATTTGATAAACTAATCGCAAAAAGACGGGCAATGGGATTCAGAAACATGTATTGTGAATTAAAAGACATAAAGTCAAGAGATAACAACATATGGATCTATGATAGTCCAGACTCAGAGAAAATAATAAAGTATAGTATAGCAAAAATAAAATAAGCACAAGATAAACATGCACGGTTTGGCAGCTGGTACCAGATACTATCTATAGGAGCAATGACGCTGACAGAACAGACAACTAGATACTACTGTAGCCTGATGAAGACAGAGTATCAACATAAATGTGGAGCATGTGAAGATGTCAGCCACGAGGAATCTATTTTTCTAGAGTAGTCTACAATGTAATCAGAAATATTATTGAATGTTGATGTAAGCAGTGCGTATTTGTAGCAATTATCGAACGTATGATATAAGTAGTGACGCATGTAAACTTGTTGTAAGCTGATCTCATGGTCCATAAAAGGGCAGGCTGAGTAGAGAATAGGGCAGACAATCTAAGAGGGGAAAATTCCATATATTCTTATAAGGAGAGTTCTGTTTGTAAGAAGTTTGAAGGAAATAAAAAGAAAAATTATCTTTCTATCGGTTCTAGCATCTATCGATTCTAGTATAATATAAGGTATGAATAACTAAATCTCTTTCTCTTAGGGAGAGTTTTGTATGACTCTGCCTGAATGATCTTGCAAAAAAACCTATTTGTAACCTTCTATAGTTAGGCTGCACACCTAGTAGCAGAAAACGAGCTAGGTTGTGGTTGCCTGTACTGAAGTGCTACTAGTTATTCCAAATGCATCTCTTGGATGAAGCTATCTTGAAGAGCATAACAGTCATGAGATGAGAGGAACGTAAAAGGAGCACTGAAATCGGGGTACATACCAGATGTATTTTATCTACTGGTAGTAACTGGTACAGAGCAGCTAAAAGAATCTTAACTAGGTCAGAAGTATGATGGACCATTTTGTTCTGATTTTATGGTATCCTTAAAAATCTCTCCATACTCCTGATTTTATTCTTATTGTTTTAAATAAAAAAATCACTAAAAAAAGAATGGATAATAATAGTTTCAGTCCTGCCTCATAAATTTATGAATTAATGACTCACTATCAAGGATGTGATAGAATGTCTGTATTTCATGTTTATTATCCTAAAAAAGTAACAAGCATGTATGATTTTTATGAATTTAAATTTTTTTTTAGCGTACAACGAGTAATATTTATTGCAATAAGTCAAATTAATCATAGAGAAACTAGTAATATAAGTGTTCAAATAATTGATGACTTAACTTTTTACGAAAGATCATTAATATTTTATGAAAATGGAGAATTTAGTAGTTATATCTGGAGTCCTACAACAACATCTAGACAATTTCTAGAAGAAAATGAATATATAGAGGAAAAAACGAACATAAAGAAAACGAACATATTAAGGAAGAAAATGATCATATAGAAGAACTGAAAGAACCCTCATATGATAGTGAAATATTAGCAACAGAATCATAAGTCATGAGAAATTTTGAAATCATGCTTGATTACTTTAATATTTTTGAAATTGATAATGCACATTATTTTCAAAAATATTATTTTACAGAATGATATCATCTTTAAAGTTTTTTGATACTCTGTTTATTTCTCTTTACAGGTAATTAATACAATTTTACACATTTCATGCTTCGCACCCAGGTGGTATCAGCACTTTGTTACTAAGTAAGTAACTCTTACCTAGTTTTCTCAAAATATTTAGTACAATTTAAGTAGTTAAAATTTTGATTAAATAAGATAAATATAAAATATTACAAAAATAAATTTTAAACTTGCAAAAAGGTCACACTACCTATAAAAATTATTATAGAATAGAAAGCATAGAATATTATTTAGAAACTATCCCTTAGTTACAAATAATTTAATTATTGTCCCTTTTAATTATGCAAATAGTTTCAAAAAGAGTCCTATAAAAATAATTAACTCTAAAAATTGAGATTTATAGGTTTTTATAACTTGAAAGGAAGTGGATATATTATGCAATCATCAGAGTTCACATTGTATTAATTACACAATCATTGATCTTCAATAGTAGTGTCAACTGTGATAGTAGAAAAAAATGTAATAAATTTAATAGTAGGTTTAACATTTCTTTTTATTATAAGTGTGATATTGGTTCCCTTCCCTTGTGATGTAGGGCCATAACACCATGAGCTGGGCACTGTAACTCTGCTTTTTGAATTTGTTCTTTTCATTTGATACAGTCAAACATATTAATAATAAAAAAATACAACCATGTTATTTCGAATAAATCTCATTTTTATCCATTATTTTGGAAAGTTATTTTCACATTTTTTTCGAATTCATGCATTGTTTTCACAAAAATTTCCTTAACTAAATATTCACAGACATATTTCAAAATATGTTAAAACTCAAAGTTGTACAATAAAGAGAGGGCTGATGTATCCAAAATTATGATTAATTAATTAATATATGAATATTATTAAAATACAAATATTTGTATGCATCTAATTATCAAGAATATTTTTTAATATGCCATTTTTCGAAACTATTTGCAGAAAAAGAACAGTTGCTAAAGTATTTGTGCTCGTGGACTCAACAACTAAACTCGTCATTCCCAACGACGAGTTAGTTGTTTCATGCTCGGTGTTGGAAACGACAAGTTTAGTATTAATTTTTTGAGAAACTTGACATTCCCAATGACGAGTTCAATTCAAAATTTTCAATGAAGACTCGTTATTCTCAAAGACGATGACATTTACAGTAGACACGTTGTTGGGAATAGCGAGTTTAGTTCAAAATTTTCAATAAAGACTCGTCGTTCCCAACGACGTGGACATTTATACTAGACTCGCTGTTGGGAACGACGATGATGTAGAAAATATCACAGATAGTGAAACACTATGTTGGACTTAGTGAATTTTCAAAAAAAAACTCTATAGAATTTTTTTAAAAATTAAACTCGCCGTTCTCAACAGCGAGTCTAGTGTAACTGTCATCGCCGTTGGTAATGGCGAGTCTTTAAAAATAAAAAAATAAAAAATAAATGAACTAAACTCGCCGTTCCCCACAGTGAGTTTAGTGTAAACGTCCTCGCCGTTGGGAACGACAAGTCTTCAAAAAATAAAATAAAAAACATCGTACCGAACACCGAGTCTAGTGTAAATGTTATTGCCGCTGTGAATGGTGAGTATTCTTTGAAAATTTTAAACTAAACTTGTCGTTGGGAACGGTGAGGTTCTAAAAACAACTACGCTCGTTGTGTTCCAACGGCGAGCATGAAACAATTAAATTCGATGTTGAGAACGACGAGTTTACTTGTTGAGTTCACGAGCACAAATATTTTGGCAGCTGTTCTCTTTTGGCAAATAGTTTTAAAACGTAGCATATTAAAAATAAAAAAAATTGTCAACTCCTTTTAATTATAACTGCATGATGTTAGAATCTTAAATTGTATATTTACTTATGCACATTGATGAAAAGAATTTGAATTAAATGACTCATTATATTACATAATTTGAATCTATCTATTACGGAATCGTTATTTAATATCCAAAGGCAAAAGCGACACTATGGGTAAGTTATTGTGTCAAAGTTTAAAAAGTTCATGATATAATGTAAGGTTTTTGAATCTTATGAATATGAGTCAAGTAATAAAAATTTTCATAGTTTGAATCTTAAACGAATATGCGGATTGATAGGGATTAATAAGTAAAACTTCGCAACATTTTAAACACGTGGTCGTGCCACACAAGTGACAACCCCGTCCTTCAATTTCCTTTTGACTCCTACCCACTTCCACAAGAAGCACCACTCACTGTCCCTCAATCAATCTCAACCGTCCAATTAATCCACATCCCCAGCTACGAACGGCAGATCCCACCACCTCGTACAAACCCCCCTATACATCCTTCCCTACATAAAACATCTCCTTATCCAACGAAGTGGGCCCCCACCAACAGCACCCGCATAACTGGCAAACCCGATAACGCGGTTACCATCCCCTCTCAATCCAAACCGTCCGACTAACCGAAGCACCTATCACGTGATACATCCAGCTGGCACGTGGTCCCCACCCCCACTCTGGCCGACCTTATCCTTATTACTCTCTCCCACTGCAATCCTCCCGTAAATAATATATTACCCCATTTGGATCCCACATTAAAATACTTAAAATTTGGTAGTACGATGAATAGTGTCTTGCCAAATATAGTAGACGATTTGGCCAAATGCAAAATATAGGTAACGAACTATTATCTTTCGTCCGTCAGAAAAAAATAAAAAAAAAGCAGGAACGGACGATTATACATCGTCAATCTTAATGGACGAAGCATAATCTCTCGTCCCAGGGATTTTTCCATTATATATTTTTTTTATTTTTTTGTCATTTAGTGCTTAAAAAAAAATTTTTTTTTTTAAAAAATTTGGGACGGACAATTATACCTCGTCATTCTTAATTGACGAGTGATAATCTCTCGTCCAGGAATTTTTCCAATATATATATATATATATATATATATATATATATATATATATATATTTGTCTTTTAGTGCTTAAAAAAAATTTTTAAAAAAAAAAAAAAATTGGTACGAGTGATAATCTCTCGTCCGGCTATATTTTAGCTTTCAACGACTGCAGCGCTCACTCATATTTTCTATTTCCTAAAGCCAAATACCCAAAATTTAGAAATGAACGACTACAGATGCTCTCACGTAGCATTGGTATCGACCTGGGTCGGGTCCTTCACTATCTGGACCCGGATCCGGTCCCCTACGGATCCAAAAAATAAACCCGGATCCAGACCCGTGAAGACCGGGTCCGATTCCGAGTCCGGCTCCTATTAAAATATTCCTACCCGTTCGGGTAAGAGCGGGAGTGTGCGTGGGGAGCGGAGGCGGCGACTAGAGGATTTAGAACAGAGGAGAGAAGAAAAAAACATGCGTTTTGAGTTTGAAAGAGGAAAATTCAGAATTGAGGAGAAAGGAGGGAGGGGTGAGCATGGAATATTTATTTTGTTGATTTTTTGGATTTTTTTAAACAGGTCCAGGTCCGAGTCTGGGTCGGGTCTCTTGTGAGCGGATCCGGATCCGGACCTAAAAGTACAACGGGTCCCATTTTAAAACTCGGATCCGGATAGATCGGGTCGGTTCCGATCCAATGCCAGGTCCATGTCGAATCCGGGTTTCGAATATTTATACCAATGCTACCTTCACGTTTATAGTCAAAATAGAAGAAAAACAACAATATTTTTATTTCCTACTTTTTGTCTCTCTTTTCCTTTTTCGTCCATTTATTTATTTACATTTTACTCAATAAAATTATACTTCACCATTTTGGACCCATCAATAATTTGATCACCTTCCCGTTTATAGCTACAAGAAGAAGAAGAAGAATATTATTCCAAAACCCCCAAGTCTAACATTATATTCTTTCGTCCTTAATCTCAAATCAAAAAAATTAATAACAATAACAATAACAATCTCAACTTTATCGATTGATTTTCTTGATTCTTGATTCTCAATCTTCTTCATTTTCTTGGAATTTTCTCCCCCAGTCTACAAGATGATGTCCCGATCGTACACGAATCTCCAAGATCTCGTCACCGGCAACTTCCCGTCCTTCCCCGCCGCCTCCACCACCCGTCCCCCCCGCCGCTTGCCACGTGTCAAGACGGTTCCCGGAATCCTATCCGAGATCGACGACGAGGACTGCTCCGTCTCCTCCGACGTCCCCTCCTCCCTCGCTCAAGATCGGATCATCATCGTCGCCAACCAGTTACCCGTTAAGGCCAAACGCCGACCCGATAACAACGGCTGGACTTTCGCTTGGGATGAAGATTCCCTCCTCCTTCAGCTCAAAGACGGCTTACCCGACGACATGGAAGTTATCTATATCGGATCTCTCAAGGTCGATGTCGCAATTCAAGAACAGGATGACGTGTCACAGTCCCTCTTTGAAAGGTGAGGTTATTTTATTTTTTATTTTTGAAAAATTGAAGAAAGTTTCGATTTTGGAGATGTTAGTACTAATAAAAGTTGTAAGCTTTGAATTTTTTTGAAAAGGATGAGATTTTTTTAGATTAAAGGTGTTGATTTTTTTAAAGAGATGCAATTTTGGAGATGTATAATACAGTTTTAGTTTATGAAAAAAGTTGAGGTTTTTGAGGTGTATGGTGCTGATTTTGGATTTTTGCAGGTTTAAATGCGTTCCCGCATTTTTACCTTTGGATTTGTTGGATAGATTTTACCATGGGTTCTGTAAGCAGTTGCTGTGGCCGTTATTTCATTATATGTTACCTTTTTCGACCGATCATGGTGGAAGATTTGATAGATCACTTTGGGAGAGTTATGTTCTTGCGAATCGCAAGTTTGCGCAGAAGGTGATTGAGGTGATTAATCCGGAGGATGACTATGTTTGGATTCATGATTATCATCTAATGGCACTGCCGAGTATGTTGAGAAGGAAGTTTAATCGGTTAAGGATGGGGTTCTTTTTGCACAGTCCGTTTCCGTCTTCGGAGATTTATAGGAGTTTGCCGGTGAGGTTGGAGATTTTGAAGGCGTTGCTGAATTGCGACTTGATTGGGTTTCATACATTTGATTATGCACGGCATTTTTTGAGTTGTTGTAGTAGGATGTTGGGGATTGAGTATCAGTCGAAGAGAGGGTATATTGGGTTGGATTATTTTGGGAGGACGGTTGGGATTAAGATTATGCCTGTGGGGATTCATATGGGGCAGATTGAGTCGATGGTGGGGTTGCCGGAAAAGGAGTGGAGGGTGAAGGAGTTGAGGCGGGAGTTTGAGGGGAAGACGGTGCTTTTGGGTGTGGATGATATGGATATATTTAAGGGGGTTAATTTGAAGTTGCTTGCGTTTGAGCAGTTGTTACAGTTGCATCCCAAGTGGCAGGGGAAGGCGGTTTTGGTTCAGATTGTGAATCCGGCGAGGGGGAGAGGGAGGGATCTTGAAGAGATTAAGGCTGAGATAGGGGAGAGTGTTAGAAGAATCAATGTGAAGTTTGGGAATGTTGGTTATAGTCCTGTTGTGTTTATTGATAGACCTGTGTCGGCTGTTGAGAAGATCGCTTTTTATACTATTGCTGAGTGTGTTGTGGTTACTCCGGTTAGGGATGGGATGAATCTGACCCCATATGAATACATTGTTTGTCGAAATGGAAATAATGGGTCTGAAGATAGTTCAGAAAGTGCTGCACCTAGGAAGAGCATGTTGGTGGTCTCAGAGTTTATTGGGTGTTCTCCTTCGTTAAGTGGGGCTATACGGGTTAACCCATGGAATGCAGATGCAACTGCTGAGGCAATCAATGAGGCTATATCAATGCACGATTCTGAGAAGATTATGCGGCATGAGAAGCATTTTAAGTATGTGAGCACCCATGATGTGGCTTATTGGGCAAGGAGCTTTGTGTCTGACTTGGAGAGATGTTGTAGGGATCACTTCAGGAGGAGGATATGGGGAATTGGATTAGGGTTTGGTTTCAGGGTTGTTGCTCTTGATCCTAACTTTAGGAAGCTTAATGAGGATGCTATTGTTTTGGCATATGGGAAGGCGAAGAATAGAGCAATATTGTTGGATTATGACGGAACTGTAATGCCGCAGACGTCCATTGATAAGACACCAAGTGAAGAAGTTAAATCGATTATCAATACACTCTGTGGTGATAAGAAGAATGTGGTGTTTATTGTGAGTGGAAGGGGAAGAGAGAGCTTGGGGAAGTGGTTTTCTTCATGCCAAAAACTTGGGATTGCTGCGGAGCATGGATACTACATGAGGTATATAACCCATTCATTCTTCATAGTTGTTTTTATTTGTTTTCCTTATGTAGATATCTGAACACACACTATGATAAGAATTCCGTTTTAATCTATAGCTCAAGAAATTTAACATATATAATATGAAATAAGCTTTTTTTTAAACGGAGAACATTTACTTGCTAATTACATTATTTGTAGCCGTTGCAAATTTGCAATGTGCGATTGTGGTTAGTGGAGCGAGAGGGCACACACATTTTCAGATTAAATTGCAAGCTTGTAATAAAAAAATTGGCAGTTGGTGGACAATCTTGAATTTTCCATGCACCAAAAAAAAGGCAAAAAAAAAATATTTCGCCATGGAAACTGGATATTTGTGGCTTTAATATGAAGGCTATAAATGTAGCCCAACAAAATAATAAAAAATTTGCTTTCAAATTTCAACTTGTTTGCTGAAACTAGGCTAAACTATTTTACCCAAGAGACGGAGGAGCAACATTATCTACGTGAAAGCTAAATTTTCCTTGAATTTATTTATAAAAGAACGGGAAAGTGATTGGATCATAATTCTTTTTATTTTCTATGGAAATCAGGTTTAGTAAGGATAAAGAATGGGAAACCTGCAATCAGGCTGCTACTGACTTCAGATGGATGGATATGGCTGAACCAGTGATGAAACTGTATACAGAATCTACCGATGGATCATATATGGAAACTAAAGAGAGTGCACTAGTATGGCATTTCCGAGATGCAGACCCAGGCTTTGGATCTGCACAGGCAAAAGAGATGCTTGAACATCTAGAGAGCGTGCTTGCAAATGAGCCTGCCTCCGTGAAGAGCGGCCAGTTCATAGTTGAAGTGAAGCCTCAGGTGTGTATCTATGTTATTACTATATGCACAAAGTAAGAGTAGTCTTTTCTACAAGATGCGGATATTTTAAAGTCACCTCACAACACTCGCTCACCACAATAGGTATACTAATATATGAAGATCTCTAACCCCAAAGAATCAAGAAGTAAATATACCAGCCTTTAGTCTTACAAAAGACTGGCTTTCAATCATTTTCCTTCTACTCCAATTTCATTAAGCTCTATATCCTTCTCATCAGTGGACATATTATGTATAGATGCCATATTTGTAGGAATCTGCACTCGACAAATTTCTAAAATTCTAGTGGCCGCAACATTAGTTGAACTATACATACTGCAAAATGTCAATTATTGATGAGATAACTACTAGTTGTCAATTACTATGCTATACTTGCAGCAGGAGTGCTAAAGGGGAACTATTAGTTTATTACCCATAAGTTATCCACATCAAACCAATGTTTTGGGTTTGGAAATAAAAATATAGCTTATTGGATACGGATATGGATATGTTATAGATCTTAGGAATAGATTATTTTGCTAATATATCTCAATATGGAGATCATCCTTAAGGATCCAAACCTGATATGTCAACAGTATTGTACATATTTGTATGTTTCAGACATCTTTCCTGTGAGAAAAACTTCAATATGGCTGTAAGACATAAACATGACAGGAGAGGTCACAAGTTCAACCCAGGTCTTAGCATATTCCCTAAGGAATTTAAACCCTATACTAATACTATTGTGGCATTTTTTATTCCATTTATCTACCTAAATCATTTGACCCTTAGTAGTTCTATTTGGCGAGGTACATTGAGGTATCTAATCGTCATGAAAATTAAGAGTAAAACTAGTCATATAGGAAACAAAATCATCTAGTACTTCAGTTTAATTCTCTGCTGAAATTGAATACTTCCTTTTCAACTTTGTTTGGATAGCTGAAATCCAAATCTAAAAACAAAATAAATGATCTGATTTGAATCCCCTAGTAGACAATTTATTTATTAGTGGATTTGGATCCCACTATTTTATACTGTACCGCCAATGGATCTTGTAGGATCCAACCTATTGTAACCACTAACCTTAACCTTGTACCTTTTTTTTTTTCCTGAAAACTACGCTTATATCTTGGTGGCATACATCAATGTAGGGTGTGAGCAAAGGTGTCGTAGCCGAGAGGATCTTATCATCAATGGCTGAGAGTCTGAAGCAAGCTGACTTTGTGCTTTGCATTGGCGACGACAGATCAGATGAGGACATGTTTGAATTCATTAATGGTGTGAAGACAAGAGAGCTGGTGGCTGCCAACTCATCAGTATTTGCATGCACAGTAGGTCAGAAACCAAGCAAAGCTAGATACTATCTCGACGACACCAGCGATGTGATTAGAATGCTCGGGGCTCTTGCTGATTCTTCCGATCCCTCTTCCCCTCCACCTGAGCCCTCATCACGTACAATCTCTTCTGATACTCCCTCCGTATCAAATAAGGATGAAACATCTCCATCTCCCTCATAATAGGTTGGTAGATGTATTTATTTTGTTTACCTTTTAATGATTCATTTGAGAAGGGGCCAGAAGTTTTCTGGGCAATCAATCTTTTGTTCATAGAGGTCAGCTTCATGGATAATGACAGAATAGAGTTGTAGATGATGCAGAGGGAACGGATCGATAAATGCACAGGAAGAGAGCTCTTTGTACGGCTGAAATGAAGGGGAGCTGGATGATTGACTGTTACTGATAACAAAAAAAAAAGTTTGCTGTTTTTCTTTCCTTTTTCCTAGCAGTGATAGTTAATTCAAATTTTGCCCTTTCAATAATTAGAGTTCTTCCTTTTTAGGAGTCATATAAATGATTTGATTGATTGCTAATTTTATTTTGTATAAGTTTATCTTCTGGAATTGAAAAGAAAGAAACAGTGATGTTAGTACAGTGATGTGAAGGAAAAGGGTGATGGGAAGAGTTCGTAACTTGTCTCTTTGTGATATATAGATTACAAAGCACTGAAGCAGATTATGTATTATTTGCCATTAAAATAAGAGATCAGTGGTTGACCCCAAAGTTATAAAGTTTTGCAAATTGTAAACATTTGTCATTTGTGTGGTTGTTGATAAAGCAAAATTTCTCTAATTCTCCAGGGTCTTTTGTGCTGTGTCATGTATATGTTTTGCCCTAACCAGGCCGGTTCTGAGATTTATACTTTTATAGGATCTTGTGCGGAAAAAAAGGACATTCTTTAAATATTCTAATATTAATTTTACTTTATTTTGATATATATACATATATATACTAGGTTTGCCCGTTGACATGTGCCTACGGCACTTCTTCGGAACGGTACATCTTATTTAATTATATAAAATAATTTTGGAGGTCGAGCAAATTATATGAAGTAGCAAACATATTATATGAGAAACTTTTGGGGTCCAGCAAAAAAATATATTATATGATTTTTTTTTGATTTTTTTAAACTATTTTAAAAACTTTTAAATTTTTAATTTTTTAGTTTTTAAATTTTTTATTTTTCAAAAATTTTAAAAAATTTTATTTTCTTAATTTTTTGAATAGAAGAGGGAGGGGGAGAGGGAGAGAGAGAGAGAGGAAAAAAAATTAAATAAATATAGGAGTTGTTTTGGGTGAGGGATTTGAATTTGAGTTTTGGAGGGAACTTTTGGGGGGAAAATATGTTTTGTGAGGTTAGATCTGGGCCTTTGATTTTTGAGGGGATTGAAGGAGAACCACTTGATAGCTTTCTTTGTGTTTTATTATATATATATATATATATATATATATATATATATATATATATATATATATATATAGAAATCTTCGGTTGCACACTATATATATATCTACTACTATAATGGGAGAAGGCCTTAGTGTAATTTGTCCTTAACCCAACCCGTGCAATGCACGTGCTGGTAGATTTTTTTTTTTTTTGCCCTTTTCATTCCCCTAATTTTCCCCACGTGCACATCACGTGTATAATACTAGTAATATTATAATGGGAGAAGGCCTTAGTGTCATTTGTAAATGTTTTGTCATTCTACCAATCCGTGTAACATACGTGCATAACTATTATAAAGGAGGTCCTAGGTTCAAATCAAGACTTCGTCTAAATTTTTATTTTGAAAAACTATATTTATTAAAACATGCATCGCACGTGTAAACTACTAGTATATATGATGGGAGAAGGCCTTAGCGTCATTTGTAAATCTACCAACGCGTGCATTGTACGTGCATAACTAATATGAAAGAGGTTTCTGGTTCGAGTCCTCACCATGTCAGATTTTTTACTTTAATTTTTTTAAATATATTAAATGTGCATCGCTGCGTGTAAATTACTATCTATGTATATGGAAGAAGGCCTAAGGCCATCTCCAACCCCATTCCATTTTGGGCGCTGAAGTGGGGTTTGGCGTTGGATTTTGATCTCCAACGCAGCGCCGATTTCAGCGCCAATTTGGCGAGGATGGGGACGGAGTGAACAGTGGCGCGCCATATATGACGCGCTACTATTCACCCAGCGGCAAATTTATTTTTTTTTTAAACCCCTAAAAGTTTACTAATTTTTAATTAAACCCTAATTCAACATTTTCTTAACAAAGTTTACTACATTCTACTCCCAGAAATGAAATTTTAATTTATTTGTGTTCTATTGAAGGTTATTAATTAAATATTTAGTATATTTAATATTTAGAAAATAATACGAAATGTCAATTACAATATATAAAAACTTCGTACATTTTAGGACGCCTTAATTCAAATTTCATAAACATTCAAATAAAAAACAATGCAAACTACATAATGCAAAATACAATAATCAAACTAAACTCGTGCAATAAAAAAAACAATGCAAAATACATAACGCAATAAAATAATAACACACATAAGAGACTAAGGTAGTGTTCTTTTTTTTGCCTCTTATAAGAGGTGACCTCTTATAAGAGATTTACAGTAAGAGCCTCTTATAAGAGCCTCTTTTTGAGGTGTTCTTTTATCTAAAAATAACCTCTTATAAGTACCTCTTATAAGAGATTTATGTTCTTTTTTCACCTCTTACAAGAGCCTTTTTTCTACTTTTAGACATTTTTGCCCTTACTATATAATTTCTCTATTTATATAACCCGATGAAATGTTATCTTTTTAATGATGTTGCTGCTGTTGATGGATTTTACTCTGTTTCAGAGCAAAATTTCTGAAATCATGCTTTCCTTCTGAGGTGAAGTACTCTGCAGCTTAGAGCAGACGTCGTTAATATCATCAGTAATAGGAGAAGCAAAAGAAAATTTGAACATGATATGGGAAAGAGTTTGGTGAAGAAATACTATACAACAGAGGATATACAGTGATAAGGAACACAATACAATAAGAAAAGAATGAAACATAATAAAGATTTTAGAGGATAAAAAAATGGATGAATCATAAGAAAATTAGAGGCAGTTACAGTTAAGAATATGTATTAAAATTGAAAATAAATCTTTAACTAAATCTTTTGCGCCACCTGCAGGCATAAGAAAAAGATACACATAAGGTATTTTATTCCCCCCAAACAGGATGTTCCTCATCCATAAGCAGGAAAAACAGTTTGGAATCCTTTCAACTTTTGAAAGTGGCCATAACTTCCATTCCTTTGTACTACAGTTTCTTAGTTTAAGAAAAAAAAATTAAAGCATCATGTATTGTTGTATGCTAAATCATAAACAAAGAAATCAAACTTCAGCGTGCTGGCTTTTCAATTTTCACGGCATTTGATATATAAGTTGCCTTGATCAGAGCAGTCTTATGAGAAGGTTCAATTATTTTCTATGAACACTTTAAACCCATTTCAGTTTGATGAGAAGATTTGAGTGGCAGTGAAAAAAAGCAAATCCGGGTGTCATTAATTTAGGGGTAGTATAGTCATTTTAAGTTATAGAAGACTTTTAAGATTTTGAAAGAGGCTAGTAGAAGCCATTTAGGTTTAGAAGCAATTTTGGGAAAAATCTCTTATAAGAGGTAAAAAAAGAACACCCAAAAAACTCTTGTAAGAGGGGGACCACCTCTTACAAGAGGTAAATCACTTATAAGAGGAGAAAAAGAACACTACATAACAATTTAGAAAGGCGGTAAATCGGTTTCGGATCCTCCAATATCATTGAAAAACTGTCCAAAAGCTTCAGAAGATGGCCCTTGATGTTGTTGTTGTTATTGAGCTCTTTTCTGAATAATTCTTGCTTGTTCAACTCGGAATAGCTCACGAACGTTTGGATCAGCAATGGAATATTGAGGCATATTATTGGACCAATACATTAAATTTTTTTTGTTTGTGGCTAATTGGTTAATTAGACTAGTTACATACACGTGCACACGTGCACGTGGAAAAAATTGAAGGGATAATGAAAAGGGGAAAAAAGAAAATAATTTCCAAACTGATCCACCTTCGAAAATATTTACCATACTGGTCCACTTTCGAAAATATTTACCAGAGTTAGTCCATAACCCAACACGTGCGTTGCACGGGTTGGGGACAAATTACACTAAGGCCTTCTCCCATTATAGTAGTAGAGATAAATAGTGGGGAGTTAGAAGAGAATTAATTTAAAAAGTAGATAAAAACGAATATGCTGAGAATATTTCTTTTTGGAGTTAGAAATGGAGTTATGGGTTGGAGATGAAGTTACTGTTTGATGTGACAGTTACTCCATTTTGGAGTAAAAGTTGCTCCAAAATGGAGTTGAGGGTTGGAGATGGCCTTAGTATCATTTGTAAATCTACCAACGCGTGCATTGTACGTGCATAACTAATATGAAGGATGTCTCAGGTTCGAGTCCTCAATTTGTCAGATTTTTTACTTTAATTTTTTAAAATATATTAAATGTGCATCGCACGTGTAAATTACTATTTATCTATCTATTTATCTATAATATAATATATAATAACTATTATAATGGAAGAGTTGAAGTTGTAAATCTACCTACTTACGTGCAACACACGTGCAACTCTAACTCTTCCATTATAGTCTTCACATTTACTTTAAAAATATATGATCATATTTGTTAAGATATGCATCACACTGTAAATCAGAGTTTTAATTTTAAATTTTTTAAATAAATTAATACGTGCATCCCACGTGTATATTACTAGTGTGTGTGTGTGTGTGTGTGTGTGTGTGTGTATATATATATAGAGAGAGAGAGAGGGAGAGAGAGAGAGATGTTCTGTTCTGCACTAGGCCTCCGTGTGGACTCGTATGCACTCGGCCTTGCCACCTTCGTATCGACGTTCCGAACCGTTCACATTGATCTACACGTCTAAGTTAGTCTAAATATGTAAAATCAAATTATTTGAAATTTATTTGCCAATCCATCATGTGACTATAAAAAACAACGATTTTCCAGCCATACAATTTTGTAACACTTCAATGGATGGGCAAATAAATTTTAAATGATTTGATTTTACATATTTAGACTAATTTGCATGTGTAAATCAATGTGAACGGTTCAGATCGTCGATACGAAGGTGGGAAGACCGAGTGCACACGGAGGCCTAGTGCATAACGGAACATTACTATATATATATATATATATATATAGGGTAAAAGGGATATGAGCAACTTGCTCATTTAGTAAATGAGCAATTGATTATGTGGCATGCATGTGATACATTGGACAACTAACCCTTTTAAGGATATTCCAATCACATGTATGCCACATCATCAATTGCTTATTTACTAAATGATCAAGTTGCTCATACCCCTTTTTCCCATATATATATACTAGTATAATGCACGTGCGATGCACGTGGAGGGGGAATGAAAGGACAAAAAGAAAAAATCTATGTATTATACACGTGCGTTGCACGTTGGAAAAATGGGGAGGGAGAATGAAAAGGACAAAAAAAAAAAAATCTACCAACATGTGCGCTGCACGTGTTGACACACATACACAAAAGAATAAAATATTGTTTATTTGTTTGAGAACCCCATCTCTCCCATTATAATAGTTATAGATATATATATATACTATTTTAATGGGAGAGTTGGGATTCGTAACCAAACAAACCCTAACTTTGTAACTAAACAAACACGTGCAATATATGTTCAAACTATATCTAACAAATATAAACGTGCACCGCACGTGTAGCCCAAATCAAAACATTCAAATATAAACTATTTTCTTCTTATTCAATATATATTTATTTAATTTGATCACTATAATTTTTGTAGACGTGCATCGCACGTACATTATACTAGAATGGGCTAATCTCTAATATTAGAATGGGCAAAAGTCTTAGTGTCATTTGTTATTTTGTCATTCTACCAACATGTGCAATGCACGCACATAACTAATATAAAGGAGGTGTCCAGTTTAAATCCTCCCTACGTCAGAGTTTTCATTTTTATTTTTTGAAATTATTAAAATGTGCATCGCATGTGTAAATTACTAGTATATATACAAGCAATGCTCCATTACAAACCACTGAAGTCGTTGTTTGGAACAACGACTTCGTTTTTTTGAACCTAAGCCGTTGTTCCGAACAACGGCTTAGGTTATATTCGGAACAACGGCCTAAGTCGTTGTTTTGGAGCAACGGTTTTGATATAACCTAAGTCATTGTTTCCAACAACGACCTTATTGGTTTGCATAACCGTTTGCACGGACCCGTTTGCAATGGAGCATTGCCCTATATATATGTGTGTGTGTATTAAATGGATTCAATTGAAAAAATATGAGTATGGTACATTCTATATCTTAACATTTATTAATTCATTGGATAAATAGCCTTCAAATTTTTATATCACTGGAGGTTTCAATACCTGAGTCGACTTAAACGATATCTTGAATTAGTCGTCTTGTCAATTAAGACGAAATAGCATAAATGTGGTTAAGGATCTTCATATTCTTCTGATGCAGGAAATCCGCGATTTAAAAAAGCTTCCCGGATCAAGTCTCCAGGGTCTTGTGCTGCATGCGTCATGCATATATATGTTTTGCCCTAAGGCCACTAACAGTCAACTTCTGCACTTGAAACATATCTTTAGTTTGATTTTCTGATAATGGAATTGCTTCCTACTTAATTTCAACTCTAGACTAAATGAATCTTTCTGTGTATTAAAACATTGAGCGAGCGATCGATATGGATGTATTTGTATCTTTTTTATCAAAAAATTGCTTAACTGTAGCATACTTGTTTGTTAGTTTGTGTTTGAATGATCAATCTACTCATACTTTTTGAAGACTGATTTAAGGTTTTTGAGGTGTAAACTGTGAGGGAATGTAGGCATTATCATATTCAAATTTGATAATTTTTTGGATACAAATACAAATATGGAATTATAAATTGAGATATGTACATGTATCTGGTTGTAATGGTATCTCATATCAGATAGTTCAGATTATCTCCTTGTTCTACTCATTTATGTCCTGACAGATACTGAAATATAGTATTTGCAGTGTTGAACTCGACGAGGATTATTAGTATCCCTTTACATGCCGAATGTCATGGTCAAGGCAAAAGCTCGAGAATATATACAGTACTAATTGGTTTACCCCCTATTTCCTTTATTTATTTTGAATTAAAGAAATGAGAGCAAAAATATAATTTCCTCATCTGAATTAATACCAACATTCCGTACGTTTTTATAAAAGAAAAAATAAATAACAAAAACCTCAAACTCTCTCACCACCATCTCTTCATCTCTCACTTAAAATCCAAAACCCACCTAACCCACACCGCACGCCGCCCTCTCACCCAAATTGACATCACAGAGGGCAGTATCAAGATTCCTAGATCATCAAGAGCAGTAAATATGGATTCACGAAGAACATCTTTTGTTGATGATGTGTAAGATGTCGCTAAATTGGATACAACAATGTCAATGAGTTTGAATTAGTGTTTAGTTTAAAGTTTAGCACATTTCTTTGTTGATATTTTGTGTTCTTCAGTAAATATGATCTTGAAGTTGGTCAAATTATGCTGTCTTTTGTCTTTTAGGGTTGTGGTATAATTTGGATGTAATTGGTGAATTCATGCTATTAGTTGTAGTTTTTTGTTGATATGTGTGGAGTGTGCTCCCCATTTCAATTAGTTAGAATGGCACAAGTACGCATATATTTAATAAAAGACAAGCCTACCATTGTATCCTAAAAGTTAGTTGTAGTTAGAATAGCATTGAGGCTGAGACCGGGCAATGCACGTATTTTAAGTTAAATTTCACTAATTATATCCTTCAAGAGGTAATTTATCCTAATTCTCTCACAATTTTTTTGAGTTCTATACAAATTTATGAGTCCCTCAAAATTATTTTAGTTCGTGCAATTTACATATAGTAACACGAGTATGTACTGAAGGAACTCCAAGAAAAATAAGATACATGTTGTTAGGATTGTGTCTTGAATACTCGTTGTTCAGATTAGAAGAAGGTAAGATGAAGCACGGAGGTCGAAGCGTCGAAGTGAGTAGAAGGGAAAACAGCAGCAGCAAGGTGCAGGCATAATTGCGGTCAACCACACCCCCCGACCGCTCGTAGTACAGGAATTGTCAGAGAGTGGTACGGTCGACCGGTCTTGTTGGACGGTCAACCGACCACAGCGCTGTGTTCATTTTTGCTTCGATTTGTTAGGTCGTTTCAGCACAATCTTCAACTCCAAGTTAGATCGTGCGGCTCCTATTCAGTTCTTTTCTAGGTTATATCGGACGACTGAGAATCAAGATTAGACCTAAGTTTTTCTGTATTCTTTTATATATATTGTAAACTCCTCCAATATGAGAGTTAGTACTTCATAGATTCTTTTATCCATTGCAAAGAGAGGCTCGAAAGAGAGATAGTTCTTGGTGAGTGAGTTTAATTACTTATATTGAGTGAATCAGTAACTCCTTGTAATCTCCTCTAGTTGAATATCAGATCTCCCTATATTTTTCCTCGGATTAAGCAAAAAACTAACTGGGAAATTCTCGTTGTGTTTGTGTTTGGATTGGTGGATCTACTTGCTTGCTCAATTGATTCGTCGCATCTCTTCGACTTCCTCATTGCTCTATTAGTTCCGCTGCGAAAACGGACATTGGTTGACGCCCCAATCCCAACAACTGGTATCAGAGCTTTAGGTTGACGAGTTTCTTGGTTAAGATGACAGGTCACAGTCTTTTGAAGATCAAGTAGTTCAACGAAAGGCCATCCGACATGAAGGAGGATGTTTGGGAAAATATTCGTGAAAGAGCCATAAGTCTAATCCGACTATCCTTGGCGGACGAGGTCAAGCACAGATTTCATGAAGAAACTGATGCGGCGAGTTTGTGGAAAAAACTCATAGCTGACTACTCTGGTTCGTCGTTATTAGATCGGATGCATTGGAAGAGGAAGTTATTCCGTTTATCTATGAAGAAAGGTACCGATATCCAAGACCACATTACAGAGTTCAATAAGGTATTATCTGAACTTAAGGCGATCAATGCAGATGTGTGTGAGAAAGATAAAGCTTTCAACTTGATATATTCACTGTCGGATTCGTACAAGCTTTTGATAACTACCATGCTACACGGTAGATCTGCCAAGGAGAGTATTTCGGTAGATGGTGAAATCAAAGCATTGAAGGAAAATCAACTTAGGAAGGAGACTTATAAATCATCTTCGTCTATTCCTACAAGTTGTCTAGTAGTGGATGGTTCTTCGGGGGGAAGACAAAGTGCTTTGCAAAAGGATTCAATCCGTTGCCGATATTGTAAGAGGCCATGGCATATCAAGAAAGACTGTTGGAAATTACAGAATCAGGAGAGCGCCAAGAACGGGAGTTCAGCCGCTAATATGGTTAGTGCCTTTGATTCAGGTGGTTCATGTCTTCTTGTTTCAAATTCTTTAGAAGTGGATTCTAGTTGGTTTCTTGACTCAGGAAGTTCTTCTCATATTTGCTCCGAGAGGGAGTTTTTTTCTACTTGTAAGTCTACTACAGGGCGTTGTGTGATAACGGAAACTTTGGAGGTTTGTGAAGTAGTGGGTGAGGGCACAGTTGAGTTGAAGATGCCAGGGCTAAACATGTTCACTTTAAGAGATGTTTTGCATATTCCTCTGCTGAAACGAAATCTAATTTCTTTGGGAATTCTTGATGCACGAGGTTGTAGGTACACAGCTCGAGGTGGAGTTCTGTCTGTTTTTCAAGACTGTCGTAAGGTGATTAGAGGTATGAGAGTGGTTGGGTCAAGCCAAAATAATCTCTACAAGCTTTGGGAAATCCGAAATACTTGCACAAGTGTTGCTTCTTTTCTCGTTATTCCTGCAAGCTCAGCTAGTTTGTCGCAACTAGATTCATCGAGACGAGACCACGACGTTCGAATATCGTCGAGAGACGGAGAAAGCTTAAGGGTAGGTGGAGTTCGTGTGGAGTTTGGCAACTTCGTGAGTACATCTACGGAGGTGTACCCTTGAAGGGGTATACTGGATTTGGTGAGATTGGGTAGAGATCATTGTAACTAGAAGAAGAAGCTATTGTTCTAAGTTTTCTTTGCAAGTGAAATTTATTAGAGTTTGGAGATGAGTAACACATCATGTGATAGCATTCGTATGCAATTCAAGGTGGAGTTTGTTAGAATTGTGTCTTGAATACTCATTGTTCAGATTAGAAGAAGGTAAGATGAAGTACGGAGGTCGAAGCGTCGAAGTGAGTAGAAGGGAAAACAGCAGCAGTAAGGTGCAGGCATAGTTGCGGTCGACTGTCCCAAGTTGCGGTCCACCGCACCCCCCGACCACTCGTAGTATAGAGATTGTCAGAGAGTGGTACGGTCGACCGGTCTTGTTGGACGGTCAACCGACCGCAGTGCTGTGTTTGTTTTTGGGCTTCAATTTGTTAGGTCGTTTCAGCCCAATCTTCAACTCCAAGTTAGATCGTGCGGCTCCTATTCAGTTACTTCTTTTCCAGGTTATATCGGACGACTGAGAATCAAGATTAGACCTAGGTTTCTCTGTATTCTTCTATATATATTGTAAACTCCTCCAATATGAGAGTTAGTACTTCGTAGATTCTTTTATCCATTGCAAAGAGAGGCTCGAAAGAGAGATAGTTCTTGGTGAGTGAGTTTAGTTACTTATATTGAGTGAATCAGTAACTCCTTGTAATCTTCTCTAGTTGAGTATCAGATCTCCTTATATTTTCTCCCGGATTAAGCAAAAGCTAACCGGGATAAATCCTCGTTGTGTTTGTATTTGGATTGGTGGATCTACTTGCTTGCTCAATTGATTCGTCTCATCTCTTTGACTTTCTCATTGCTCTATTAGTTCCTCTGCGACAACGGGCGTTGGTTGACGCCCCAATCTCAACACATGTAACATGAAAACACAGTAATTGGATAGTAGAGCATGCGATGTATTAGAATTAGCCATCCATTTGAGATCAACATCAATTTGAGATCAGCATTGGGTATTTCTTCCCAATCGGGATGCTATTTCCTTAATATTCTAATGATGATTAGAAATGTGCTCATTGATCATATTTCTGCGCAAGTGAAGTAGTTTATGTATGCTTGATTATATAATTTGATGAAATGGTAACTCTTGACTCAGAACTTTGTCATCCTGCTTTTAGAATTTAAAAAGTGTAATGTTATATGTATAGCCTTGTACAATATCAAATAAAAACACGATAAGCAGTCTAATGTGGGTGAAAATTACAGCTGATCAGGATCGTACAATCTTGGTGCGCATCTCAAAACTTCTAAGAGCAGTATAGTAATTTCATCTTTACAACATGCCTTCTAGAAGAACATGGGCCTAAAAAGTGTAATGTTATATGTATAACCTTGTACAATATCAAATAAAAACACGATAAGCAATCTAATGTGGGTGAAAATTACAGGTGATTAGGACTGTACAATCTTAGCGCGCATCTTAAAACTTCTAAGGGCAGCATAGTAATTTCATGTTTACAGCATGCCTTCTAGAAGAACATGGGCCTCCCCCAGGCCCATCAACTCACCCCGGTTAGCAATCAAGGCTCTCTTACAGCCTAACAAATAGGAATTTATGGCTAACCACAACTGTCAATCAAATCCCCCCAAATCAGGGATTGAATAAAGGGATTTTTCAGTCACATATTATTTCTTATCTGGCTCATCCTCCAGGTCTATAAATACTTCTTCCTCTCTACCATTAAGGGGTAATCACAATTTCAACAATTAAACCTAGCTTTGACTTCTGGTTACTGACTAGATAGTCGGAGGGTCTATCGTTGGAATCATCTCTGGTGTTTCAGGATGTCCTTGCAGGTTCCCGGCGAGACTCCAGCCAGCGCAACCACTACAAACTCCACCAAAATCTACAAATACTAGCCTCATATCTGTATCTTATAGAGTTCTGAGATATGTTTTCCACAAAATTACAAAAAATCATTATCTGTTCTCACACTGAAAAAAAACATCACAATCTAATGTGGCAGCTTTAGTGAGCACTACCACATTATCAATTTCGCGAAGGCGAATAACATCTCTAAGGATATGGGGTTTCTGGTTAATTCCGATAATTTCGTTGACTTTGATGCTATTCGCCTTTGCAAAATTTCTAGAGCTTTTGAGTCTCAAGGTCCTCATGATTAGCATCTCTTGGAACATTCGGGGTCTTCGGTGCACGACCAAACAACAGGCTGTGCATCAACTCATTTCTTCTTCCCAATATGATTTGATTTCCATTCAAGAATCGAAACTTGATTCCCCTTCCCCTTTTATCTTACGCACGATCGGTGGTTCATTAATCTCTAATTGGATCTCACTTGATGCCAACGGATCTAGAGGTGGGATCCTGTTTGGATTTAAAGACTCCCGCTTCTTCCTCATTTCTATACAGCGGTTAACCTTCTTCCTCATCGTTCGCCTTCATTGGGCTGAATTCAATCGTGACCTCACAATTGTCTCAGTTTACGGACCGTCGACAGCAGATCGCCGGTCCCTATTTTGGAACGAATTTAATTCCTTCCAAAACAACATTAATGGCTTCTTTTTTTCCTGTGGTGACTTTAACGTCACTAGATTCTCCAACGAAAGACTGGGCAACTCTTCTTTTTCCTTAGACTCTTCCCGCTTTAATGATTGCATTCGTTCACTTCATTTGATTGATTTTCCTCTTAACGGCAGATCATTCACTTGGTTTAACATGCGTTGCGCGCCGTCGATGGCTAAGCTCGATCGTTTCCTCGTTTCCTACGTTTGGATTACCTTTTTTCACAACTCTTTTGCTTCGGCCATGCCCAATCCTTCCTCGGACCACGTACCCATATCTCTGTCTTCTAACTACAACTTTGCAAGACCGTTCAAATTCCGTTTCGAAAAATTCTGGCTTCAAGATCAAATCTTTGTTAATCTCACTATTGAGTGCCTTTCCTCTATAACAGGCTTTTCCAGCCTTGGACGCATTCTACTAAAGCTTCACGTTATCAAATATGGCTGCAAAGTTTGGCGTAAAGAGAGATTTGCCAATGCCAATTTCCTTAAACACGTCTTCCTTTCTTCCATTGAATCCATTGACAAACTTGAGGAACTTGGTCCTATCTCGGATTCCCTTTGCTCCGAACGTTGTTCTTATAAGAGAGAATACACTAGTATTCTCCACAACGAACATATTAAATGGGCCCAAAGGGCTAAGTTCCGGTGGCTCAAGGAGGGTGATGGTAACACCTCCTTCTTCCATAATTTTGCGTTGCATCGTCAGCGCAGCAATCATATTTCTTCCATTGTTGACAATGGCATAGAATTGACTTCTGATTCGGAAATTCACACTTCTTTCCTTCGCTTTTATAAAAATTTATTAGGGTCACACAAACATCGTTCCTTTCAACTGAATTGGACCCAACTATACGGTAACCAGGCTCATGACCTGTCTAGTCTGGAAGATTCTTTTTCTTTGGAGGAAATCAAGTCTGCTTTTTTTTTCTTTAAAAAGTGATTCGGCTCTAGGGCCGGATGGCTTCCCTGTCTTTTTCTTCCAAAAGTTTTGGGATTGTCTTAAGGACGATGTGTTCAAGATGTTCTCGGACCTTCATCAAGGATCCTTCTCCTTTTATAGGATCAATTACGCACATATCGTTCTGATCCCCAAAATTATGGGAGCTCACTCAGTCTCTAACTTTCGGCCGATTAGCCTCCTCAACACTACGTTCAAGATCATCATGTAAGTGCTTTCTAACCACCTCAGTGTTATCATTTCGCCTCTGATTGACTCCGCTCAATCAGGTTTGATCAAAATTCGTTTTATCCTCGACAGCGTGGCGTCGGCCCAAGAAATCATTTCTGAATGTCATAGATCCAATTTCGAAGGGATCCTGTTAAAATTAGACTTTCAAAAAGTGTATGTCAATGTCAGTTGGGATTTTCTTTTCAAAATCCTTTTGCATCGTGGGTTCGGTCCTAAGTGGATCGCTTGGATTAAATCCAGTTTCTTCGCTGGTACTTCGTCCATCTTTATTAATGGGTCGGAAGGTCACAAATTCAAATGTAAGTGTGGCCTTCATCAGGGTGACCCTATTTCTTCCCTCTTATTTTCTCTTGTTGCTGATGTGTTCAGTAAATTACTCGGTAATGCTTGGGACGCCAATGTCATCGAAGGCCTTGGGGTTTCTCAGAGCTTCCGCGGGGTCCTGAACCTCCAATATGCCGACGACACTATTATCTTCGCGAAACCCAATGGGAGTACTTTACGTAACCTGAAGCTACTTCTTTATATTTTCGAAAGTGCCTCTGGTTTATCGATTAACTTCCAAAAATCCTTAGTTCTTTGGCTTGGAGGGTCTGACAACCGGCAGGTTGAAATTGTTCAATTCTTCAACTGCGCCTCTGCTTCTTTTTCCATCCAATATATTGGTATTCCCTTGAGATGGGGGAAGCTTCATAAATCTGATTGGTTGCCGATAATTGAAAAGGTTGAATCTAGACTTAACCTTTGGGCTGGTAAGCACCTCTCTCATGGGGGTAGATTAATTCTTGTTAATTCTGTACTCTCCTCGGTCCCTTTATATATGATGTCTTATTTTTACGTCCCTTCGTGGGTTATTAAAAGGATTGACCAAATCAGATTGAATTTCTTCTGGTCGGGTGCTGATACTTACAGAGCTAGCACTCAAATCTGCAATTGGAAGTTGATTTGCACTTCCAAAGCAGCGGGTGGTTTAGGTGTTCTTGATCTCAGAAACCAAAATTTAGCTCTTCTGGGTAAATGGTTATGGAGAATTTTGAAGGAATATCAATTACCCTAGGCTCGCCTTATCACTCTTAAATGTTTCTCTCGGCGTAAGATCTGGGATTTCTCCACTACTCTTTCCCACAAGGCCTCTCCATTTGGGAAGGGTGTTCGGAAGGTTGCCAGTTCGGTGTTTGGGAGGTTACCAGTTCTTTTCTTTGTGGCATCTTCCACGAGTGCGCTGACGGATCCAAAACTAAGTTTTGGTCCGATTTATGGATCGGTAATATTAAACTAGCGGTGGCTTTTCCCTCTCCTTACCTTTTGGCTTCTAACCCTGCAGCCACGGTGGCAAATCATGTTACGATCCTCAATAACCATAAGTGCTGGTCTATTCCCTTTAGTAGTGGCCTACCTTCTTCACTTGAACCTGAATTCGTAAAGTGCTATAGTAGACCTACGATAGCGTTTTACAAACGCTATCAAAAGCCCGGCTATAATAAGTCTATAGCGTTTTACAAAACGCTATAGTTTCTATAGCGTTTTGTAAAACG
The DNA here is from genome assembly GCA_017893485.1 of Hemerocallis citrina. Lineage (NCBI taxonomy): Eukaryota > Viridiplantae > Streptophyta > Magnoliopsida > Asparagales > Asphodelaceae > Hemerocallis > Hemerocallis citrina. The sequence continues at coordinate 159,200,216 of CM030366.1, read as the reverse complement.
CTATAGATTCTAGAGCGTTTTGTGAAATGCTATAGAATCTATAGCGTTCGGCAAACGCTATAGATTCTATAGCGTTTTGTTAAAAAGCTATAAAATTTTGATATTTGTGGTTTTTTACAGCATTTTAAAATGCTATCGTTTGATATTTGTGGTTTTTTACAGCATTTTAGGAACGCTATTTCGTTTTAACTCTATACAAAAAAAAAATCTACAGATACAAATAAAAATCGATTTATCGAAAATGTCAATACACCATTATAACTATAAAAGTTTCGCAAATTTGTGTACAAATATATAAAAACATACCAACATAGAAATATCTACACAATAAACTGATACAAAAGTTCATCCAATAAACTTAAAACTGACGACAAAAAATTCTTGAGTTCCTAACATCAACACAACTCGCAAAACTTAAAACTGACGACAAAAAATTCTTGAGTGCCTAACATCAACACAACTCGCATTCTTCGTTTCATCCACGACGTCTCCAATCTGCAAATGTAGAAGAAAAAATGTCAAACATAAGATTCATGTAGTCATATTATTCATTACAACTAGTGTGAATTATATGAATATATTCTAATAAAACAAAGGCCCCTTAGCATGGCACAAGCAGCCAACAAGTGGAAGCTTGACTTTCTTGATAATTTAGCTTACAGATTATGAGCAGTTATTTTAAGCAGTGCTCTCCAAAGTCCAAATAATGAAAATGATCAGCATATATTCCTCAGAATCTTCGAACACATAACATAGGCCAAGGAAAAGAAAAAGATAACAAACTCAGCACACAAAGAAATACTTAAAAATCAAGAAACACTTGCCTTACACTTGGAAATATCCAGAACAAATTAGACAGACTTAAACACAAAATATACAAATTTGGAATGAAGAAGACAAATTGAGGGTCTGCTGTGCATTTTAGGGGCTAAATGCTGCTGAGGTCATAAGGGAATAAATTCCCTATGGTGGCCTTAAAAACTTTGAAGCTTTCATAATACTGTAGCAAAAAATCATACTTTTTATTAATATGCAACTGGATCAAAAGATTCAAAAGCTGTTCATGGGGTATTTTGAAATGGGTTGAAAGTGTATTTTAAGAAAAAAAAAACATCAAAAGGACTAACGGTTATTCTAGGCCAGTAAGTGACTAAAGAAAATTCCCATATTAAATGTATTTTGTTGCAATTTCTTCATCTTCTTGCAGCAGGAGCGGATGTCCCTAACAATATCAAGATACCTCTTTCCACATACTCTCTATTGAGATTAAAGTTGCTTATAGTATTTCTGGGATTGGGATCAAATGAATCACCCTATAAATTCTGGACAAAACAATTGTTGGATTTGGGGCCTGTCAGCACATAGTAAAAGTCAGCATCTTGAGAAACCTACATTATCTATGATGTTTATCTAGCACAGTTCCGGTCATGCATGTTGGTTAAATTCAAGGTTAATAATCTTCTCACCGACAAACTTACTTTCCTGAGTAACCTTTTGCGAAAGCAAGTTTTCCATCTATCATGGAACATTTGTAACAAGAAAAATAGGCAGAATAAAATGAATATATCTACTCTATATTCCAACAGACTCGGTCAGATCAAGCACAAGTCCTGGGTAATGCTATATGCACAAAATGTAACTCATATGACCTAATGTTTACTTGCTCGATCACTTAATCTCAATCAACTATAAACTTGATCTAATCAAGGCCAATCATATAATAAGCTTCAATGAACTAGAATTGTTGGCCAGTCCTCACCAGGAAAAAAAAGGTTCTCACATCCAGTCACAGTCACAGAATTTCTATTTGTTGGAAGCTGTATTACTGGATGCAGCTGCTTCTAATGCCCTTCGGACTTCTGTATTTGGTTCAGCAAGCTTAGCTGGAGTCTGTTAAAGAACCAATCTTTCATCTTTGATAGTGTTGAATGGATTGTTAAGGTTCTTTTGTAAAATGCTAAATTTCACTGTTCTGATGGCCCAGAGAGACAGATAATTTTTCCTGCATGATATTCAGATAAAACCATGTATGTAAGTAATAAATCTAGGAACACTTCATCAAATGCTGTAAAGTATGGCAGGTTTAACAGATTTACCCTTTGGGTGAAAAGCCACGGACTAAGGTATAAGAATATATTGTTTTATAGTAAAATTTATAAGGTTTCTTAACTTGTCAATCTCATGACTTGCAGAGGGAAACATTTTAAAGATGGTAACTTGCATTAGAACAAGAGAAGTGACCAACTGACAGTCAACTTTTACACAGTAAATAGTAAGCAAATTCCAACGACCACAAGTTAGATTGACTGGTGCCAAGAAAAACCTCTTGCAGATATGCTGGCTAAAAAATTCTTGTAAGAATAGCAGCTCGTGACAATTCATTATGAGAACAGGTAAATCAGGATTACCTAGCTTATTCCCCTAACTCCCTTACTATATGCACACATAGGAGGAGCCGTATGAGATGAAACCTCACAGTGTTCTAGAACGGAGATTTTCTAAATAAAACGAACGATATCAAGTCTTATCGAGTGGACATTAAGTCTAGTTGCAGACCTCTTACACCAATCCCCTTATTATGTGGTAAGAATAAGTGAGTTTGTGGTCTGTAGCCTAGTTCAGAAGATTAAAAAGAAAGAAAAAAAATATTAATATAGGGGTAAATAAGGACATTTATGTGGAAGCTTTAAGGAGCTATTATGAAGCTATGCGACCAGAAAGTTATCCCTACGATCAAAGGTGAACGGTAATTTAAAACCCTCTCGCCCTTTAGTCACTCTAGTACGAAATTAAGATCATTATTCAATTGCAGAGTAAAATGTAAGCCATGTGTACAGGCATCCCCAAATTTAGAAGCACGTCTTTGCAGAATCCATGCAACGCTTAATTAAGAAATTAAACATTACTCGAGAAAAGTAATCACTAAATTTGCTAAGAATACTAACCTTGTGATGTCCCTCTTAATTTTCCAACTGCTATAAATTCTAATATCCTTTCTTTCACATCAGACAAACCATAATGATCCTCATCTAATATCTTTTGAGCATGATGGACATCAAAATTTTCATCACTGCATTTGATGTAAACAAGAATCAACAGATGTTAACAGAAAGAAAAAAACGGCCAACATAATCAACAGCATTGTTGCACGGAAGAAGAACATGTAGTTCAAACTTTATAGTTTACAACTGGTGCATAATTATACATCTAATAAAGAATCTCTGGTAACGGAACAAAGCATAGAAACCAAAGTTATAGAACTCAGATTGACAGGTTGTTTTAATGAATGTAGAAAATGAAGATCTATCTTTGTAAGGATCCCTTGATAATGATTATCTATATTGGATCATCAGATGGAGTGGGAAAATCAAATCTAAGCTGTGATTTAGAGATCTAAAAAATAAAGATTTAAAATGAGACAAATTATATAAAGGTCATTTATTTGATGCTATGATTCATCAAAAGTCACATAGCCATATATCCATGAAAACTGTTTTTGTGTAGCAATAATAGTAGAAATAACTGAAGCCATAAACATAAACATGTGATTTTTAAACCAGTAAAAAATCAATCAGCATTTACGGGAACCAATGAAGTATAATGGGAATCAGGCATGCAATGAAGCCAATTTATCAGGTTATGAGTACAGTGATCTGTTTCTTAATAACTTTTTTTTTCTTTTTGAGGAAATGGAGTATAACCACCATGTTACATTAATGAGAAAATAAATGAGTAAATAAAGAAACAAACCCAGCGAACTGAGGGGAAGAAAGGAAATACAGTAAACCTCAAACAGCATCGTGAAGTGGAAGCAACTTTTGTAGGCACAGATTAAGGTTAGCTTGACCACAGCGGCAGGTAGTACCTCCTGCACAAGCATCGTGAAGTGGAAGTGCCCCTTCCTCATCCTTACACTCTAGGCTAGCTCCTCTATCTAACAAGAACTGAGAAAAATATATAGCTGTCTTAGCAACCTTATGACTAAAAGAAACAAAAAACATAACTGTCATAGCAATCTGTGATTAAAAAATCACAAGAACAAGTAGATAATTGATCTCCAACCTGAACGCATGGAAGATGTCCATAAAGACAGCACAAATGCAGAACAGTATCTCCATCTTCAACTGGATCATCAATAGTGCCATCGTGGTTATCTGCAAATGAATAAATAGTGAGAAGCTGCAACCATAAATTAAGGAACAATATTTGTAAATTAAAGAAATACCAGATACCTCGTCATCTCATTTCCCATTATGGAAGTCAAAAAGAGATTATCACAATCGAACCAACAGGAAGTCAACCCTATGATCTTAATTAATACATGTTCAATTAAGGTTAGCAGTGGAACCTGAATTCCTATATCCTAATCTAAATTTAATCCAAAGATTTGTGCGGGATCCTTAAAAATCATACCCAAAAACTTGTAGAGCATAAACAAATCTCAAAATTGCAAAAGACTAATAGAAGGAGGCTTTCGACCAGCTCTAGCTTGTTTTAGCTTGAGCTCCTTGCCTTTTACCCTAGTATTCGGAAGTTTTCAGTAGTCGTCGAAGGGAGGAAGGATAGACCGTGGGCATGGAATCATTTCTGTTACGAAGAATGCAAGAGTCAGACCACCAAACAAACCTGACAAAAAAAAAGTTGTGACGAAGCTTCATTTCAAAATGCCAAGCCAAGGATGAAGAAGGGTTGTGTTAGGAAGAGAGGGCAACGGGGGCGCGGGGAGGAGGAGAGGGCGACGGCGGGGAGGAAGAGAGGCCGACGGCGGGGAGGGCTACGGGGGCACGGGGAGAGGTTTTGATGGCGGGTCGGGAATTCGGGAGGCGCAGAGGAGGGTCAATTAGGGGATCGATTTGGTGAAGAAGGGGTTTTTGGAAGAGAGGGAGAAGTTAATTGGTTTTGATGGATTTGGAGTTTTTATTTAGAATTTCCTTTTTTGCCCATATCTATTTTGTTTATTTACAGCTATAATAGCGTTTCTAAAATGCCGTAAATAATATAGCGTTTTAAAAACGCTATCATAACTAAGAGTAAATTTCAAAATTAATTAAAGACAACATTTTCTTCACAAATGCTATTATTGATCACTTTCAATAGCATTAACACTTAAATGCTATAATAAGTCCGCTGTAGAAAGCCATATGTGTTGTAGTGCTTAAACCATTACGCCTGGCATCCCAAAGAGGATTTTAAGTGGCGATGGACCAACTCTGGTATTTATTCTGTAAAATCTTTTTATAACTTTCTTAATTTTGGTGGTGTTTACTAACCGCTTGCCAAACCCTTATGGAGCAGCTGTGTTCCTTTGAAATCTAAAATCCTCTCCTAGTTTGCCTTTAATGACAAACTCCTGACCGTGGAGTTTCTTAATAAAATGAACCTTGCTTTAGGCCAATTATGCACTTTGTGTTCTTCCGAACACGAAGACGCCGATCATCTTTTCCTGCAGTGCAATTTTATCTGCCCGTTGTGGCAGATATGCGTTCTAGCTTGGCAGGCTCCTTCAATCCCCACCACTTTTTCGTCGTGCTGGAAGTCTCATTTTCTGAGAAAAGACTATTGCAAATCTTGGGTCCTCTCGATCATGGTGATCATTTGGGTTATTTGGTCTGAAAGGAACAAGCGTATTTTTTCACACACCTCTTCCACGATCGATACTATTATTGATGAGTTTTTATTCTTCGCCAAATTTTGGCATTCCACTTTAACGCAAGATAAAGTGGTTGCATTGCAACTGTTTCGCCTCGAAGAGGCGACTATTATTGTTCGTTCCACTAATACTAATGTTCTTTAGTTACTTTCTCTCTAAAAAAATTCTGTTCTCTTCTCTCCTTTGCAGATCTAAGTTGGTTGAAGGTTGCTGGCCTTACTTCTCTGAGGTCCTTTTGTTATGCTCGTTGGCTATTCCTGGGTGCAAGTTAGCTTCACTCTTTCTTACTAGTCTGGATATGTATATTCTGTTCTTTTGGTTGACTGTTCTGATTTTGTTGGTGGATGGTTGTAAATTGTTCTCTTGGTTGGTTGTTCTTATTTAGATGGTTTTCGGTTTTATCCCGTGTTATTTTTTTAGGCCGATTATTTCTTCTAGTGCCTTGGCCTTGCTGACTGTTCATTTCTGTTATTTTTTTCCTGCATCAGCTATCTCTCGGTGTTTTGTTTGCTCTAGCTAAGGCTCTATTGGGAATTGTATTGTGTTTGGGGTGCGTATGGTTTAATTGGTTTCTTTGACTGTTTCTAGACTTTGTTTTCAGTCTCAGGCTTAGCGGCCTGTTCAGTCTGCTACCTTTGTTTTCTGTGATGTTCTTAGTATTTGGGAGTTGAGTTGGTCCTCCTTTGTTCTGAAGAGGAGGTTATCCCAGCGTCATTAACCGTTTTCTCATTTTTTGCCTCTTAATGGAGCTCCTATGTTTTTGTTTCCTAGTCCAGAGGCCACATTTCAGTTTTCAGGGCATTGCGTTTCTCAACATGACAGTCTTGCCATTTTCTGGGTGTTGGTCCTCCTGGTCTGCGCCTGCTATGGGTTAGTAGCTTTTTTCATCTCCAGATTAGGTTGCTGGATTCACTGTTCTTCCTTCCAGCATTGGGCACTGTGGGTAGTTGGGTTATTAATTCTCAACCTGGTTTGAGCATTCAGTTGGTTGCATGGCTGATTCTCTTTGTTCCTGATATTATTGACTCATTGTTTCTCTGTTTCTGCTTGGAGGCTCTCCCTCCTGCCGTTGGTTCCTCTTCAGTAGGGTAGTATTGGCCCGGAGTCTGCGGCTGGAAGTGGTCTGTCTGTCTTTTTCGGCCCTGGCGCTTCGTCTCCTGGATGAAGTTTTCTCCTCATTCATCCCGGTCAGCCCGCATCGCCCTGTTTCCTTTTGCCCCCTTAGACTCTTTTGTTGTATTAGCTGTCTGTGGTATTCGTTAGGCAATGTTCTTTATTGCTTATTTGTAATATTTGTTTCTGATGTTTTTAGTTTCCAATTTTACTCTTTGTAAAATTGTATTTGTTTGTATCCACTCTCATTTATTTATTTATTGGGCTGGAATCTCACGATTCTATCCTCGTTATCAAAAAAATAAACTCAACAAAAACTTAGAATTTTTCATCAAATCAAATCCTAGTTAACATCTAATTAATTTTATTTTTGGATTTAGTTACTTGGAATTTAAGTTCATGTGTTTAGGGTCTAAGGTGAAATTAATTTATTTTGTTTCAGTCATTTTACAGTACCGATTAAGCCTATCACATCGGATATGTTCATTCGATAGTTACTGTGCTTATTCCAATGGGAAAATTAATAGTTACTTTTTGGTGTACCCAGTATTTTCCCAAACAATTTTGAATATTATATTTGATATTGGTCAGATGACGTGGCCCCTCATGGGCCACAGGATCCCCTCAAAAACCGTTCACCCCTGATCATCAGGTCAGCCAGGTCAGCCCTAAGCCTCATGGGCTTCTGCCACGTCAGGCCCACAGACAACCGGGTCCAGACCCAGCCCAAACAGGTCCAGACCCGCTTTGCACTGCCTATAAATACCAGACCATCTCCTCCTTCAAAAGGTAATCAATCTCTCCCCTCTAAAAACCCTAGTTACTGTTACTCTTCAGTGACTAACTAGACCGTCGGAGGGCCTGCCACCGGGATCAACCCCGGTGTTCCTAGGCCGAGTGCAGGTACACGAGACTTCCGGATCCGAGCTTCCAGATCCGAGCCGAGCCTCCTGATCCAAGCCGAGCATCCGACCTCCACCTCACTCCGTTACTCCCGAGCCGTTCCCTCAGCTACGGTTCGGGCGTACAGTCAATACTGAAGCTTTTGCAAAGTTACAAATTGAGAGAACTCACACCTGGTGCAGCCACCCCCCAAAAACAAACCACATCAGGTTAGCGCCGTTTGTGGGAATTTTCGGTACGGACATCAGTCCGAACCTAGCCATTAACGGCATCCCATCAATCCGAGCTCACATGGCACCCAAGCCCAGGAGAGCTGTCACCTCTACACGTCGTCAGGACGCTCTTCTTTAGGACGTCCCCGCCGACACTCATGTATCCAACAATCTGAGGGTCAGCCTCGGACCGGAGTCGGGTGCCTCTCGTTCGGTTACACCCGACCTGCGTCGGGTCATCCAGAACCGACAGGCCAGTCGAACTAGGGGATGGGCCGCTTCCAAATTGGCCCCGAACCATCCCAGGCATTCGTCCTGAGGGCGGGAACCGACACTCAGTCGCGTCGACCGGAGGCCGCCACCCCAATGCGACCCAGCCGAACGGGCCCCGGTCACCCACTGTGAGTTCCAAGACTTCCGAAACAAGTTCCTGGAGGCCATCCTAGGGACCCCTGTCAACGAGACACTCCACCGCTCTTATGCACGGTCGGACGCCAGAGCCAGCGCATCCCGCGGCCTGACAGTCCCGCCAGAGTATGACGAGGACGTCCTAAGACGTCTCCAGGAAATGGAGAATCGCCTCGACCACTTCGGCGACCGCGGTGCGAGGCCGGCTCAGGGTCATAGGCCGAACCGACCTCCTTTCTTCGCTGCAATCCTACAAGAGGAAATACCTCGGAATTTCCGACCTCCCCAATTCGAGACCTATGACGGTGAGGGTGATCCTACTGATCACATGGAGGGTTTCAAGACCCTCATGATAATTCACAATGCTTCAGATCCCCTCCTATATCGTGCCTTCCCTACCACCCTCCGGGGTCCGGCTTGGGAATGGTTCTCTAAGCTCGTCCCCGGTTCGATCTACTCCTTCGACCAGTTGGAGGCCAATTTACTTGCCCACTTCGTGACCAGCAGGAAAGCCGAGAAGATGAGCGCGTCCTTACTAGACCTCCGACAGAAGGAAGGGGAGTCACTCCGGCAGTTCGTCCGGAGGTTCACCACGGAGGCGAGGTCGGTGTCCTCCCTCGACGCTGGGGTCACCTCGGTGGCGTTCCGGCATAATGTCCGGCACGACCAGCTGAAGGCATCCCTGGCAAAGAAGCCTCCCCTCGATTTCCCTGACCTGCTCAGTCGGCTCGAAAAGTACATCCGGGCCGAGGAGGCCATAAATCCCGAGGATGCCAAAGAGGTCCCAGGGAAGGGGAAGTGTAAGGTCGATGAGGCATAGCCAGCGAAGAAGGTCCCAAAAGACGGGACCATCATGAAGAGGGTCCCTCCGGTCCCACGCTTCGAGAGGTACACACCACTGACACAGAACATGTCTGCTATCCTCTTAGCAATCAAGGACAGGGACCTCGTTCAGATACCCCCTTAACCGACCAGCAACAAGAAAAGGGATCAGAGATTTTACTGCCGCTTCCACCGGGACAACGGGCATGACACCGACTACTGCCGGGCCTTGAAGGACGAAATCGAGGCCCTCATCCAACGAGGGTACCTCCGGGAATTCACATGGAAAGACGCTTGGGGCAAAGAGACATGAGGAACCGGAGGCCTTCTCCTCCTCCTCGCGCCCCCAAACTGCGTCCCGAGCAGGGCCCCGAGCTTGAAGAGACCGGAGGTCAAGCCATCCTGCATTGCGTCCATTGGGGGGCCATGGGAGGAGAGTCCAGCACTTCCGGCAAGGCATTCATCCGAGAGGTAAACGCCGTCCGAGGTCTCCCTTCCCCCCAGGTTCAGCAACTCCAAGTCTCCTTCTCAGGGAAGATCTGGAGGGGGTCCGGCTCTTGCACTGCGATGCGCTCGTGATCAGCCTCATCATGGTGAACTACGAGGTCCGTCGAATCCTCATGGACAACGGGAGCTCGGTGAACATCCTCTTCCTGGAAGCATTTGAGAACCTCAAGCTCTCCCGAGACAAGCTGAAGCCAGCCGGGTACACCCTGCATAGGTTCTTCGGTGTCCCAGTACCCATAGAAGGGATCGTAACCTTGGATGTCACCGCTGGTATGACCCCTCACGGACGAACCGAGTCGAGGGACTTCATGGTTGTGAACGTCAAGGCAGCTTACAATGTCATCCTCGGCAGACCGGGGCTCTGTTCCCTCCAGGTTGTTCCCTCGGCCTACCACCTAAAGTTGAAGTTCCCCACCGAGTCAGGTGTCGGGATCGTCCCAGGAAACTAAGAAGCAGCACGATCGTGCTATATGACGGCAGTCAGGGGCGGTGTGTTCCCCTTGGACATCATCGAACTACAACCCAAAAGGAGCCAGCCCGAGCCTGAGCCGGCAGATGAACTAGAAGAAGTCTCGTTCGAGACAGGAGACATGTCAAAGTGGTTCCGCGTGAGCTGCTCCCTTGCACTCGACCTCAAGTCCGACTTGATCAATTGCATTCGCCGTAATGTCGACCTCTTCGCCTGGAAGCCTTCCGATATGCCCGGGATCTCCGAAGACCTGGTCATGCACAAACTCAGCGTGATCCCCGGCTCGAAGCCGATCATCCAGAAGCGACGTAAGTTTGCCTCGGAAAGGCAGCAGACAGTAAAAGTGGAGGTGCACAAACTCTTGTCCACCCGATTCATACAGGAGATCAGCTACCCTGAGTAGCTGGCAAATGTCGTGACGGTCAGAAAGGCAAGTGGGAGCTGGAGGATCTGCATAGACTTTACAAACCTCAACAAGGCGTGTCCCAAAGATCCGTTTCCTCTCCCCAGCATCGACGCTCTGATCGACGCAACATCGGGTCACGAGCTCCTTTCTTTCATGGATGCCTTCTCAGGCTACAACCAGATCCGAATGTTCCTCCCTGATATGGCCAAGTCATCCTTCGTCACCGACCAAGGTCTTTATTGCTACCGGGTTATGCCCTTCGGGCTGAAGAATGTCGGTGCTACTTATCAAAGGCTCGTCAATGAGTCTTCAAGGATCAGATCGGTTGCAACATGGAGATATACGTCAATGACATACTTGTCAAAAGCCAGCGGGGACAGGACCACGTCGCTGACCTGGAAGTGTGCGTTTGGCATCTCCTCAGGAAAATTCCTCGAGTTCGTCGTCAGCCAGCGCGGCATTGAGGCGAACCCCGAGAAGATCCAAGCCATTATAGAAATGGCCCCTCCTAGAAATATCAAAGAGGTCTAGAGGCTTACGAGAAGACTGGGGGCCATCGGCCGTTTTCTCTCCAAGTCCGGAGAAAAGTCCCTCCCATTCTTCAAAGCTTTGGGCAGAATCGGGGGCTTCGAGTGGGGTACTCAGCAGCAAGAGGCGTTTGCCCAATTGAAAGAGTACCCTCGCCAATCCTCCCTTCCTCAGCAAGCCCGAACTAGGTGAGCCCCTCTGGCTTTATCTCTCGGCCTCGAAAAATATGCTCAGTGCTGTTCTCATTCGAGAAGAGGACGGAGTCCAAAAGCCATTGTACTATGTGAGCAAGGTTCTGCTCGCGGTCGAGACCAGATACGCAAAAATGGAGAAGGTGGCCCACGCCTTGGTTATGGCCATGCGGAAGCTCCGGCCCTATTTCCAGGCGCACTCAATCCAGGTCCTCACGGACCAGCCTCTGAAGGCCGTACTCTACAAGCCCAAGAGCTCTAGCCGACTGGTAAAATGGTTAATCGAGCTCAGTCAATACGACATCGGCTATCAGCCAAGAACGACCATCAAGGGACAGGCCCTCGCCGAGTTTATCACGGAATGCACCATCTTCGAGCAGCCTGAAAGTGGGAAGGCTGACCAGACATGGAAAGTTTACGTCGACGGCTCTTCCTGCGAAGCGGGGAGTGGTGCAGGCATCATTTTGCGAGGACCTGACAATTTCCTTCTCCAATATTTCCTCTGCCTTAACTTTCCAGCCTCCAACAACGAGGCCAAATATGAGGCCATGATTGTCGGGCTCACCCTGGCACATCGGGCAGGCGCCAGACAGATTAGGGCTTTCAGCGACTGTTAGCTCGTGATCAATCAGATCACTGGAGAGTACGAGGCCCGTGATGATCAGATGATCCGGTACTTGGCCGTAGTCCAGTAGCTCTTGGAGTCCTTTGATGAGTCTGCAGTCCTAAGGATCCCCAAAGAGCAGAATGCCCAGACCGACGCCCTATCAAAGTTAGCCTCCACATCCTTCAAAGGTCTCGACCGCACCGTTCTGATCGAAGTACTCCTACAGCCGAGTACCGACCACCCCGAGACCCTCTGCATAGAAGATGGAGCTCAGCCTGACGATTGGACCACCTCCATTAAAAAGTTTCTAATCAAAGGAGAGCTCCCCGATGACCGAGCCGAGGCAAGGCGGGTCAGGGTCCATTCAGAGAAGTTCGCCAGGATCAGCGAGACCCTCTTCAAACAGTCGTACACCACGATGGACGGTGTTGCCGCTAAATTTGGTGTGGGGGCAAACAGATAGTATTTGTGGATTCTTAGGAAAACTGAATAGCAAACCAGTATGCCTGTTCCGTCGGAGTTTGACGCTGACTTCTGCCGTACACCTGCAAAAAGTGCGAGACACCGGGGCTGTTCCCGGCGACGCACCCTCCGACGCTCAAGTCAGTAATCAGGGAAGATTATGAAAGAGTGTAAAAACTGGCAAAAGATTGATTACCTCTTAATGGAGATGGATGGGGGGTATTTATAGGCACCGCTGGGATCAGATTAGGAATGTAATCCCCCTGTGGTTAGATAAGGAATGTAATCCCTAATTTCCAGTGAAGGGATAGATATGAATCAGGGCCTTTCATTAGGATTTAATCAGGAACCCTAATTCTATCCCTTCTGGACCGAGTTCGTTGCGGGTTGAAACCCGTACCCAGTCGATGTGGATCCGTTCGCGGGTTAGTGGGTTTCCAAGAAGGGGAACCAGTACCCGCTTCAGACCCATTGGTAGGTGAAATTACCGTTTTACCCCTGGGCTTCAAGATTAGTGTCCGATTTGGACGGTTTCGATTAAACCCCATTTTTAGCCATATCATGAGCCCCCCACTCCCGAAGACTGAGCTTGGTCAGCCTTTGAGGAGTAGTTTTACTGTTTTAATGGCTAGTGGAGTTGTGTCTGAGTCCAATATGGGAGGTTTCAAATCTTGAAGGAGGGAGTGTGGTAATTTCTCAAGTTGGTTGCACTTTGAATTGTTCCGGAGTTCTCCGGCTCATGTGGTGTTTTTGTTCACCTTTGCGAAGTGTCAATTCATCGTTCGGGGGTCTTAGAAGATTGTTCTTGGTAATAATTATTTGTTTGGGGACTAGAAAATGCTTCCCCAACTTTACAATTACTTTCCAGGAGTTCTTCCTTAACTTCCCAAATTTTTAATTGTTTTTTCGCGATCTTTTGGCGAATGGCTCGGCCGTTTTCCTTCGTTGTGCGGCCTACATGCTTGTATCATACTACCAACCCTTTCCAGCGCTCGCTGCCCAGGAGGCCGAGGTCCGTGGGTGGTTCGGCACCTTCTTTCGATGAAGAGAGGCACCTCGGCTAGGTTGTGAGTGCTGAGAGGGAGTTCGGCGATGTCCAAGGTCTAACTTTCCATGTAACATGGTCGGTGTCAAGAACGCTCGACAGCTGGTGCCGAACCCCAACTTTCCATGTAACATGGTCGGTGTCAAGAACGCTCGGCAGCTGGTGCCGAACCCCAACTTTCCATGTAACATGGTCGGTGTCAAGAACGCTCGGTAGCCGGTGCCGAACCCCAACTTTCCATGTAACATGGTCGGTGTCAAGAGCGCTCGGCAGCTGGTGCCGAACCCCAACTTTCCATGTAACATGGTCGGTGTCAAAAGCGCTCGGCAGCTGGTGTCGAACTCCAACTTTCCATGTAACATGGTCGGTGTCAAGAGCGCTCGGTAGCTGGTGCCGAACCCCAACTTTCCATGTAACACTGTCGGTGTCAAGAGCGCTCGGCAGCTGGTGCCGAACCCTAACTTTTCCTGTAACATGGTTGGTGTCAAGAGCGCTCGGCAGCTGGTGCCGAACCCCAACTTTTCATGTAACATGGTCGGTGTCAAGAGCGCTCGGCAGCTGGTGCCGAACCCCAACTTTCCATGTAACATGGTCGGTGTCAAGAGCGCTCGGCAGCTGGTGCCGAAGTCCTTGACTTTGTCATTTTCTGGTGGAGAATGCCTTGCGGAGTTGGTGGCTTTTGCGCTCCTGGCAGACGTGGCAGTCATTAAATGTGATGGCTTCTGAACTTCTGACAGCTCTGACGGATGAGACGCTCATTTAATGCAGTGACCTTTGAGCTTCTGCCCGATGAGACAGTAATTAATGCGATGTACGGCTTGGCGTGGCAAACAAGGCGACGATTGAGGTCGCTTTTGTCGTTTTGTGTGAATGGGCCGGCAGTACGGGCCCATTAACCTCGTTTTGCGCGCCTCGCTCTATAAAACCCCACCCCCTCTCTCATTTTTCACTTCTCTTCTCTCTTACTCAGGCGATTATTTGTGCTAAGCGAGTGATTCCGGTGATCGTCGTTAGTTTTCCGGTGAATTCTCCGACAACACATTTTTTAAGGTAATTTATACTTAGTCTTTTTCCAAGTATAAATATGTCTCTTCTCTCTGTCTCCGAGTCGTCTTCTTCTTGGTCCAAGCCCTCCCTTGAAGTTGCTGAAGCCCAGACTCCGAGTCGCCCAGATAAGGGCAAGAAGGTATTCGGCCGGGACACAATCGTGGAGGATCCGAAGCGCATGGGGGAGTTTGGCAGGTTGTTGGGGCCACTGACCGAGCTTCACAGAGTTCGAGAGCTTCCGGAAGAACACGCCGAGCGAATTGTTCACGGGAGGGGGAGGACGTTCGAGGAGAATGCGGCGAGGGAGACGACCGAGGCGGATGAGACGGTGTCGATCCTCCGCGAAGATGACTTGGGAGTGATCCGGGACTGTTTCCACATCCCGGAGGAGTACGAGCTAATGCTGCCGGGTCCCGGGGTTAGGGCCAACTCGGCGCTGCCAGTGACCATGTGTTGCTGGCCGGTCGACGCCTTTATCGCCGAGGCTCGGCTACCTCTCCATCCGTTCGCTATCCTCGTTCTGAGGTGGTTTGGGGTCAGCCCCATCCAACCTATGCCGAACGCATGGAGAGTCATAAACGGCTTCGTACTTCACTGCCAAGCTGCTGGGATCGAGCCAGAGCTGAATGTACTTCGGACTATCTATTGGCTTCATCAAGGAAACTGGTCGGAGTTCCGGTTCTATTTGGCTCCGAGGCATGGCGGTAGGCTCGTCATATGCCCCGACTCCATCAAGCACTGGCACGAAAAGTTCTTGATAGTGCGAAGTGCGGAGGCCTGGCCTATCCCTTCCAATTGGGTGGAGGAGGTGCCGAAGAGGTTGAAGGCGCTGCCCAAGCTTCGCCCTGAAGAAGAAGAGGCAGTTCGGATACTTCTCGATCGGCCGAAGTATGATTGGAAGGAGCTGACCGAGGATGTCTTGTTCAGGGAAGGGCTCTGCCGCGTAGATCCCAGTACGCGGCTTCTTTTATGCTTTGTTTTTCATACTTCATTTTTCCATGAGTTGTATTGTGCTAACAACTTTGTCTTTAATGCAGAGGCGATGGACTACGATGCGGTGCTAGCTTTGAGAGTAGGCCTCGCCAGCAAGGCACTGAAGAAGCGCAAGAGGGTGACCACCAAGTTGCCGACCCCGAAGACTCCGCGGGTCACGGAGGCAGTCGAGGAGGTGGAGACCCTCGGTAGCCCGGCCGTTGCCGATGCAGGTGCCTCGGCATCAACTGGGGTCGGCGAGTTCCCCATCGCCGCAGCCCTGGGGATGACGACCCCCCCGTTGCAGTGGTGGCCGAGGAGCTCCTGACCGAGGAGCACAAAAGGATCCATGTTCCGGACTGGCAAGTTCGGAAACATGACAGATTCCTCGGCAACTCCTTGGCGAGTATGCAGGCGGTCAAGCATCTGGCGATGCCGAAGGATCGCGCCGCCATGGAGGCCGGGCAAGAAGGTGACGACGTCATCGAGATCGCTCGCTCGGCCGTCTCGGTAAGTATTAAACTTTTGCTGTTCACTAATTCTTCTTAGGCCTAATTTCATTAACTCTTTTACTGCCTCGTCTCCTGTCGCAGATCATCGTCCATTTTGGTCACCTCACGGAGAGGTTGGTGGCTCTGGAGAAGGAGCTGAAGCAAGAGTCCGACCAAGCTCGGAAGGAGAAGGCTCGGATGGGGAACGAGCTCGACAAGCTCACGGTCGAGTTCGAAGGGAAGACGGCAAGGGTCGAGTCCCTCGAGGCTCAGGTCGCGAAGCTGGAGGGCGATCTTATTCGCCAGAAGGAGGAGGCGGCAAAGCAGTTGGCCGAAGCGGCGGAGGCCAAGGCCGCCGCTGTGAAGGCGGCGGAGGACGCGATGATGGAGAAGGTGCAGGGCTTCCTCGCCCAAAACATGGCCAAAGCCTACGCCGAAGCCATCGCCCGGGTGACGAAGGCGTACCCTGACATGGACTGCTCGGGATGGAGACTGTTCCCGGGCCACGTCGAGGGCTTCGACCCCGAATCAGAGGGGGAAGAAGAAGAAGGGGAGGACGAAGTCGAGACTGAAGTCGAAGTCGTCGGCGAGGTCCCGAGCTCTGTGGCTACCCCGCTGGCGGTGGTGACCCCTTCAGAGACGTCGACCCCCACCCATTCTCGCCGCCCCGGGAAAGAGGTCGCGCCCTGACTCCGCTCCCTTTTTCTTTTCTTCTGTTCTTCTTCTTCTTCTTTTTTTTGTAATGCCTAATTGCGGACTGGCCACCGCTTTTTGTAATGAATGAAAACATCTTTTTGAGCTCGACTGTGTCTCCCTATTTTTTCTCAAGAATTTTGAAATTTGGCTAAGTGTAGGAGTTCGGCAATGTGTTTGAGAATTTGTTGTTTGCTTCGACTTCTTTTCAGCTTGCGGTGGTGACTCAAGCCGTCGAGCCTACTGGCTCGGGGGACAACACTCGTCCCGAGGTCAGCTTAGGAGCGACGAGGCTGTGCTTGGCGAGGTGCCGGGAGCGGCTCTATGAAGTCGAGCTGGGATTGTGCAGAGCCGAAAGCGAGCTGAACCATCTTCAACTCATCCTGGGTCGGCGAGACATCGAGATCCGGCGACTGGAGAGCAGGATCGCCGAGATGACCCCTTTAGGAGAGGATGAGGGTTCGTCGACCGCATTTAGCTATGGCCTTCGGATCAAGTGCATTCGCCACACCTTATCCAAAATAACAACGGAGAGGGACAATCTGCTTTCTGAGATCCGCCACCTGCAAACTGTAGATACGGAGCTTCGGACGGAGGGAGAGGGATTGACGGCCGAGGTGGCCAAACTGACGACCGAACGGGACGAACTGACGGCCAAGGTCGATGCCCTGAAGAGAGCCACGGTAGACAAGAGCATCGAAGTCACTCATCTTCGCCGTCTTATCGCGAGTCGCTCCGGCATCCCGAGCTCCGCGATACCTCCTCGCTTTGAGGTCGATGTCAAAGATGACTCTCTGAGGGAACGGATCTCAGAGCTGGAGGCGGAGGTGGCTCATCTCAAACCGCATTTGGGGCCGATCAACGTGAGGAGCACTTCGTGTACTCGCGCGGAGAGCGATCGGGGCATCACGTTTTATGAGCTCGCGACCCGTCCGCCTATCGGCCATCCTAGTCCGGGGGATGGGCAAAGTGCTGTGGCCATTTCATCGAGCGGAGCATCCGTCGGAGCGGCTGCTAGGAGCGGTGCCGAGGACACGTCTCAGTTTGCTGGTTTGGGGTCGTGCTCCGGAGATAAACGTCGCCACCCTCGAGTGTCCTTGAAGAGGAACACCCCTGCGCCACGGAGACATTGAAGATCTTGTTTTTGAAGCCTTTGTATTTAGCCTAAGTGTAACAAGTCGGCATTGTAACTTTTGCTTTTTAACGCCTTGTAATCTTGTTGTATGGAAGAGGCGCGTTGTACCGCGTCCCAATTCTTAATAATATTTCTTTCTTAGGCTTGCATGTTCTTTGTAGCTCTGTGTAGTTGTTTTGTTTGTGACTGTGTTTGTCGTGCCGAGGTCCTTGAGCTGGTCTTTTGCTCGTATGGGGGTCGACGACATGAGCATTCGGCCGGTGGTGCCGAGCTGCGCTTCGGTCACTCAATCTCGCGAACTTGTGAGACGAGTCGAGCTTCGCTTAACAGTGAGCTCGCAGAGTGCAGTCGAGCCATGTGTTGGACCCCGAACCAAGGTTAGAGTAGTTCAACGGTTGTGGGAGCAATTCCGAATGGCAAGCTACTTCTAGCTCGCTTAGAAGCGAACTTGCAAAGTAGAATCGAGCCAAGTGTTGGACTCCGAACCATCGTTAGAGTAGTTCATCGGTTGTGGGAGCAATTCTGAATGGCGAACTACTTCTAACTCGCTTAGAAGCGAACTTGCGAAGTAGAATCGAGCCAAGTGTTAGACTCCGAACCATCGTTAGAGTAGTTCAACGGTTGTTGGAGCAATTCCGAATGGCGAACTACTTCTAGCTCGCTTAGAAGCGAACTTGCGAAGTAGAATCGAGCCAAGTGTTGGACTCCGAACCATTGTTAGAGTAGTTCAACGGTTGTGGGAGCAATTCCGAATGGCGAACTACTTCTAGCTCGCTTAGAAGCGAACTTGCGAAGTAGAATCGAGCCAAGTGTTGGACTCTGAACCATCGTTAGAGTAGTTCAACAGTTGTGGGAGCAATTCCGAATGGCGAACTACTTCTAGCTCGCTTAGAAGCGAACTTGCAAAGTAGAATCGAGCCAAGTGTTGGACTCCGAACCATCGTTAGAGTAGTTCAACGATTGTGGGAGCAATTCTGAATGGCGAACTACTTCTAGCTCGCTTAGAAGCAAACTTGCGAAGTAGAATCGAGCCAAGTGTTGGACTCCGAACCATCGTTAGAGTAGTTCAACAGTTGTGGGAGCAATTCCGAATGGCGAACTACATCTAGCTCGCTTAGAAGCGAACTTGCGAAGTAGAATCGAGCCAAGTGTTGGACTTCGAACCATCGTTAGAGTAGTTCTACGGTTGTGGGAGCAATTCCGAATGGCGAGCTACTTCTAGCTCGCTTAGAAGCGAACTTGCGAAGTAGGATCGAGCCAAGTGTTGGACTCCGAACCATCGTTAGAGTAGTTCAACGGTTGTGGGAGCAATTCCGAATGGCGAACTACTTCTAGCTCGCTGTGAAGCGAACTTGCGAAGTAGAATCGAGCCAAGTGTTGGACTCCGAACCATCGTTAGAGTAGTTCGACGGTTGTGGGAGCAATTCCGAATGGCGAACTACTTCTAGCTCGCTTAGAAGCGAACTTGCGAAGTAGAATCGAGCCAAGTGTTGGACTTCGAACCATCGTTAGAGTAGTTCGACGGTTGTGGGATCAATTCCAAATGGCGAACTACTTCTAGCTCGCTTAGAAGCGAACTTGCGAAGTAGAATCGAGCCAAGTGTTGGACTCCAAACCATCGTTAGAGTATAGAGTAAAAGCAGAGAGATGTGAACAAATTTTTTCAAGTAAAATATGGAAAAGCTTTCTTTATTGATGACTAGTGATCGGCCGCTTCTAAAGTTGCAAGCCGTTGTTACAAGAGAGAAATAAAAGAAAAATAGTACAAGTAATTGGAGAGGAACGGTTCGACATCTTAAAAATACTTAGAGAGGCGTTGGTGCTCTCTCTTGGTATTTTAGAAGATGGTCGGCATTCCAGGTCCTAGGGATCTCTCTGCCTTCGAGGTCTTCTAGTCTGTATGCCTCGGGACGGACTACTTTGGCGATCTTGTAAGGTCCCTCCCAATTTGGGGCCAATTTGCTCTTCTGACCTGGGAATGAGATGGCTAACTTTCTGAGGACCAGGTCCCCTTCTTTGAGGTCCGTAGGGCGGACTCTCTTGTTGTATGCCAACTCGATCCTTCTTCGGTAACTTTGTTGACGAATGGCAGCTCTTTCTCAGATCTCATCTATCAGGTCTAGATTTGCTCGGAGCTCTCTGGCATTTTGCTCTTCTTCATAAGCTATTAGACGAGGAGAGGGTATTCTGACTTCCAGGGGGATCATGGCCTCGGACCCATAGGTGAGATTAAATGGGCTCTCTCCCGTGGGGGTCCGTTTCGTGGTGCGGTAGTTCCACAGCATGTTGGGAAGCTGTTCGACCCATAAGCCTTTGGAACATTTATCCAACCTCTTCTTAATGCCAGAGAGGATCTGTCGGTTAGCATTTTCGACTTGGCCATTCGACTGGGGATGAGAAACGGAGGAGAATCGGTGTTGGATGGCAAGGTCTTCACATAGGGCTCGGAAGGCAGTCCCGGTGAA
The DNA here is from genome assembly GCA_017893485.1 of Hemerocallis citrina. NCBI lineage: Eukaryota > Viridiplantae > Streptophyta > Magnoliopsida > Asparagales > Asphodelaceae > Hemerocallis > Hemerocallis citrina. The sequence goes on along the minus strand of CM030366.1, from coordinate 159,180,090 downwards.
CTGGGTTCCGTTGTCTGTTATCAGGACCCGAGGGACGCCGAATCGGCAGATTATGCTCTTCCAACAGAACTGAACAACCTTGTTCTCGGTGATCGTGGCCAAGGGCTCGGCCTCTATCCATTTTGAGAAGTAGTCGATTGCCACGACTAAGAATTTGAACTGGCCGGGAGCTGGTGGAAATGGCCCTAGTAAATCCATCCCCCACATTGCAAAGGGGATTGGACTTCATAGGGAAGTGAGTGGAGCTTGTGGGAGGCGTCGGATGTCGGAGTACTTCTGACAAGAGCTGCATTGCCGAACGTGCCGTTCGGCATCTCGTAGGAGAGTGGGCCAGAAATATCCGTAATTCAACACTTTGCGCGCGAGAGATCTGGACCCCGAATGTGCCCCGCCGATGCCCTCATGAAGTTTTTGCAGGGCGTAGTCGGCTTGCCCGGGGGAGAGGCATCTCAGGTACGGCCTGCCGTCTACCTGTGTGAAAGAGCGTTTATATAGGATGCCTCCGATTAGTGCATAACGCTCGGCTCGGGTTCTCACTCTTCGAGCTTCCTTGGGATCCTCGGGGAGGAGTCCGTCCCTTAAGAATTCGACGAGGGGTTTCATCCAGTTATCTTCAAGCAGGACAGGCAGCGACTCTATAGAGTCGGAAGTTTCATCCTCTATACTTGGCTTCAGGAGAACCTCTATCAAGACGGTCTGCTCGAGACCTTGTAGGGAGGAAGAGGCTAGTTTGGAGAGGGCGTCAGCCTGGGCATTTTCTTCCCGGGGTATTCGTTGGATGAGGGCTTCCTCAAACAGTGCCATGAAGCTCCTGACCTTGGCTAAGTATTTAACCATCCTGTCGTCACGTGCTTCATACTCGCCGAGGACCTGATTTACGACTAGCTGAGAGTCGCTAAAGATCCGGAGGCATTGCGCCCCTGCATTTCGAGCCATTCCAAGGCCGGGTATGAATGCCTCGTATTCTTCTTCGTTGTTCGAGGCCTTAAAGTTGATACAGAGGGAGTATTGGAGGATGAAGTCATCTGGGCCTGCCAGAATGACCCCGGTTCCGCTTCCCTCGTTACAGGAGGATCCGTCTACATAGACCGACCAGACGGTGGCCCCTTCATTGCTTGGCTAAACTCAGGGATGGTACTTTCAACTATGAATTCTGCTAGGGCCTGAGCCTTGATCGCGGTCCGAGGCTGATAGGTTATATCATGTTGGCTCAGCTTGATAGACCACTTCATAATGCGACCCGAGGTCTCTGGCTTGTGGAGGACCTGCTTCAGCGGTTGGTCGGTAAGGACGACCACCGCATGGGACTGAAAATACGGGCAAAGCTTTCTTGCGGCCATCACCTGGGCATAAGCCATCTTTTCTATTCTCGGATAGCGGAGCTCGGCATCCCGAAGTACCTTGCTCACATAGTAGATGGGCTTTTGAGCCCGGTCTTCTTCCCTCACTAAAACAGCACTGAGGGTCTGCTCGGAGGCTGCCAGGTAGAGGTAGAGGGGTTCGCCAGGAATTGGTTTGCTGAAGAGGGGAGGATTGACGAGGTAAGCCTTGAGCTGGTCGAACGACTCCTGTTGCTGTTGACCCCATTCGAAACCTTTAGTCCCCCTGAGGGCCTTGAAGAAGGGGAGGCATTTCTTCCCGGACTTCGAGAGAAAGCGCCCTATGGCGGCTAGGCGGCCTGTTAAGCTCTGAACTTCTTTAACATTCTTGGGAGGGGCCATGTCTAATATGGCCTTGATTTTCTCAGGGTTTGCTTCAATTCCTCGTTGGCTGACCATGAAGCCGAGGAACTTTCCTGACGAGACACCAAACGCACACTTGTTCGGATTGAGTCTCATGTTGTGCTTTCTCAGAACATCAAACGCCTCCTGTAGGTCAGTTACATGATCGGCTCCTCGGATGCTTTTTACGAGCATGTCGTCAACATACACCTCCATATTACGGCCGATTTGAGCTTGGAAAACCTTGTTGACGAGGCATTAGTATGTGGCGCCTGCATTTTTCAAACCAAAGGGCATAACCCTGTAGCAATAGAGGCCCTGATCGGTCACAAATGATGTCTTCGGGATATCGGGGGGAACATCCGGATTTGGTTGCAGCCTGAGAAGGCGTCCATGAAGCTGAGGAGTTCATGTCCCGAGGTGGCATCAATCAGAGTGTCAATACTCGGAAGAGGGAAGGGATCCTTGGGGCAGGCCTTGTTGAGGTCGGTAAAATCGATGCAGATCCTCCAAGTCCCATTGAACTTCTTCACCATTACTACATTCGACAACCACTCGGGATAGTTCACCTCTTGTATAAATCGGGCCATCAAGAGCTTGTCCACCTTCTCTTTTATAGCTAACTGGCACTCGGGGGCGAACTTGCGCCTCTTCTGTTGAACCGGTTTGGACCCCGGAACAACGCTGAGGTGGTGGACCAAGAGCTCTTCAGAAATTCCGGGCATGTTTGCAGTTGACCAAGCAAAGAGGTCTCAGTTCCTTCGGATACACTGGACTATGTCTGAGCATAGGGCGGATGGGAGGGTCTTGCTAACAAAGAACTTTTGAGTTGGATCCTGGTCAGAGAAGAGCACTTCCTCCAGTTCATCCACCGGTTCGGACGTTGGCCGGGCAGCGTCTTGGCAGATTTCCAGAGTTTCTAGGGAGAGTACTGGACCGAGGGTAGAGGTCATGTAGCACTTGCGGACCGTTTCCTGATTGCCCCTTACTTCCCCTACTCCGGTCCGGGTGGGAAATTTCATCTTGAGATGGTACGCCGAAGGAACGGCTTCTAGAGTTGCTAGGCCGGGTCGGCCTAGGATGACATTGTACACTGCAGGGACATCCACAACCATCAAATCCATCGGCTCCATTCGGGTAGTAGGAGTTTTGCCAGCGGTTACGTCGAGGGTGATCACCCCTTCGATAGTCACTGGCACTCCCGTGAATCCATGGAGCGTGTAGCCGGCGGGCTTGAGTCTATCTCGGGAGAGTTTGAGGCCTTTAAAAGCGGCGAGGAAGAGGATGTTAATGGAGCTGCCATTGTCCACTAGGATCCTCTCCAGTTTGAAGTTCGCCATGTGGAGATCGATGACGAGTGCGTCACAGTGGGGGGTGCGAACACCTTCAAGATCTTCGTCTGAGAATGTGACGGGCACTCCGAGGCCTTTGGGAGGAGGGGTGGCACGAACCGAATTGACTTCTCTTATAAATGCCTTTCAAGAGGAGTTGGAGGAGCCCCCCATTGGGTCCCCATGGATGAGGTGTAGGACACGCTCCTCTTCGAAGTCAGGCATTTCATCGCGTTCCGGACGCTTATTAGCCCCCCGAGGCGGGGGAGGAAGGTCGGCTCGGTCCTTTCTCACGAATCTGATCAGCTGCCCCCTCTGGATGAGGGCTTCTATCTCATTCTCCAAGGCCCGACAATCGTTGGTGTCGTGGCCGTGGTCCCGATGATAACGGCACCACTTCTCTTTATCCCTCTTCTTGCCAGGGGTGTTCATTTTTGGTGCAGGAGGTATCACCCCCTCCTTCTCTACTTCCATGAGAATTGTGGAGATATTGGCGTTAAGGGGAGTAAATTTTTTAAATCTGGGGGGAGGTCGGCGCTGGCCGGCATTATCCTTCTGAAGCTTCTTGGCCCCTTCCTCTTCAGTTCCTTTTCTCTTAAACCCGGAGGAAGACCCCTCCAAGTTGGGGCGGTGCTCAGCTTCTTCGGCCCGAATATACTTTTCGCTCCGGAGGAGGAGGTCAGAGAAGTTCTGTGGGGGTTTTTTGGCGAGGGAGGAGCGAAGGTTGGAGTTGAGGACATTGGATTGAAAAGCTGCTGCAGCGACTGACTGGTCGAGGGATGCTATGGACCTGGCTTCAGCTGTGAACCTCTTCACATAGTCTCTCAACTTCTCACTCTTCTTCTGGTGGAGGTACAGTAGCGAGATGCTGGTCTTTTCAGTTCTACGGATACTTACGAAATGGGTGACGAAGAGGGTCTCGAATTGCTCGAAGGAGAATATTGAGGATGGGACAAGGCGAGAGTACCATTCTCGAGCTGGGCCCTTGAGAGTTGCGGGGAAGGTTTTGCAAAGCAGGGCGTCGGAAGCTTGATGGATGAGCATTAGGGTCTTGAAGCTCTCGATGTGATTGACGGGGTCAGTCTCCCCGGAATAGGTCTCAAATTGAGGAGGCTTGAAGCCGATTGGTACGGGTGCATCCATTATGGTTCAGGAAAAAAGAGGTCTGCTAGGACGAAGAGTCCTTCCTCTAAGCTCTTCTTCTCGGTCTAACTGACCCAAGCGCCTCTCCATCTCATGGAGACAGCGGTATACAGCGTCATCCCTCCGACGGTAATCAGTTGAGCGACTCGTCTTCGTATGAGGGAGAGTGGGGGCTACGACGACGGTAGCTCCTAGAGCGGCGAGGACTTTGCATATGCCGGGAGTTACTGGGAGCTGGAGGAGTTGGGGACCGTCGGCGAAGACTTCGGACCGGAGGAGGAGAGGGGATCTTGGGAGCATTGGTGTTGGGACGGAGATTGAGAGCTTGGAGGACGGTTGCTTGAAACTGCTAGAACTCGGCACGGGTGATGGGTGCCTCATCGTTCCTATGATGGTGCCGACCGGCAGGGGAATAGGGTCTTCTTCTGTGATGCTCGGGGGACTCTCTCCGCTCCCTTCGGATTGGGGACCTTCTGTTGTCTCGGTGGTGAGGAGATCGCTCATCCGGACGGTGTTGGCGGGAGGCTCCCTCTTGGGCCCGCTTTTCATCCAGACGGCGGCGAAGATCCTCATCCTTCTGCCGATTGAGAACGGTGTTGCGGAGGTCGGAAGCTCGGGGATTATGGGAGGCCATAGAGTCCGAAGAGGCGTTGTGGATGGAGACGTGGTCCGGATGGAGAGGCTGTTTCTGCGGATTGGGACCCTTAGGAGGTTGTTGGTTTTGAGGAGAAGGCAGGTCCTGTTGGAGTGGGTCTTCCGCTTGAGGAGAAAGTTGCCCCTGCTGCGGAGCGGGTTGGATGCGAATTTCTTGTTGCTGATCGGGGTTGGGTCCTCAGTTGGACCCTCTTGATCTGGCTTTCCTAGGAGGCATGGCTGGAGAAGATCTATCCAACGGGAAGAGGGGAGGTTGCTACTCGTTAGTTTCCCACAGACGGCGCCAATCTGTTGCCGCTAAATTTGGTGTGGGGGCAAACAGATAGTATTTGTGGATTCTTAGGAATACTGAATAGCAAACCTGTATACCTGTTCCGTCGGAGTTTGACGCTGACTCCTGCCGTACACCTGCAAAAAGTGCAAGACACCGGGGTTGTTCCCGGTGATGCACCCTCCGACGCTCAAGTCAGTAATCAGGGAAGATTATGAAAGAGCGTAAAAACTGGCAAAAGATTGATTACCTCTTAATGGAGATGGATGGGGGGTATTTATAGGCGCCGTTGGGATCAAATTAGGAATGTAATTCACCTGTGGTTAGATAAGGAATGTAATCCCTAATCCCCAGTGAAGGGATAGATATGAATCAGGGCCGTTAATTAGGATTTAATCAGGAACCCTAATTCTATCCCTTCTGGACCGGGTTCGTTGCGGGTTGAAACCCGTACCCAGTCGATGTGGATTCGTTCGCGGGTTAGTGGGTTTCCAAGAAGGAGAACCAGTACCCGCTTCAGACCCATTGGTAGGTGAAATTATCGTTTTACCCCTAGGCTTCAAGATTAGTGTCCGATTTGGACAGTTTCGATTAAACCCCATTTTTAGCCATATCAAACGGAAAGTCCTACCTCCGCTGCTTAACCCCCGACAAAGCAAGGTACGCTCTCAAAGAGCTCCATGAAGGAATTGGCGGGTGCCATATAGGAAGCCGATCGCTTGCACGAAAGGCTCTGAATCATGGGTACTACTAGCCCACAATGTTGCAAGATGCCCTAGCCCTAGCCCTGGTCAAAAAGTGTGGCCCTTGTCAAATGTTCTCCTTGGTGAAAAGAGCTCTGCAAGCAAACCCCCGCTCCCTGGCTAGTCTGGCCAGTCCAACCCCCTTTGCTATGTGGGGGATGGATCTGGTGGGCCCATTTCCGAAGGCAACGGGCCAAAAAAAGTTTCTAATAGTAGCAATCGACTACTTTACGAAGTGGATCAAGGCCGAGCCCCTGGCCACGATCACCGAGCAGCAGACCCAATAATTTTTCGGGAAACACATTGTCTGCCGATTCGGGATTCCACACATACTCATCATAAATAATGGGACTCAGTTCGCGGATAAAAATTTCAGAAAGTTCTGCGAGGATCTCGGGATCCAACAGCACTTCTCTTCGGTATGCCATCCACAGTCGAACAGCCAGGCCAAGAATGCGAATCGCTAGATCCTCGACGGTCTCAAGAAACGATTTGATAACTCTTCCAAGGGGTTATGGGTCGACAAGTTGCCAACCGTTCTCTGGGCCCATCCAACGACGAAGAGAATCCCCACGGGAGAGTCGCCATTCAATCTAACATACGGCACGGAGGCAGTAATCCCCCTTGAGATCGGGCTTCCTTCACCCCAGATCATGGCCTTCGACGAAGCAAGCAACTCGGCACAGTTACGTGCCGACCTAGATCTCATAGACGAGGTTAGGGAAAAATCTGCCATCAGAAGAAATACATACTAGCAGAGGATCGAAAGGTTATACAACAAAAGGGTGCGTCCAACCGACATCATGCTAGGGGACCTTGTCTTCCGAAAGCTGGCGGTATCTAACCCCGGCCAAAAGAGGAAACTGGACCCAAACTGGGAAGGCCCGTACAAAGTTTCTGAGGTTGTACACCCGGGCACGTATAGCCTCACCGACTCAGAGGGCAAGACTGTCAAAAGGCCCTAGAACGCAGAGCACCTCATCAAATTACTCGAAGGGGAAGATTAGCCTCTATAGATACCCCCATGTAAATTATAAAAATGTAATCGACACGTCGTGCCTTATTTTGTAAAGTCAAAATATATTGTAATTATGCCAGCTTTCTTAAAACAAGCCTCGGCTTCGTATTAGCTTTCTTAAAAATAAGTCTCGGGCTCGACCTTCGGAAGGAACCACGAGCCACAAAAATCTTTCCTTACAAGCTTGGGGCTCGGGGCTCGGAATAAACCACGAGCCCCAAAAAGCCTCTCTCACAAGCTTAGTGCTCGGCATCGACCTCAAGCATGGCTTGGGCTTGTTCAAGCCCTGCAGCCTAAGCGCTCGGCGATGACCGCCAGCCACACCTGTACTATCTACCGAGAACATGTATGGGGGCTCGACGTCGACCTCGAGCAAAGGCATTGGCTTTTTCAAGCCATACGACCATTATGATCGGTGACGACCTATAGCTATGGTCATAACAGGCTTCTCTAGGGTATGGGGGCTCGGCATCGACCTCAAACATGGCTTGGGCTTGTTCAAGCCCTGCAGCCTAAGCGCTCAGTGATGACTACCAGCCACACCCATACTATCTACCCAAGAACATGTGTGGGGGCTCGGCGTCGACCTCAAGCAAGACATTGGCTTTTTCAAGCCATACGACCTTTACGCTCGGCGACGACCTACAACTACGCTCATAACAGGCTTCTCTAAGGTATAAGGGCTCGGCATCGACCTCGAGCATGGCTTGGGCTTGTTCAAGCCCTGTAGCCTAAGCGCTCGGCAATGACTGCCAACCACACCTGTACTATCTACCCGAGAACATGTATGGGGGCTCGGTGTCGATCTCGAGCAAGGCATTGGCTTTTTCAGGCCATACGACCTTTACGCTCGGCGATGACCTGCAACTACGCTCATAACAGGCTTCTCTAAGGTATGGGGGCTCGACATCGATCTCGAGCATGGCTTGGGCTTGTTTAAGCCCTGCAGCCTAAGTGCTCGGCGATGACTGCCAGCCACACCCGTACTATCTACCAGAGGACATGTATGGGGGCTCGGCGTCGACCTCGAGCAAGGCATTGGCTTTTTCAAGCTATACAACCTTTACGCTCGTTGACGACCTGCAGCTATGCTCATAATAGACTTCTCTAAGGTATGGGGGTTCGGCATCGACCTCGAGCATGGCATGGGCTTGTTCAAGCCCTGCAGCCTAAGTGCTCGGCGATGACCGCCAGCCACACCCGTACTATCTACCCGAGAACATGTATGGGGGCTCGGCATCGACCTCGAGCAAGGCATTAGCTTTTTCAAGCCATACGATCTTTACGTTCGGCGACGACCTGCAGCTACGCTCATAACAAGCTTCTCTAAGGTATGGGGGCTTGGCATCAACCTCTACCATAGCCTGAGCTTTTTCAAGCACTGAGGCCTATACACTCGGCAATGACTTCCGGCTACACCCATAGTATCTACCAGGGAGCGCACATGAGGGCTCGGTGTCGACCTCGAACAAGGCCTTGGCTTCTTCAAGCCATGCAACCTTTATGCCTAGCCACGACCTTCAACCACGACCACCCCAAAAATTTCCATTAGATTTAGGGCGCTCGCCTTCGGCGAATGCCCCGAGCCCCGAACTGTTGGTTAACCCACCTCTCACCCGCGAACAACTCGGGGTTTATGGCCCTCACAGCCAAAACCCCGAATTGTTCAAGGGTGGCAGGGGAGCCACCGACCTGGAACCCTCACAGCCAAAACCCGGAACCCTTACAGCCAAAAATTCCACTTATGGGTGCCCGCCTTCGACAGGCACCCGAATCTCATCTCCGGGGTCGACCCACCTCTCACCCGCTGACAGGTCGGGGTCAACGACCCTCGAAGCCGAAACCTCGAATTGTCAGCGGGTGGCAGATGAGGCACCGCCAGTTGCTGATGAAAAAACAATGAGGAGATGGGAATTATATAGCCCCCTGAGCAGCGCATTTATTACATCGGGAAGTCCAAACGGTGGAAGGCGAAACGTCGCGATTAATGTTTATCAAAAGGCGAAACATCCCTCATTGAGCGTTGTTTGCAAGAAATTGCTGTTTGGCTCCCGAGCAAGCCACAGACCGATCGTCCCTTATGCCTCGGCGGTGACCTCCAGCAAGGCCAGGCTCAGCAATGACCTCGAGCTACACTCCTGCCCTCCTCACTCAACAAATCGTCAAATAAAAGAAGTCGAAGTTTTTATTACTGATAGAGCGCTAGAAATGGCCACACAATACAATGAAAAGTTTACAAATCGCTCATCGCTCGGCTTAAAACTCAAACTCGGTCCTTCCCAAGGGATCCTTCGCGTGCTCGGCCGGTCCGGCCAGCGAGGGTACCCCGGCAACGGAGCTTTCCGCATCGGCAGGCTAGGCCTCCAAGAAAAAAGTCAGAGAAGGTCCGAACACGGAATTGCTCGCCTCCTCGACCAGACCGGCGCCTAGCATGAGCTTCAGCCTACGGATCTCCAACTCTTTCTCTACAACAGCCTCACAAAGAAAAGACTCTGAAGCCGATCGCCCACTCGAGGCATCCGAGATTGACCAGTTCGTCTCAACTGCCCACCAGTCCCGGTCAGGTATGGCCTTCTTCAGGCGAGTGACCTCCAGGCTGAGCTCTCTGGACTTGTTCATAAAGTAATTTACGGTGGCCTCTCGATCCCGAGCCTGCTTATGTTGGCGAACCAGAACACTCTCCATGGCCCCCAGCCCAGCTCGGACCCAGGAGACCTCGGCAAAACCAAGGTCGGCGCCGGGGACCTCGTGCGTCTATCAAAAAGACGGGAAAAACAACAGGTCACAAAAGAGACGAAAAACACAAGTCATGGATCATCGGCCAAAAATTCTTCGTTTATAAAGTCAAAAATTTTCTTGTTACAAAAAAGCGGTGGCCAGTCCGCATTCGGCAATTACAAGCGAAAGAAAAGAAAAGGAAATTCCTACACTACTATTTAGGAGGGGGACGACACCTCTTCGTCAGCCTGGTCGCCCCCGACCTCCTGTCGAGGGGCCCCCTGCTCCTCGTCCTCCCCGCCTCGGGGCGTCAGTGGAAGCTCGGGGAGCTGCCACCCATAGTGGAGATGTCCAATACGAAGGTCCAGATAGATTTGCAGGATGTGTTCACTGGCCTTGTTGCAGGCCTCATCCTGCGAGGTGATCAGGGTGTCCGCCATGGTGATCGCCGCCTCCTCGCTCTCCTTTTTGGCCTTCGCCTTGAAGTGCGCCAGCTCGTTCGCATGATGCTCTGTGATCGTGACCAGTTGGGCTTGGGCGACTGCAAGGGCAGACTCCGCCGCCGTCAGCTCGTCCTTTAGCTTGGTGGCTTCCTGAAGATACTGCTCAGCATTCTTCTTCTCGATCACGATCTCCTTCTCAAGGCACTTGTGAAAGTGCTGCGCATGCTGCATCGCCTGGCCGAGGAGAATCAAGTTAGAAGAATTATTCGCAAGCTAAACCAAAAAGAGGAATGAAAGACTTACCGCGAGGTGGGCCTGCGCGAACTGCATGTAAGACGTATCGGCCGTCTCCACCACCAGGTTCATGTGATCCCATTCTGTGGCGAGGTGTTCCACCACCTCCACCACAACCAGTCCTTCGAGGAGCGTATCCCCCGCCTTGATCCCCCAGTCAGGAGCATACGACCTCATACCCTGCCGACCCACCATTTCTGCGGCATTCGGTCGAAGTGGAGGGAGAGGCCCCTTCGGGACCTTGGCAACCTCCTTACTACTGGAGCTCGCCTCTGGATCTCTCGTCGACCTCGACGAATGGTGGTGGTGCTTCTTTGCCCTCTTCGGGGCCAACTCCTCAGGCCTTGGGGTCGCGGCCTTGCTGGTCCCCGCCCCCAAGGTAGCCTTCTTCGCCATATCGGCCCTCCTCTTGGCAGCCAGGGCTACTACGGCATTTCGGTTGTCGAGCTCTTTGGCAGACATCTCTACAAAAGGGAAAAGTAAAAATGTTAACAAGAAGGCAGAAAGAAAAACGAAATGGAAACAAAAACATACTAGGGTCGACTGGGCTCAGTCCAGCTCGGGCAAGATGCAGCTCCGTGACGCGAGGCCACCCGATGTTGTGCCCCTCCACGATCTTATCAACCTTCGCCCACTCCTTTTCGGTTAAGTCTCTTTGCTTCGCCGGCTTGTGGTTCGACTTTCTGAAATTCCAAACTGTGGGAATTTCTCAAGGCTCCTCGCTTCGGACTATGAAGTACTTCTCCTTCCACCCCTTTATAGAGTCCAGATGTCCGTGCATCACTTTCTTACGAGGGTGTGGCGAGAGATAAAAAATTCCCTCCTGGTCCCCGAGCGAGCTCATTCCCAGGATGGCTCAGAAGTATGTGAGCCTCGGCGTGATCCCTTTCTCCTGACACTTCAAAATAAAACACACAAAGTGTTTCCAAGAGTTAGGACCGTACTGCATGGGGCTTAGCTCCCCCCAGTTTAGCACCCTCTTGATGAACGGATGCAGTGGAAGTCTCAACCCCGAGATGAAAGCATCCTCAGGAAACATACAGAAACTCGACTTTAGCACGGTGGTCGGGCGGATTCCTGGGTTCGGCACAAACAGCTCGAACTCCTGCGGAATAAAGTAAGCCGCCTTCAAGATAGGCAAGTAGTCCCTATGCAAGGCGCACTTCATGCTGTCCATCTTGATCATGGACCGACCCTCGTCCTATAGCAGCGAAGTGTACGCAAGAAGATCCTCCATGTTATCAGGGTACATCCTGATCGACCCTGGATTTTTGCTGGAAAGATGGGGGTACTTAAATCCGGAGCCATACTCATACTTGTCCTTCTCGGCCAGACTGTCAGGCCGTATCCATTTCCTCTTCCTCCTTAGGGGGCGAGCCTTCCTATGAGGGGAAGGGGTCGCTAAGGGGGCAACGGTGGGAGGACTACCTCTTCCTCTGCAACCTCTTCCGCGGTTCCTCCGACCTCACCATGATCGCTACCGCCTTCAGTCCCTTGTTCGGACCCCTCCTGACCATCATCCTCCTCAACCTGCTCCTCTTCTTCCGGGCCTCCATCCTCTAGCTCATTCTCCTCGTCAACAAACTCCTCCTCAGAGTCTCCCTCGGGGTCTCTCTCTTCATGCTCCTCCTCTACAGGCTCCTTACCCGGCCTACGGGATTGCAAATGCTCTACAATGAAAACTACGTCGCCCTCGCCATTCGACCCCCTAACTGATAGAACCTCCTCCTTTACCAGGTGCAAGTCACCCGACGACTAAGATATCGAAGAAGAGTGAACTTCCTCCTCAGCGCGACCTGAAGTGCCTGCCTCGGAGCCGGATTGAGAGCGTGACATGTTAAAACAAAAATACTAACTTGTTTCACCGGAGAACGTAAAGATCAACTAAAAGTGGTACATGCAACTGGATGCTGGGAGGCAAATCTGCAACCGAAGGTCTAGAAAGCGAACATGCAACTGGACACCGGAAGGCAATTCTGCAACCGAATGTCCAGAAGGCAACCCTGCAACTAGATATCGGAAGGCAAGTCTGCATCCGAATATTCAGAAGGCAAAATTGTGACCAGATGTCGATTCATAACCTGATGTGCAGGTAACAGGAGCCGCCAGAAGATCGAAACAGAATTACACGACTTCATCCTTCTAAGGAGGGAGTGGCCACCGACTAGAAAAAGTCATACTCAAAAGGTAAGTCAACATCATTTATGGAGAAGGACAAGCAAGGTAATGCAGTTATTGTCTACTCTAGAGTAGGAACAGACAAATACCAGGAGCAAATTCATGATGGGTCTATCCGGAAGACCGGGGAGCGACAATTCAACTGGTGGAAGACTAGTTTGTCAAGAGTATCACTCGAGGAATTGGAGCTGGTTCAGGGAATTTGTCTCATGGACCACTGGCGATCATATCTTTGTTTTCTTCTCCACTAGCGTCGTTCTGAGGACAGAACGATTCTAAGGAGGGAGTGATGTAATACCCCGCAAAATAGCATATGGCTATTTTGCGTTGTAACCCGTGCATTAACTAAGCATTGCACACGATTACATTTCTCTCCTAGAAATTATCAGTTAAATTGAGAGATTTCAGACACACGGGCTGTTCTGAATCCGATGAAGTAAACTCGGAATATCGTCTCAATTAAACTGTAGTTTTGTCCCGATTGTTTTGACCAGACAATTGTGGGAGGAAATTATAATTTTCATAAAGCATGTATTTTATAGGGTTTTAATTTATATGTATGGTTATTTTCAATTAAGCTAGTGCGTGGAGCGAATATGAATTGAGTTTGTGCACTAGGGTTAGAATCGGAGTGTGGTGACCTAGGGTTCCTTGATCTAACCTAGGGTTAGGAACCCTAGCATCACATCATGGTTTAATCTTGTTAAGGATCCAAGGGTGGAGATTTTTCACCATGTGTGAATTGACTTAAAGATTGAGAAGTTTCCTTGAAGCTTCAAGGAAGCTTCCATGAAACTTCTAGCTTAATGTGTTGGCACCCCATCTCACCATACACCTCCACAAGTCCTAGATCCTCCCATCCTAACCCTCCACCTCTCCAATCCCGGATTCATTCCCCCCTAGCTTCCATTCACTCCATATATACCCACCTCCACTCACACTCTCTCATTCTTTCCCTTCTTCACTTGTTCTTGTTTCAAAAAAAAAAAAAGGGAGGAGAGAAGGAGAAGAGAAAAGGTGGATACTTTGAAGAAGAGAAGGAGAGGATAAAGCTAGCAACAACAATTATATCTTGAAGTGAAGAGGAGCTAGTGAGCAAAGGAGCAAGGACTAGTAAACAAGCAAAGCTAGGAGCCAAACTACAAGGAGATTTTGCAAACTTCAAGTGGGTGATCCTTGAACTCTTTGTATTTATTTTTGTTTTGGTATGAATGGATGTGTAGTAGTGGTAGACATGATTTTATTGCCATGTTTGAGTATGAGGAATGCTAGGAAAAAATAAATTGAATGGTAGAAAATAACTCTTTTGAGTTTTGATTGAATAAGCATGATTGTGAGGGTATATTGGAGAATTTCTTACGCCCAAACGGTTGGGAATCTTGGGCTAAAATTCTGGGGTATTGTTCTTCTATGTATGTAGAGTATCCATGATTTATTTCGTAATATTTGGATACATTTTAGTAGCCCGAACAGTGGGACCAAATCCGGACAGTAAGCAGCCAGAATGGCTGCTGGCTGTGATGATTTTTGGGTATCTTTCCGATTTTATATCTCGGAAACGACAAGGCATTTTGAGTTGAAAATTTTTTTTGACGCTGTTGTATAAGTCTACAACCATAGGCTTAAATTTCGTATTTTTCCGAGGTCGTTTGATGCCCCGGAAAAATTGTAGAACGCGACTGGTCCATAGGCATCGGCTGACGCTGACTGCGCTTTGTGCTGAAGTTCAAAAAGCCATAACTTCGTGTACGTTCATTATTTTGCTACGAAATTTTGGGAGTAGCTTGGGGTATGAGTCTAGTTGATGAATCTCAAATTTTATAATTTTTAGAGGTCATTTGATGAGGTTTCAAATGTAATTAGTGAGGGGCAGTGAATACTCTGCTGAAACAGAACGGCTGAAATGTAGCCATGTTTGAGGAGTCGTAGATCGTTGTGTGAAATGAATTTGAATGTGAAATTTGGACACGATGAAATGGCATATGTGTAGATAGAGAATCTCAAATTTCATGATCATTGGGCTTAGGGATGATTTACTAGTGAATTTTAAAGTAGGGTACGTTCATCCTAGTACGAGTTGTCTAGTTCGTGGAGATAGACATTTCTAGACTTATCTGTTAAGAATTTGGGCGACTGGCCAACTAGAGATTTGCAGTAGGAAATCATAACTCTCTAACCCAATGGGAATTTTGTAATTCCAGTCTGTAGGATGGAGATTAAGATTTCCCAAAGATAGGGTAGATTTGGCCTTGTCAAGAAAATGTTTACTAGAGAAATAAACTTTTCCCTTGTGATGTACCCAATGGAAATTGGTGTCTGTAAGAACATTAAGAGTTGAATCTGAGGACGTGTCCAATTAGGAAGTTAAAGTAGACAATCCCACCTTCCCCTAGGATCCGGAATCGAGTAATTCCGATAACTAAGTGAACTCTTATGATATTGGACAAACGCAGCAAGTGTGAAAAGGAACATACTACTAAGAGTATATGATGGATATTGGATGTCGAGATGATTGAAATTGAGGGAATAGTCAACTGAAAAGTTATAGACGAGGGTCTTACCTTTCCAGAATGGGAGGTACCAAGCAATTCTGACTGTGTGCTGGAAATTATGGACATTGTGAGTTTAGCAACCTATTGTCTAGACTGACTTCAAGGTTGGAGTTAACTCTGGGACTTGAGTTCCTTGGAAGAAATTGAGGGAATCATCCACTAGGGGATGGCAACGGATCTCCTCACCCTTCTAGGAAATTCTGAGCGTATTGGTTTCCGATGAGTGTAGCTGGGATCACAGCTACTGGTATTTCTTGATTGATCCATCGGACAATTGATGAGGAACCCTCTGCCTACCACAATATGGTGATCGTGAGCTATCAGATTTAAAAGATGGGTTTGAGCATTTTATTCGGAACTTAGGCAAGTTCCTGTGCATGTACTCATGGTGGACATGAGTGAGTTGGGATATAGCTCTGTTGGATTGTATTAGGTGTCTCGATGCCTGAGTCTGTCAAAAGTCCAGAAAGGATAATTATGTGCGTGCTTACCTTCACTAAATTATATTACGTCATCAGGGTGCCGTTAGACCACTCGCTGAGGGTCATGGGCCGGGATTATTTTTGGGTCGCTGACCTATGAAGGTATTGGGAATCGGTGGATGTGATTCCGGGATGGTTGTTACCTTGACAGACCAGTCAGGCTCGACTCTGTTGATCGACACCGAGTGTGGTTTGAATAACAACATATTTTCAGTAAACTGGATTGGTTAGTTTTTCTTTTATTGTTTTGCTTGAAGACCAAATTGGTGTTAGGGGTGATTCCCTATAATCCAACTTGTTCTGAGAGTTAGCACTAAGTGGTGATACTGGTTGTCTCTTCCTGTCATTAGGGATACGCACTGCGGTGGGTATCTTGCACTGTTAATTCCTGAAGTACCATGGTAAGAACGGGATGCTGATATCCTGGCGGATCGGGGGTATTTTAGGACCTCCGAGGTCGTCATGTTCTATGTTGGTGGACACGAACGGATCAAAAAGGATCTTTGCGCAATGGATATACTTGCGGTATATCTGTAAGTTCGTCACAGCTTTCGAGGATGGTTCGACGCAGTAATTATTGGTGACTTCGGGGTAGCGCCCCGCATTATATTCTTTTATTTTATTTTCACCTCCTCAACCATGTCATACTATCAGGAACAGGAAGTAGACCAAATTAGAATGCATTGCATAGCGAGGGTTCTAATCCCTAAACATGGAGACAACGGCTTGATTTGGAAAGTATGTAGTATGGGATGCATACATTTCCAAAGTCTCGCTTGCATTAGACTAAGTACAGTGGCTGGGCCTGGGTCACATGTAGTATGGGATGCATGTGCACCCAGAATCTTGCTGACATTAGATTAAGTGCATCTGTGCTATATTCTGTATTGTTGCATTAGACTCAGATCATGACATACACAAACACTAGAAAATTAGGATACACGTTTATATTCCATTCAAGATGAATTTGTGAGTGTAATAGTTTGAGGATCGCTGTTTCCTTATCAGCATTGCGTCAGTAGAATTACTGACGTACCCCACCTTTTAGGTACATGGATATCAGGTCACGAGTACAGGAGAGCCCAAGATCAGCAGGGCATCCAAGTAGTGGCAGTATGCACGTCTACCCTTCGAGCAGGTGCAGAATTATCAGGGTCGCGTAGTAGGAGGCTCAAGCCGAGGGGCAGGTCCCAGAGGGGCAGATAGACCACTCAACGGAGTTTCGGCAGTTACCAAGGGATTGCCGATCTGAAAGACAGCCAACTGCTTCACAAGAAGTGTTTAAGTATTCTTGTAGTCAGTTGTAATAAAGTATGTAATTTGTATTCCTTGTTCAAGGACAATTGATATTTGTAATAATTAATGTAATTACTCTGATGGCAATAAAAATGTTTAAATTTCCACGTTATTTACTGTGTTGAGATGCATTTGAAGGCAATGATCTTGGTGATGTCACGGATGTCCGATAGCGGGGATCTGGGTCGTTACATCGGGTACTTCACCTTTGTTCACCCAAGTTTCTCCTACAAAAGTTTCTCTCAACGGCTTGGGCCTCGACGCTCGGATGACACCGCGAGCCCCAAAAGGTTTCTCCTAAGCAACTTGGGCCTCGACGCTCGGATGCCACCGCGAGCCCCAAAAAGTTTCTCTCAACGGTTTGGGGGTCGACGCTCGGATGTCACCGCGAGCGAGAAAAAGTTTCTCTCAACGGCTTGGGGGTCGACGCTCGGATGTCACCACGAGCCCCAAAAAGTTTTTCCTAAATAGCTTGGGCCTCGATGCTTGGATGTCACCGTGAGCCCCAAAAAGTTTCTCTCAACAAGTTGGGGGTCGACGCTCGGATGTCACCGCGAGCCAGAAAAAGTTTCTCTCAATGGCTTCAGGGTCGACGCTCGGATGACACCGCGAGCCCCAAAAAGTTTCTTCTAAAATAGCTTGGGCCTCGACGCTCGGATGTCACCACGAGCCCCAAAAAGTTTCTCCTAAAGGCTTGGGGGTCGACGCTTGGATTTCACTGTGAGCCAGAAAAAGTTTTTCTCAACGGCTTCAGGTTCGACGCTCGGATGACACCGCGAGCCCCAAAAAGTTTCTCCTAAACAGCTTGGGCCTCGACGCTCGGATGTCACCGCGAGCCAGAAAAAGATTATCTCAATGGCTTGGGGGTCGACGCTCAGATGTCACCGCGAGCCAGAAAAAGTTTCTCTCAACAGCTTCAGGGTCGACGCTCGGATGTCACTACGAGCCCCAAAATGTTTCTCCTAAATAGCTTGGGCCTCGATGCTCGGATGCCACCACGAGCCCCAAAAAGTTTCTCTCAACGGCTTGGGGGTCGACGCTCGAATGTCACCGCGAGCAAGAAAAAGTTTCTCTCAACGGCTTCAGGGTCAACGCTCGGATGTCACCGCGAGCCCCAAAAAGTTTCTCCTAAACAGCTTGGGCCTCAACGCTCGGATGTCACCGTGAGCCCCAAAAAGTTTCTCTCAACAGCTTGGAGGTCGACGCTCGGATGTCACCACAAGTCAGAAAAAGTTTCTCTCAACGACTTCAGGGTCGACGCTCAGATGTCACCGCGAGCCCCCAAAAGTTTCTCCTAAACAACTTGGGCCTCGACGCTCGGATGCCACCGCGAGCCCCAAAAAAGTTTCTCTCAGCGACTTCAGGGTCGACGCTCGGATGTCAGCGTGAGCCCCAAATTATCCCCCCAACCAGTGAAGGGACTCGTCTCCCGACCCTCGACGCTCAGCAAGAAGAGCTCCTACTCCTAAGAGCCCTACGTCCCCTTGCTTTTCCAACAAGCGAAGTGGCTCGTCTCCCAGCCCTCGACGCTCGGCAAGAAGAGCTCCTACTCCTAAGAGCCCTACGTCCCTTGCTTTTCCAACAAGTGAGGGGTTCGTCTCCCGACCCTCGATGCTCGGCCAAGCAACCTCGGGGTCGATGCTCAGATGTCACCACGAGCCCCAAATTATACCCCAACAAGTGAGGGGGCTTGCCTTCCGACCCTCGACGCTCGACAAGAAAAGCTCCGACTCCACAGGTCTCGACGTCCCCTTGCTTTTCCAACAAGTGAGGGGGCTCGCCTACCGACCCTAGACGTTCGGCAAGAAGACCTCCTACTCCACAGATCTGGATGCCGTCTTACTTTTCCAACAAGTGAGGGGGCTCGCCTACCGACCCTCGACGCTCTGTAAGAAGAGCTCCGACTCCACAGATCTCGGCGTTCCCTTGCTTTTCCAACAAGCGAAGGGGCTCACCTACCGACCCTAGTTGCTCGGCAAGAAGACCTCCTACTCCACATATCTGGACGTCCCCTTACTTTTCCAACAAGTAAGGCGGATCGCCTACCGACCCTCGATGTTCGGCAAACCGAGCTCCGACTCTTCTGCACCCGACACCCCTCGTGACTCCAAGAGGGGATCCCCTTCATCCTACCCCACTGACCTCTTCGGGAAGATACAGATCTTGTTCTTCGCCATACACACCACTCCGCTCTTCCTACAGAGGCAAAAAACACTCTTACACGGCTGGATTATCCAGTCCTCCAGGAGTGGGGGGCTCCTGATATGGGTCAAATGATGTGGCCCCTCCTGGGCCACATGATCCTCTCAAAAACCGTTCACCCCTCAGGTCTGTCAGGTCAGCCCTAAGCCTCATGGGCTTCTGCCACGTCAGGCCTACGGGCAACCGGGTCCAGACCCGCTTTGCACTGCCTATAAATACCAAGCCCTCTCCCCCTTCAAAAGGTAATCAATCTCTTCCCTCTAAAAACCCTAGTTACTGTTACTCTTTAGTGACTAACTAGACCGTCGGAGGGCCTGCAACCGGAATCAACCCCGGTGTTCCTAGGCCGAGTGCAGGTACACGAGACTTCCAGATCCGAGCTTCCAGATTCGAGCCGAGCATCCGACCTCCACCTCACTCCCGCCTACTCCCGAGCCGTTCCCTCGGTTGAGGGTCGGGCGTACAGTCAGTACCGAAGCTTCTGCAAAATTACAAATTGAGAGAAATCACCCCTGGTGCAGCCACCCCCCAAAAACAAACTGCATCAATATTCAAGGACATATTATGCAAAAAATGATTTCAAATTTTGAAAGCTAACCTCTTCTCCCACCCTTGTAGCGAAATTTTTACCAAAATGACCCACCGAGACTATACGTTCAAATGCAGACAAGCGCAATCTTTGATTCCATAGCCTCTCAGAGGCATTAGCCCAGGGATGTGTTAACAGATGAAAGTATTTATCAAACTGACCTTCTTTTGAAAGTATTTACCAAAATGACCCACTCGCTATCTCAGATAGCGAGTGCTATTAAAACCTCATCGCTATCTAAAATAGTGAGTGTATGGTTATGTGTTTGAAGAAAACATCAAGTATATACTCGCTATCTCAGATAGTGAGTGTGTTTGAACTAAACTCGCTATCTCAGATAGCGAGTTTATGGTTGTATAGAAAATTTCTCAATCGACCCTCGCTATCTCAGATAGCGTGTGTGTTTATACCACACTCGCTAAGGATAGCAAGTGTAAGGTATCGAAGAAAAATTCCTCAATCTAAACTCGCTATCTCAGTTAGCGAGTGCTTTTCTACTAAACTCGCTAACTGAGATAGTGAGTGTCGATTGAGAAATTTTTAAAGACTTGTTGTTTCGCTCTCCCTCACTTCTCTTTTTCTGAAAAATCTCAAAACAACTTGTCTCATCTAATGTTCCATGGAAGTGAGCCCTTGATTAATTCCCAAGATGATGGGTGTAAGCTGGTCCTTGGATTGGGTCCCACTCCGACTTCATATTGTGCCGTTTACCCATCTGAGGTTACCAAGAGGAAAGATTCTGCAAATAATAAATCTAGCCCAAGTTTGGTTACTAGAGCCAATTCTGGAATGTTAAAAGTCTTGGGCTTGGCATCACAATGGATGATGAAGGATATACATCAGCCAAGAGTATTTCAGGAGGATACATGCCAGCCCTTCACTTTGCACCAAGGGCGGAAGAGAGTTATAATCCTGAACTTTCAATTACTACTGATTCTTCCCCCGGTGGTGGTAGTGCTATATCAGATCAAACCAATTCTTCTAACCACCATCCCAATAAGTGTCGGTTCAAGGGTTGTTAAAGGGGCGAGGGGAGCTTCTGGTCTTTGTATTGCTCACGGAGTGGGAGAAGGAGTGTGGAGAGAGATAGTGGAAGAAGAAACTGAGATAGCGAGTATGGTATTAAGTGAATTCTCAATCGACACTCGCTATTTCAGTTAGCGACCATAGTGAAAATAAGGTCACTAACTGAAATAGCGAGTTTATAGTTGGCTTTTTCTTCAGGTTTTTCTCCAAGTGGTGAAAACAACAAACAGATAGAGTCGCTATCTCAGTTAGCGACCATGTTTTTACTAGGATCGCCAACTGAGATAGCGAGTGGGTTATTTTGATAAATACTTTCGAAAGTGGGTCAGTTTGCCAAATACTTTCAAAATGTGGGTCATTTTGCTGAATACTTTCAAAAAGTTAGAAAATAGAATGAAGATAGAATATAATTTGATGAATATTGCTGTCCTTAAATCTGTGCGAGGAGTTGTCAACATTTCTATAGCTAATTAGCTGGCATTGGGTCTGTAACATTCTGAAAATTTTATTTGATTCTCTCGCATTTAATTTACGGATAGGGAAATCCAGCGACAAAAAATCTAACGAACGTAAAAGTGTAAATTTTACTACCAATATTTGACAAAAGGGTTGAGCCCACACCCCAAATTGGTGTGGAGCCCACACCCTGAAGGAAACGTTCCCGGAACTGTACGAGAGGTCGAGTCGACCGAATTTGTCCGTTGCCGAAGGATAGAAAAGGGGAGGCTGGAAGCCGGCGTTCCGAGGAACGCTCCCCCCAAATTTACAACAGCAATTGCTGGACATGCAAGCACACATCACATGGGCAGGCACAAGGTGCACACAAGGCCCAGACCAGAAGCGATGGGGACTCGAGAGCAGGGGGCTTTTTCGGTGAGATCTCTGTATCATCGGATCCACTTTCGAGGATGCAGACCCAGCTGGGCACATGTGTTATGGAAGGCGAAAACTCCCCTTAAAGTCAGAGTGTTCTTATGGCTAGTGCTCAATAATGCTATCCTCACGAGGCAAAACTTTGCCAAAAGACAACCACAGGTGGCGACCAACTGTGGCTTCTGCGATGTACATGTGGAAAATCTAAATCACCTTTTCATCCACTGCCCTAGAAGTAAGGCAACTATGGTTGAGGTACTTCGAGCCTTAGGAACAGGCGACTACCCCTACGTATATGAGGATTTGTGGATTGGCCCCAAATTTGCAACAATTCGCCATGATATGAAGGATGCGTGGTACATCACAATTGCGGCAACAACTTGAGTGTTATGGCTTGACAGAAATAATTTTTATTTTCGTGCTTCATGTAATAGTATTTCTGGTAACTTGTCTCACATCATGCATCTTATCTCTTTTTGGGCTGCAGCTGCGGCCACAGGGGCAAGAGGAAGGATAGCCAGAGTATTCCAGGTAGAGGAGTTTGATGATGAGGAGATAGAGATTGGGCCGACGCTGGACTGAGGGACTGGCTTCACCAGTCACGACAGTGCTTATGCTACCTGGTGTTTTTGTTTCTACCTACTGTACTCTCGGGTGGATTGATGTTTGAGTAATTTGACCCATCCTCCAGGGCTTGTTAGGGGTGTATGTTTGTTTTCTGTCATTTTCTTGCTGCATTGTACTTTTATTTTGTACTGTTGTTTTCTCCCGGTACGCCGGGGTTGTTTTATTAACTGCTTATTAATGAAACAGGGTGGCCTTATTCCACCTTTACCTCTTAAAAAAAAAAAAAAAAAAAAATTGACAAAAGGGTTGCTAACTCGCATGCCATGATGTTAATTCTATATTTTTTTTCCCATAATGACAACATGATTATCGCAATTGCTTGATAAGTACATTTTAAGAAGAAAAAAATTGAAAAATATAACTAGCGATTTGCAAATTTTCAGTAAATAAAAGGTGAAATCCAAATTAGTGGTAGTGATGACTAGGATTAGAAGAGCACACAGAATAGAAGCTTGGTTAGATTTATTAGACAATAATGAATGAAACATTTTCATGCCAAAATCTTTATTAGATACGATTCAATCTTATTGAGATTGTCTACACTATCATAAGTCGTAGTCACACATACTTATATTTTATTCCGAATATATATAAATTGAGACTTTATTGGTGCAATTAGAATTCGAACTGCCGACATCTAGGTTACCAGTGAACTGCAGCATTATCATTGAGGTTGTGCTCTGAGTGATGACTATGGTGTTGTGCTTCGGATCTAATTCCAGATTAATCTTTGTAACGTCCACATGTCTCTGTTCGTAATTTGATTTTCCAATAAATGACGTGGCTCCATCAGGGCTATCAGATCTCCTTAAATTTCGCCACTTATGATCATGGAGTCAAACAGGTCCAACGGGCTCCAGCCAGTTCAGGCCCACTGACTAACGGATCCGACCCGGCCCATCAAGGTTTGAGACCAGTTAGCTCCTGCCTATAAATACCAGACCCCCTTCTTCCTTCTCAAGGAAATAAACTTTTTCCCATGTGAACCCTAGCTACTGTTGTTATTCCAGTGACTGACTAGATCGTCAGAGGGTCTGTCGCCGGGATCTCTCCCGGTGTTTTTAGGCATTGTGCACATATTAAGATCCGAGCTGAGCCACTAAGATCCGAGCCGAGCCACGAAGATCCGAGCCGAGCACCCAGCCTCTACTTCTCTCGTGCTACTCCCGAGCCGAACGTACAGCCCAATGATCAGATCAACGCCAGTGCTGTATCTTCCACTTCACAAATTACAAGAACTCACACTTGTTGTCCCCACACCCAAAAACAAGCAGCATCAAGTTGGCGCCGTCTGTGGGAACCGCGCGTCATTGACACCGATCCGATCCCGGCCTAGGACGTCATCTCGAGGCCAACCCTCACCATGGCTCCCAAAGCCAGAAGAGCCTTCACCTCTGGACGTCATCCAGATCCCACTCCCTCTCACAGTCATGCGAACACCCACGGCTTTAATCGACCACGAGCCAATGGTGCAGCAGGACCCGACCCGAGCGCTTCATGCTCAGTCGCCCCTGATCTACGACACGTCATTCAGCACCGGCAGGTCAGCCAGTCGAGGGGAGGGGCTGCTTCCAACTCGGCTCCAAACCATAATGAGCAGCCGACCCAAGAACGGGAACCAGCGCACAGCCACTCGCCCTGGGAGCGCCCGCCTCTCGAGGCCAGGAAGAGCAGACCCCGGTCACGAGAGCCGAGTTCCAAAACTTTAGGAACGAGGTCCTTCAGGCCATCCGGGGCGGACCCAGGACTGAGGCGTGCAACAACACCGATCCTCGACCAGAAGCCCAGGGTAGCGAATATCACGGTTCAACTCGCCCATAGGATCAGGACGAGGCCATCCTTCGGCACCTCCAGGAGATGGAGAATCGCCTCGCCCACCTCGGCGAGGGCGGACCACAATCTGGGCAAGGGAACCGGCCTAACCGACCTCCATTCTCCTCCCAAATCCTAGACGTCGAGATTCTCAGGAATTTCAGACCACCCTAATTCGAGACCTACAATGGCGAGAGTGATCCAGCTGATCATATGGAATGGTTCAAAACCCTCATGTTGATTCACAGCGTATCAGATCCTCTCCTATGCCGCGCCTTCCCTGCCACCCTGCGCGGTCCGTCTCGGGAATGGTTCTCAAAGCTCACCCCCGGCTCGGTATTCTCATTCGACCAGCTTGAAGCAAACTTCCTAGCCCACTTCGTGACCAGCCGGAAGGTCAAGAAGACGAGCGCGTCCCTCCTCGACCTCAAGCAGAAGGAGGGAGAGTCCATCCAAGAATTTGTGCGAAGGTTCACCACCGAGGCAAGGGCGGTCTCCTCTCTCGATGCGGGTGTCGCTTCTGCGACTTTCTGGCACAATGTCCGCCACGGTCAGTTGAAGGCCTCTTAGCCAAGAAACCGCCCCTTGACTTTCCCGACCTCCTCAACAAGGTCGAGAAGTGCATCCGGGCCGAGGAAGCTCTGCACCCCCCGAAGGCGTTAAAGAAGTTACCGCCAAAGGGAAGAGAAAAGCGGACGACTCCGAGCCCGCCAAGAAGACCCTGAAGGACGCATATGGTCATAAGAGGCCTCCTCCGGTCCCCCGTTTTGAAAGGTACACACCACATACCCAGAACGTGGCAGTAATCCTCTTGGAGATAAAGGACAAAGGAATCTTTTGACACCCTTCCTGAACGAGCAACATTAAAAAATGGACCAAAGGTTCTACTGCCGGTTTCACCGAGACCATGGGCACGAGATGGACCATTGCCGAGCCCTTAAAGACGAGATCGAAGTCCTCATTCAGAGAGGGTACCTCAGGGAGTTCACTCGGACCAATCCGAGAGACCGGAGGGACCCGAGGAATTAGAGGCCTTTGCCCCCTCCTCGAACGGTCAATAGACAACCCGAGCAGGAACCTGAACCCGAAGAAACCGGAGGGCCAGCCATCTTACACTGTGTCCATGGCGAGCCCGGGGGGGGATCCAACACTTCCCGTAAGTTCTTCTTGCGGGAAGTAAATTCAGTCCATGACCAACCGCCTCCCAAGGTTCAGCAGTAAGCGGTCTCCTTCTCAGAAGAAGACCTGAAGGGCGTCCGACTCCCGCATTGTGATGCCCTCGTCATCAGCCTCGGCATGGAAAACCACAAAGTTCGTCGAATTTTCGTGGACAACGGAAGCTCGGTCAACATCCTTTTCTTAGAAGCTTTCGAAAACCTCAAACTCCCCACGAGAAGTTAAAGCCGGCCGGGTACACCCTTTACAGGTTCCCCGGCATCCCCATCCAAATTGAGGGGATCGCCACGCTTGATGTGACCGCCGGGATGACCCCGATCATGTGAACCGAATTAATGGACTTCATCGTGCTCAATGTCAAGGCTGCATATAATGCCATCCTCGACCGACCCGGCCTCTGCTGGTTTTAGGTGGTCCATCCGCCTACCACCTGAAACTGAAATTCCCCACCGACCTCAGAGTCGGTATTGTCCGAGGAAACCAGGAGTATGCATGTTAGTGCTATATGACCGCGGTAGGAGGTAGGGTATTCCCCTTGATGCGGTGGAATTTCTGTCCGAAAGAAACCAGTCCGAGTCGGAGCTCGTGGACAAATTGGAAGAGGTCTTCTTCAAGGCGGAAGAAAAATCCAAACGGTTTTGCGTGAGCCGATCTCTGTCTCCAGACCTGAGGCCGACCCTCATCGAGTGTATTCGCCAGAATATCGACCTCTTCGCCTGGACGCCGTCTGCCATGCTCGGGATTTTTGAAGACCTCATCATGCACAAACTGAGTGTCCACCCAAGCTCCAAGCCGATCCAGCAAAAGTGACATAAGCTCGCTCCCAAGAGGCAACAAGCAGTGAGAGAAGAGGTGGAAAAACTTCTGTCCGCCCAGTACGTGCAAGAGATCAGCTATCCCGAGTAGCTAGCTGACGTCGTGATGGTCCGGAAGGCAAGTGAAAAGTGGAGGACCTGTATAGATTTTACGGACCTCAATAAGGTGTGCCCCAATGATCCATTCCCCCTCCCAAGCATCGACCCTCTGATCGACGCGACATCAGGTCACGAACTGCTGACCTTCATGGATGCCTTTTTGGGCTATAACCAGATCAGGATGTTCCCTCCGAACATTGTCAAGACAGCCTTCGTAACCGGCCAGGATCTCTACTACTACCGAGCCATGCCCTTCGGGCTAAAGAACGCCGGTGCCACCTATCAGAGGCTCGTCACTCGGGTCTTGAAAGAACAGATCGGTCTGAACATCGAGGTATACGTTGACGACATGCTCTTCAAGAGCCACCGAGGGCAGGATCATGTGGACGACCTCGTGGAAGCTTTTGGTGTCCTCTGGTTCCACAACATGAAGCTCAATCCCACTAAGTGCACCTTCGGCATCTCCTCGGAGAAATTTCTCGGGTTCGTGGTAAGCAGAGCGGCATAGAGACAAACCCCGAGAAGATTCAGGCCATAATCGATATGGCCCATCCAAGAAATGTAAAGGAAGTTCAACGACTTACGGGGCGACTGGCGGCCATCGTCCGCTTCCTCTCCAAGTCTGGGGAGAAGTCGCTCCCCTTTTTCAAGGCCCTACGAGGGGCGAAAGGCTTTGAATGGGGGTACTCTCAACAGCAGGCATTTGACCAACTAAAAACTTACTTCACCAACCCTCCACTACTAAGCAAGCCCGAGCCGGGCGAACCCCTCTTCCTCTACCTTTTGGCCTCGGAACATGCGCTCAGTGCCGTATTGTTCCGAGAGGAGGATGGGGTTCAGAAGCCTCTCTACTACATCAGCAAAGTCCTGCTCGCGGTCGAGACCCGTTACGCAAAGGAATTTTTTCCCAAAATGACCCTCTTTTTGAAAGTTTTTCTCAAACCGCCCTACTTTTTTTTTATTCCCTAAACGCCTCACTCACTTTTTCAAAAAGCGAGTCTGGGATAAATTCCCTTGCTTTTTCAAAAAGCGAGTCTTAGGTTGCAGATTTTCAACCTCTCAAGACTTGCTTTTTGAAAATAATCAGAGCAGGAAGCAAGAGAAGTGTGATAGAAGATAGTGATAGAAGACTCTCAAGACTCGCTTTCAACCTCTCAACCTCTGATTATTCAAAAAGTGATAGAAGATAGTTTTGGACAGAAAGTGATAGTTTTGGACAGAAACTTAGACTGTCGTTGCCAACAACATCCTAGGTTAATTTTTTTCCAAAAAAAACTGATCGGATTACGAGAAAGAGAAAGTGTGAGAGAAAGTTAGAGTTGAAGGGGTATAATGTGGTGAAATACAAATTATATCCCTCACAACTTAAGTGAGAGAGGAGATTTTGGCAGGGTGGATCTCAGCCACGGATCAAGCTGATAGCAATCCAATGGCTGAGATCGTTGTTTGCAACGGGTCTATGCAAACAGACCAGTTTGCAATGGAAGAAACCCTTTATATAATAATCCCATATCTTAACTAAAAAAAGGTCTATATCTATTTTCTATTATAAAAGCCACAATAAATCTGTCCAGAGCAGATCTGGACCGTCGATCGAATCTGATTGATTATATGTGAGGCTTAATCACAGCCATACATTCTTTATTCAATTCCAATCTCTTCCTTCCCAAAAATTCCGATCTCTCTCAATTTCTCAAAACCCAAACCCTAACCCCAATTCCACTCCCAATCCCAAATTTCAATCCATCCGATCCCCCAAACCCTAATCCTTATTAGTCTATCTTCACCATTATGCGATTCATGGTGATCATGGCTACAACTCTTCGTCGACAACCTCCCCGTTCCCCCTAACGAGCCCCGCTGTGCTTCTCGCCGACCAGCCGGTCTCATGGTATTGTAAGCTTCGTCACTTAATTGTTGGATCGACATTTTTTCTCCTTTTATATATCTTGTCACAATTTTAGTGTAGAAAATTAATATTTTATAGCCCATTAGTTCATTGAGTTTCTTGGTGATTTAGAAGTTTATGGGTCTTTTTTGTTGTTAGTGGACATATCATACAAAAAAATCCCCAAATTTCCATTAGTTCTAAAATCAAAAATCCCCAATCTTTCGATCTCCTTATAAAGACGGGATGACTCCTTTCCTCCCAATCCAAATCATCTCTCACAAATCAAGATCGATGCTTTCTCACAGGTAATCTCCTATTCTGAACTCGCTTTTCTGAATTTGGTTAATTTTAGGGTTTGTTCTCAAATTTTGATGTTTGGGGTTAAAATTCGACTGATTTCGATGGATTGCAGGCTCAGTCGAGTCAATCTGATTGTTGTTGCTCAGGTTTCGATCAGATCAAATTTTGATTTTTTTTTTTCCGCGTTCGATTTCGAGTGATTTCGAGTCAGTACTTTGAAGCGAATGGTCAAATTAGCATTTTGATAAGATTTGATTTTGATGTCATGTTAGGTTGATTTACAGTTGAAATGTTTAGCTCATAAATGTTTTGATTTGAAATTTGGATGTTTGATTATAATATAGCTTAGATTTTGTTATGGTTTTTGTTGTTGATTTAAGTTGGATTTTTGTTAATTATTTGGTTTGATCACTATCAGAATTTAACAATTTTATCTATTGTTACAACTCATTTTTTCCTAATGCATCATCATCACGTCTTGCTTGATACTTGTAGTTTTGGTCATGCTAATTATTCAATACGTTGACATGACAGGAAAACTCTTTGAATTCGCTTCTGGATGAAGTTAAATTTATGTAGATAATTCCTGATGGGAGCGAGTTTGAGGTAATCAATATCATCGTATGCACTTATGACCAACACCAAATGATATGCATATTGTAAGTACAATCAATTTCGTTAAACAACTGTATTGTGGGAAAATTAGATTATATTACACACTTTAAAATTTGGTTTGTTATCCATTTATATTTCAAGTTTGAATTTGAAATGAGGGGACATCATATGGAGCGAAAGAATTACATTTAAAAGAAACAAAAGCTCTTTCATTTAGAGAGTTTTAGAGAGACAACTGAAAATCTTTCAAGTGCTTTTTTAGTTAATGTTTTTTTTTTTGGTTGAAAGAGGCTTCTTTAGTTTTTGTTGGTTTGCATGCCTCTTTGCTTGATTTCTTTTGGATATAATTGGATTGTAATTACAGTACAGGTTAGGATTTTTGAATTTGTATGTGGAAATGAAAGTAAAGGCTAGAAAGGATCGTAGTAATTCTTTGTGAAGCTTCAAATATTTTTATTCCTCTTTATTTTTTACTTTTATGCGTGTCAATCTAACTTATTATGAACTTTTGTGTTGAATATGTTTTATTGGTAATTGATGAATATTTCGGAGATCAAACCTTACTCAGTTTGGTAATTTATTTTTTTGGCAACTAGGGACTTCTGTATGTTATTGTTAGCTGTTTCATTGACATGTTTTAATTACAGAAACTAGCGAGAACTAACAAAACCAATTTTCCTTCCCCCATTCTCATGTAAAACCCGTACCAATGCTGATCCTGGTTACCATTTTGGGATTTATTCATAATTGATTTGTGCTGTAATTGAAAGTTGTCTCCTTGCCATTATTTTGTAAAAACTGATTTTGGATTCACAGATGACACAAACAATGCAAATCACACTGAAATATGCAGAGGATATTACTGGTTTTAGGGGAGACAACATTGCTTACATCCGCTGTGTTAGTGGAACTGTCCTTACTGTGCAGGGGAGTTGAGGTTTGCGTGATGAGATTGCAATCGAGATCAAAGGCACTTCTTCACAAGTCAATTTCGCAGAACAACTCATCCATGTATAATAACCTTATATCATACAAGTCCTCCTGGTCACAAGGTCAATAATGGTGCTGTTAGTTAAGTATATCAATATAGTTTTTTTTAATCTTATGTTTTTGGGAAACTTACTCACTAGAGCTTTGTGACACATTGGAGCTGGTCCAATTTCTTCAAATGTGTTGGTCCCTTCAGTTGTTGATTTTGTCAATCAGTTTGCAGAAGTTCTTGATTTCTTTGGGTAATGCTTGGTACTTATTGTTCATTTTTGTAATATTTGATGTTTAGTCCAACAATTTGGGGCAAAGCCTACTTTTGAAATATAAAATAATAATAAGTTTTTTTATTGTTTTTAGAGTATTTGACTTCTGAGTCTTTTTTATTTTTAATCATTTCCACCAGTAATATTTGTGATCTATTATATGTAGTAATCTGTTTTTTTTTATTCTACAAATCCTTTAATGCATGTCAAAACCTGTGATATGTTTGGGAATTAGTACACAATATTCAGTTGTTTAGTTTTCATTGTCCTGCTATGAAATTTTGCATATAAAATTTCTACAGTGACTGATTAAACTGAATCTTTCATCTTGGGTTTCTCATGTATCTTTTGTTCTGTTGGTTGATGTAGTATATAATGGATTGACAAATCAGAATTGTGATTTGGCATTCAAATATGATGGCCAGAATTTTTGAAGAATTATGCATTGAAGTATTTGCACAACAATTATTCTCCATGGGCAGAGCTTGTTCAAGGAAGAAAGATCACCTCGTCGAAGAGGATGATCCATCGACTTATGGAAATACAGGATAATGGGGCTTAAATAAAAATAACTGATGGGGCTTTCACACCCTGAACTTTTTGAGACTAATGCTGGACGCAATGAAGGTTGATTTTCAAATTAACTCTCTTACTTCAATTTTTCCTTGCAGAAAAAGGAAAGTGCAAAGAAAAGGAAAGAGGACCACAACTTATCAAGGAAAAGCAAAGATAAAAGGTTGAGATTTTGCTGATATATATATATATACTTACCACTTTTTTTAATGTTTGTTATAAACTAAGCAAAGGAAAGAGGATCACATCTTATGAACTCCTTGATCATCTTACTGATGAATGCCGTTTACTTTAATAAACTTAAACTATAGACCCTTAAAAATCTTTTGCCAAGTGGTGATGCAATTGCGAGAAATTCACCCTATTGCTCGTGTTATATTATCTATAAGTTATGCGAATTGTATTAGTCTAAGTAGACTGTTTTAGTTACAGGCTTACAGCCATAGACTGATAGATATCTGGAACTCGTATGTGTAGTATTATATTTATGTAGTATATTTGGTCACACGAACCAATTAAATCAGTCCTCTTTGGTAATTAAGTGTATATTTGGTCACATTTATAACATAAGCTGCAGATCCTGCACTTAACAACTAATATTTGTTAATTAAGTGTTTAAGTAGAACTTATGTCACATAATCCATGTTAATACTCTGATATCATTTTCCCTGAACAAGCACGCTAATGATTTCGGGCTTCACTTTTTCAGGACCGGGTATCAGATCCTTCACCAAAACCCTCCGCTCATTTGGCAGCAAGGGCCAGTGTTCCTTCATATGTTATGCCGGCGTTTCCTTTGGACAATGATGATGATATATCATACACAGGTTCAATTATTATGTCTTTTTAAAATTTAATTTTAATTATTCATTTTCTGAAGTTTTATATGGTATTCCAGCCAATTGGTTCTGTTATAGCAGTGTCATTGAAATTTCATTATTGATATTACCTTATCATCAGTAGTTTTTGATGAATGTGATAATTGGGTTTTCACCATGTTTGTTAAGAAGGAAAGAATTTGTTCCAGTCATCAGCGGATTTCCCCCTTCTTTAGTTGCCTAGCGTTCTTGTGTCGCATGAAACTTCTCAAGGATCAAATGGGTTATTAAACACTTCATAGATTACGTGCATAGAGCAATATATTGGACTTTCATGAAGTTCCAATATTTCTCAAATTGGACAAGAGAAGTGCCATTCTCTTATGGAACTTTGCATTGCTAAAATACAAGAGGTGATTTTCCTTTTTGTTTTGTTGTTCTTATGTGTAGTTTGTCTTACTATATGTCTTTTCCTCTAACCTTCCTTACTTTCTTAACAGGATATTGACCAGTATAGTAGCTTCTCTTTGCTGCCGAAGGATATAAGCCAACAAATATTTGATGAATTGGTGAAATCTCATTGCTCGAATCGACTCTTGAAGCCTTTTGAGATTGTGCTTTTGAGGAGATTTTCTGACACAGTTTGAGTGCCATCAATCTTGAAACTGAAATATCTGATAATGTATTATGTATGACTGTTATATATGCTATATAGAGATAGAATACATTATATATGCTATATAGAGATAGAATAAATGAAGTAACCAAATTGAAATTTTATAGTCCTATTATTTCTGAGTCCATGTTCGATTAGTAGAAATGTCAAGACCATCGCCATCATTACAGCAAATATTAACTGGCAGTGGGAGCTCCTTATATAGCATGGACACCTGTATGAAGGAACTTCTGCAAGGTCTGGCATCATCCATTGCAGTTCAAGCAAGAATGGATGGCATATTGTTTGAAAGTTTTGAAAATGCACCAGATGGTTATCCCATCTTTCAACTGATATAGGACTACTTCAGTTCATATTAATTATCTGATGGACTGCTACTCAACCTATTCAATTATGTTACCTGGATGTTTAGATACAAGAGCTTCGACTATACAAATCAAATAGATAGATAAAGTGGATGATAAAGGAAAAGGGGAGGTTAGTGTACTCTGGATGTAGATATGAGGCACTCCAAATTTACTTGTATATCTAATTGGTTGTAATCTTTTTCTCTCCATTGATTACCTTTTGTTCTTATTGGGTATTATGTTGATTTTTAAATTAAATTTTATAAGCAACTTGCAAGTACTTAAAAGAACTTATGGGGCTTCTCTCACATTAATCAATGAGGATTGCCCGACTGGGTTTATATATTTACAAACTCCATGTTGAAGATAAGGCAGTGTCACATATACTCAAAAGTTAAGCTAAAATGAATTTATCAATTCTGAAAGCATGTATAGGCTCAAGGGAAGTCTTGAAGAAGTGCATTGTTCCATCAAGGGTGATGAGACTTGTCTGTAATGAGAGATAGGGGTGTTGTCAGAGTTTTTGAGGTAAAGGCAGCTCCAAGGGCCACCCAAAATATATTAATTACAAGAGTTTGAAGACTGGTAATCTGTGAGACTACAAGAGAAGAAGGATTGCATTATAGGGAGAAATAGATAGGAATATGATAGATGCAAGGAGGATAAGACTGGGAACAAGATGCTTTGATACTAATAGTGAGCAAGGAACATGAATATCTTTTTGGTAAACCTAGCAGAATTTAAAAGAAAGAAATACATAATCAATATTTTGCCCTATTAAATAACTCTTTGGCTAGACCAGTATTAGTGTTCGTCCATGGTACAGGGGCATCACTCAATGGATTATCATGCTCAGTATTCTTGGTAGTTTTGCAAAAACTGGAGCACCTAATCTTTTTAGGATTTTTACTTGCATTATGTTATGGTTCTGGTGCTCTCTTGCATATATCACGCATATAAAGTTTGTTACAGCACCATGGCTTTCAATAATTTTAAGTCATGTGAGTCATAGAAGTTACATGCACTGCTTTAGCTTGGTGAGTTAGAAATAAAACCAATACAAAGATAGATGACATGTTTCTATAAGCATGCTTTTCTCCCTAATAACAATCTAATCATATTCTTATCATGGTATTAGTTGAATGGTGTTATCATATCAGATCATAACCAAAAGGATGGTGGGCAGGTTGTGGATCTAATCTAGGACCGCGAGTTGCTGCCAGATAGTTGGAAGATGCTAGAGGAAGAGATGAAGAGGAAGAGTTAAAGGCATTCAACGATTTCGATGAACGTGATAACCTGTCAACATCATCTTCTTCAGTGGGCATCCCTTAACTAAATTGATCTTACACAGTAATTTGAATATGTGATGGAATTAGTTGAGTAG
The DNA here is from genome assembly GCA_017893485.1 of Hemerocallis citrina. Lineage (NCBI taxonomy): Eukaryota > Viridiplantae > Streptophyta > Magnoliopsida > Asparagales > Asphodelaceae > Hemerocallis > Hemerocallis citrina. The sequence continues at coordinate 159,146,167 of CM030366.1, read as the reverse complement.
TACCTAACCCCTTCTGAGTGGGAGAAAGGTTAATATTGTAAAGAGGAGGACCACTATCTTTATAAAGGTTATGTTTTTAGTTCGTAAAAGCCACTTAAACCGTAGTAGTTGTTTCTCAAAAATAAATTGAACTTTGGTGGTTTGTTTTATACACTAGGTATGCCCGTGGGCACGTGCCTACGGCACGTATTTAGAATAATACAACATATGAAAAATCATGTAAACAGTAAGGGATGATATATATAGATGTTTATTTGCTAGTAGACGTTAATGTATTGATGTACTTTGAAGTAGGATTATGAAGTGACCTTAATGTTTATTGGTTTGTATATTGCAGTATTATTTGTCAGCAGCTCGGGATTAAAAAATAGTATTGTGAATTTGCAACAGTAGTGAATCATAAATTTCTTGCTATGTGTGACTTAAGCACAAGAGTTTTCTTTTTCGATTTGGAGTCTAACATAAGTAGCAATTCATTTTTTAACTGCAGAGTTACGGTTAACGCCTCAAACTGCATGAGTTAGTTCCCCCTTATTTATTTTTTATGTAGATAACTATGTATGAATTTAAAAGAGAAAATTTGTTGTGATGAATACGTGAAGTGAAATTACGGCAAAGCATATTAAGATACAATTTTGCAGCTACAAAAATTCGAAATACGGGGATTAAGCATGGATTTGTCCATAAGAGCACAATCAAGTGAGTCAATTAAAGAATTTGCAACGATCTTTCAAAGTAGCAAATGCCCAATTATTCAAAAAAAAGCATAATCCAAAATTGCATAATAATAAAAAAGCATTATAATCAAAATTAACTTATTGAAGAATTCTAATCTGAGTAAAGTATAATACAATCAGATCAAATATGGTAATTCAAAAGCAATTAAATGGAAGTGAATGTTATTGAGTTATGAAAGCATAATCCGAAAAAAAAAACATAATTAAAATTTTGAAATAATAAAAAAAACATAATCCGAAATTGCATAACAAAAAAAAAACATTCACAAATTTTTTGTGTGGACATAACGTGGGTAAAAAAAAGAGAAAAGAAAGCGAAAAAAATTTATGAAAAAGGAGAAGTGAGAGAGAGAGAGAGAAATGAATGAGTTGTTTTGTTTTGGGGGGAAAATTTTGAATTGGGGGTGGAAATCTTTGAGAGGAAAAATGTCTTTTGAGAGCATAAATCTAGACCGTTGATTTTCTTCCAAATGAATGAGAGCTACTTGATAGCTTTCTTTGTGTTTTATTATATAGATTATGAATTTTAAATTTCATTTGGTTTATAGCTTTTATCATATGATACAGGCTTTGTCACATCACATGGATTTAGCAATTAAATGTTCCTTGTGTTTGAAGGTTTTAGTTTTTTGGTTTTGCTTGATCAGTTGAACCAATATGTGTAAAGTGTTAAACCATTTAGTTTTGGGTGAAGCGCGTGACATAGTTAGGACTTAGGAAATCTCTGTTTTCTCATCGGTAACATGACAACTGCTCCAAATTTGAAGTCCCAGTTACTGCGACTACACCATGTCTAGCAAGTCACTGAAAATAATACATTGCTCGGTAAGCTAGGATCTCAAACCATATTTTATTAAAAAATAAGCTAGATAAGCTAGGATCTCAAATCATGTTTTATTAAGAAATAAGCCACAACTAAAGAAAGCTCATATGCAATAAGAAGGATATAGGTCCCCAAAAAATGGAGATTGAATAACATAAATTATCACAGAATACAACATATGCAAGTGAAATTCAGGCAATGTTCATGTTCGTTTCCGATTTCTGAAGTCAAAAGTCAATGCTTCAGTGCCAATCACAAAAGCTTAAGCAGATAAACAAAATAAAAACATAAAGCCTCTTCAATAAACCTAAAACAAAATGCACAAATTTTACTCAAACATTTTTTTTTAAAAAAAATATTAACTTTCAAAAATTGCACAAACCCTTGCGCAGTAAAGCAGTTCATGTGATTCGTCAAGAATAATATTGTATTGATTTTCTGATCAAAGCCTCTTAGAACTCCCTAATTAAAATCAGAAAAGCCAATTAGTATCACTATAGAAGTGGCAGGAGATAATAGACTCTAATAATGAATTAAAATTACATGGAAAAAAATAAGCATATAAATTCCAATGCACGACACTTACCACAATATTACTTCCATCATTTGTAATGACCGATATAGTTTATGCGTGAAAAACAAGAAAAATATTGACAAAATTGATTTTTCCTCAATAAAACTCTACAACTTGTAACTATATTTTAAGTTATATTTTGACATAAAAATATATCACAACATTAAGCAGACATGAACAACTGGATTATCCATTATGTAGCACTCTAACATATTTAACAATAAATTTTGTAATAGGATAAAATGAAGGAGCACTTGCATACGATCAACAAACGACTCAAGACCAAGACCAGTTGAAATTATGTAGCCGTCGATTTTCCTCAAAACCTTGATTGAACTGCTTTTCTTCTAAATGTACCACTGCACATAAGCGATATATAGTGATCATACTATATATTGACATCCTCTGCACAACATAAAGCATTGTTAAAGTATTCAACTGGCACGTGCACTTGGTGCACGGTAAATTTAAACTAGTATGAGTAAATAACCCTATTAAAAAAAATTTAATAATGTGAATATCTATAATATTATTAATAATCTCTAATCTCTAATCTTAATGGGAGAGTTGAGATTGTTATTTGTAGACAAACAAACCCGTACATCATTTAGCTCAGTTAAATGCTCTGTCTCTCCAACTCTACTTTAAGCCTACTTCGTGCATTAATCCTAACGACCATTTTCAACCGTATTGCTAGAATTTGAACTCATCTCATACTTTATGTGCTTTGATTTGTCTGCGTTTTCTTTATGTGTTTGTATGGCTTTTCATATGATGCATTGTTCACGAATATGTGCCGTAGGCACGTGTCCACAGGCAAAACCAATACTAGTATAATGTACGTGCGATGCGCGTCTACAAAAAGTAAAGTCATCAAATTAAATGAATATATATCGAATAAGAAAAAAACAGTTTACATTTGGATGTTTTGATTTGGGCTACATGTGCGGTGCATATTTATATTTGTTGGATATAGTTTGGACGTGTATTATACATATTTATATAGTTACAAAGTTATAGTTTATTTGTTACAAACCCCAACTCTCCCATTATAATAGTAGAGATAAACAAAATCTCAGATTCGAGGCCAAACTACGCCGGAGTTTTTACTTTAAAAAATATATATTTATTAAGACATTGTATCACACATATAAATCAATAGTCTATTTAATGATAAACTAGTAATTTATACGTGCAGTGCACGTCTTTAGAAATATATATTTTTTATAAAAAATTCTTACATTGTCTAGCTTCGAATCTAAGATCTCATTAATATTAATTATGCATGCACATTGCACCGTATTTGTTTGGTGTTAGATAGATTAGATTAGATTAGATAGATTTTTTGTCTGGCGAGGTAGCCGGGTAGGCCGTAGTGTCAATCGGGTTGGTTTTCAACCCAAATGTGCCCTACCCTACCCGTAAAGGCATGGGCCATACCCGAATTATGAACCAAATCCCCAAATCAAAACCCTAAAACAAAAACCCTCGGCCTCCTCGTCTTCTTCTACATCCATCGAAATCCGGAGTCGGCGCCTCAAAAAATGGCTCACGGGGACTATGGGAGACGCCGGATCGAGGGCCGGAGGCCCGTCGATGGTCACCGTCGATCCCGGGGTTTAGGTCCCGAAAACAAGAAGGGGAAGAAGAAGAAGAAGGCTAAATCCGTTTCCGTGAAGAACCAGATTCGATCAACTGAACGGATGCTTCGTAAGGTATCCATCGATTTTTTTTTTATGTTGAACTTAAAGTTGTGTCGATTATTTAGGAGTTTATAATATGATTTAATTTAAGCTAAATTTAGCTTACCCTCACAATTCGTTTCGGTGGTTCCATATGATTAAATTAAAGTTCTGATACTATTGACTAAACGATTAAGATATCCATGGTAGTTGTTATTAGGATTGAACTGCAGTGCACATAACATTAGAGAATTTTGCCGAAATGCCCCTATTTTTGAAAATAATTAGCGAACTGCCCTTGTTTCCAAAACATTTAGCGAGATGCCCTTGTCTGTGACACGTCAGCAACAAACGTTATTGGGAAAAACGGCATAGGTTATTTCCATGCCGTTCTTCCCAATAACGGCATCTGTTTGAAAAAAAAATTGCATGCCGTTATTTGGAATAACGGCATAGGTTGTTTTGTTTTTCGAGAGCTTGTAGTCTCCACTTAGAGGAAAAATTGTAAGTATGAAAAACCTTATAACAGATGCCGTTATTCCGAATAACGGCATTCTCAATACTGATGCCGTTATTCCGAATAACGGCATCAGTTATAAATTTTTTTAATAAAAAAGGAACTTATTATTCATCTTCTCTGATCAATAAGTAAAAAAAAAAAAAAAAACTTTATAACTGATGCCGTTATTCCGAATAACGGCATCAGTTATAAATTTTTTTTTTTTTTTTTTTTACTTTTTATTAATTTTTTCTGTTTCCAAACAACAGCAAGAGTGCATATTGATATATAACTGATGCCGTTATTCCCAATAACGGCATCAGTCATTCGAATGCCGTTATTCAGGATAACGGCATTGTTTATAAGTTTTTTTCACACTTAGAACTTTTTAAACTTAGAAGAATCATACTTGTAAGACAAATATACTGATGCCGTTATTCCCAATAACGGCATGCAATTTTTTTTTAAACAGATGCCGTTATTGGGAAGAACGGCATCGAAATAACCTATGCCGTTTTTCGCAATAACGTTTCTTGCTGACGTGTCACAGACAAGGGCATCTCGCTAAATGTTTTGGAAACAAGGGCAGTTCGCTAATTATTTTCAAAAATAGGGGCATTTCGGCAAAATTTTCCATAACATTATCTCGTTCACTCAGTAATAGCACACGGGGGTCGATAAATGTTTGAAACCTGTTGCTGCAAAGACTCTCGATGTTGCGATCATATTTCAAAGAATGCTCTTAGAAGCCCCCAATGTGAAGAATCTCATTATGAAGACCACATTATGACTGCAGCAGACTAAATTCTCTTTTGCTGCTTTTTGTAATACTGATTTAGTTATGTTAACGACTGATGATTCTGACATAGTGGGATACATAGTGGGATACAAAATTAATTTTTTTAATTTAGCTTTGACAATAAACCTCCTGATGTTTTTTGTAGTGTAGATTTGTCAAACAATTTGTCCGAGATACATTATTAAATTATTATTTTGATGTCTATGGGTTATGAAATTTATATTTTATTAAACTTGTCACATTAAACCTCCTAGATACTTATTGTTTATCCATCTATCTAGGACACTTGCAATGTTTCATCTTCCATCCTCTGTGCATAACTTTATCTTTCTATTAGTTAGTTTTGGGGTTATCTCTAGTGTATCATTTTTTAGGTGTCAAGGTTGTTAATATGTAGTTATAAAAATTATTGCAACAGTAGAAGCCAAAAAAATATTGATGTGCGATAGTTGTACTTCCAAGGAAATTATAAAATGTGAGAATAAGGGAGCTAAAAAACATCTCAAAATTCAGATCTCAGTTTTCCAAATTGAAAATCCACACCACTAGATGTGATTTACATTTTAGAAAGTATACGCATGCAAAATTTTAAAAGAATTCAACTAGTTTTAACAGTTTATCATGCAAGTATAAAGTCTACTTTTTATACAGGGTTAGAAATTACTACATATTTAGGTTGCATGATGAGTGGTTAAATTTTGTCGAATTTATTTGTAATTTTGTAACAAATAGTTTTTATGATGTAGATCATATCCAAAGGTGGATTTTCATTTTAGATAGTTGAGAATAAGTAGGGAACCAATCGCTGGTTTTTGGAATTCAACATTAAGAAGTGTTTTCACACCATCGACCGACATCGATTCACCTTAATCTTTAAGGAAGAGATAAACGATTCAGATGTCTCCCTAGCTATACTAGCTAGGGGGACACTCTAGCCGCCTTATTCTCTTGAAACACACTACTATTTTGTGTATACTTTTATATGAAATTTTTCATCAACCAGGAGCGAAATCACAAAACCTAATAATTCATTGAAGTTTTTAAACATATTTTACAATCAGATTACAAAAGTAATTAAACAAGCATTGTTATACTACAAAACTCCCTTACGCGACTTCATTTTTTGAAACCTTTCCATGATATCCTCATTTTTATTGACTTTAATGTCCTTTTCTCGACATATGCAATCAAACAATCATTAAACCATTCATCTCCCATTTAGTTGCGAATTGAAGTCTTAATAAGCTTCATAGCTGAAAATGTTCTTTCACAGGTCGTTTGCCACTCGTAAGAGTAATGACAACTTTATAAATAAATATACCAATGGATAAACAATATGTCTTCTAGTCTCAACCATTTTTTAAGTCAAGTCATCAATCCTAATTAGATTAGAAAACTGAGCAGCATATGTGACATCCTTATGGTATATATCAAGTTAGAAACTCAAAGCCATTAAATCAATAGCAGAAAAATCAATTGGATAAAACTTTGCAAATTGTAGTAGCTTTACCTTACCAAAAGCATAGAATGAATCTTTTCGATCAAGACAAATAATGCACAAGACCTACTGAGTGTTCACTTTATCAAAGCGGCAATTCAACTCTTGAAGTTGTAAGTCGATCACAAGGTAATGATGAAGGTTTGTTAATTTTCCGGCTCGACGATGTGATCTCCCTAGGGCTACAGAAGTTTCATCCATGTTAGGAGATGAAAATTCATTCTTCCTGCAAAACTCACAAACTTCTGCTAAGAAAGACTCATTCGCTTTCCCCCAATTTCTGCAATTTCATTTTGGTTACACTAACAAGATTTATCGCATTTACAATGTCCCTTCTATGTAATGCTTGAGACAACTCATTAGTGAATCCCAATACAATTATCATCAAATGCAAGATGAATCCAAATTCAAAATCAAATAACTTTAATAGCATATTTGCATCTCCATATAGGTCATCCTCATCAATAACTTGAAGTACCTCAGCTATTGAGGGAAACAAGTGAATTAAACTCAAGAGTTTTAAAGTGAGATCCCGAACGTGTTTCCTGAGCGTTTTAGTGTAGCTTCTTGATTTAATCCTCGCCCTGTTTTAATTTCACCACTAATTCTAGCAACCAATCTCTCAAATTGTTTATCCCAAAGAATGTTATGTTGTTTTGCTGAAGCTTCAACAATATTGCACAATTTTGTAATTAAATTGAAGAATGTGGCAAGAGTCCTATGCTTATGAACAATACCCACAAGTGCTAACTGTAATTGATGAATAAAACAATGAACATAGAAGGCAGATTGATTTTCTCTCATAATAAAGGTTTTTGAGACCATTATATTCACCCTTCATGTTGCTAACTCCATCATAACCTTGTCCATGCAAATGTGAGATACTCAACCCATGGTTGGCAAAAAGACTATCAATTGCCTCATTTAGATATATGCTAGAAGAAACATGTATCGCTCCAAAAATCCGTTCAACGACACAACTTTGTTTATTCACATAACGAAGGCATACAACCATTTGTCCTTTCACGGAGATGTCTCTAGACTCATCAACTAAAATAGAGAATAAATAACCTCTTAGATCGTCAATGATAACATTTGCGATCTCAACTGCTATTGCTTTCACAATATCCTTTTGAATATTTAAGGTCGTTAGCTAACTATTCTGTGGGGGCATTTTTTAAAACAACCTTTTCACTTTCTCATTGTCGTCAGCATAAAACTCTAGAACTTCAAGAAAATTTCTTCGATTATGTAATTCATCGAATTCATCATGTTCTCGAAATGGAAATCTTTGCTGCAAAAGCAATTTAATAACTTTAATTTTAGCAAGTAAACACATACGATACTTTATTAGTATTTTGTCAGATTGCTTTGCCAATTGAACATCAATATGTTGTTTTTGATTCATTAAATCAAGGCACTTCTTCATGCACATATTAGGAATGCTATTATGAGTTATGACCCCCGACATGCTCTTTGAATGCGTGACTCTTTTTCCAAATTGTGAATTCTTCATCAACAAATTTGACACCAACCTTTTTAGAACCACTTTCGGGTTTGAATAAATAACAACATAAACAGAATGCAACATCTTTAGACACACCATACTCCAACCAAGTATTATTAGGGTGTTCTTTAAACCAGTTAGGAAGCTATTTTTGTTTTTCATTGCCAAAATTCCTAGAAGGGAAAACATGAGACTTTGGCTGACACATACCTTTTTGCCAATACTGCCTTCGAACTATCTCTTTATCATTCGCATCAAAAGAATAAATATTTTTTCTTTTTGCAAGATCATATTCAAGTTCATCAACGTTAAGCTCTGCACGAGGACGAGGAGGTCGAACCCTTGACCTCACCATCCTCCATTGGTTTTTCTTTTAAAAAAATTCCATAACTGTTTGAAAATGGAACTCAAATTAAAATAATATCAAACAACAACCTAATTATAAACCTCTAATTTAGTATCAATAGTCAATCAACTTCAAAAGCTAATTTATAAACCCCTAATTTAGTATCAAAAGTCAATCAACAACATCAAAAAAATAATTTATAAACTTCTAATTTAGTATAAAAACCTAATCTAAACACTGAAAAGTACGTCATTTTTTTGTGGCAATTCATCAAATGCCTTGTCTTCCACTCCAATAATGGTTCCATTTGTTTATCCGTTCAAGGAGATGATGATGGTTAGGTTGGGGGTCGGGACTCGAGAGGGATTACAACATGACAATTGACATTTTCAAAAGCCTACGTATATTACAATTTTTTTCCGAGTTTGTATATAAATCAATAAATGTGAAAGCCAATAAGAAACCGAATCTAAAACATATCGTATGAATGCAGTAGAATATTAGGAGGATTTGGGAAATGATGTTTGGTTTTGAGGTTAGGTTATAGTTAAAAAATTGGGGGAGATAAAGGAATTCGGAGAAGCAGAACATGGACTATGGAGGCAAAGAGGTGGAGGTGGAAGGGACGGGGGCAGTGGCGGACCTAGGTAGCGGCGAGAGTGAGTGGCCGCTCACCCTCAATTTTTGAGAATTCCTCTATTTGGCCCACCCTGAATTTTTTTTGGCCTACTTAATTTTTTTAGCTCACCTTGAATTTTTCTTGGCCCACCATTAAATCTTCTATTTGGCCCACTCATACTCCACTTAACTTAAAACCCAACTCAAACCCAAATTTTAACCCAAGTGCCCAACCAAACCAAACTCTCCGACTCTTTTCTCTCAACTCTCTGACTCTTCTTCTTTCTCTCTCCGAGACTCCCACTTTTGCCGATACCGATTCAGATTAGACCCAATTCTTAAGTAAGTTCAACTAAACCCCCTTAGTATTCTACTGCATCATATATGTTTTAGATTTGGTTTCTTATTGGCTTCCAGGCTTTCACATTTATTGATTTATATATAAAGTATAAACTCGATTTTTTTGGTAATATACAGAGACTTTTGAAAATGTCAATTGTCATGTTGTAATCCCTTCCGAGTTCCGACCCCTATCCCAACCATCATCATCTCATTGAACGAATAAACAAATGGGAGCTTTGACTAAATTTGACCATTATTGAAGTGGAAGACAAGGTATTTGATGAATCACCACAAAGAAAAATGACTTACTTTTTAGGTGTTTAGATTAGGTTTTCATACTAAATTAGGGGTTTATAAATTAGTTTTTGATACTAAATTAGAGGTTTATAAATTAATTTTTTGATGTTGAATGACTTTTGATAAATTAGGGGTTTATAAATTAGCTTTTGATGTTTTAATTGACTTTTGATACTAAATTAGAGGTTTATAATTAGGTTGTTGTTTGATATTATTTTAATTTGAGTTCAATTTTCAAACAGTCATGATTAAAAAAAAGAAATCCAATGGAGGATGGTGATTCAAGGGTTCGACCTCCTCGTCCTCGTGGAGAGCTTAATGGTGATGAACTTGCATCTGATCCTGGAATAAGGAAAAATATTTATTCATTTGATGCTAATGATAGAAAGATAGTTCGAAGGCATTATTGGCAAAAAGGTCTGTGTCAGCCAAAGTCATGTTTTCCCTTCTAGTGATTTTGGCAATGAAAAACAAAAATATCTTCCTAACTGGTTTAAAGAACACCCTAATGGTACTTGGCTAGAGTATAGTGTGTCTAAAGATGCTGCATTCTGTTTATGCTGTTGTTTATTCAAGCCCGAAAGTGGTTCTGAAAGGGATGGTGTCAAATTTGTTGATGAGGATTCACAATTTGGTAAAAAGGGCCACACATTCAAAGAGCATGTCAGGGGTCATAATAGCATTCCTAATATGTGCATGAAGAAGTGCATTGATTTAATGAATCAAAAACAACATATTGATGTTCAATTGGCAAAGCAATCCGACAAAATACTAATAAAGTATCGTATGTGTTTACTTGCTAAAATTAAAGTTATTAAATTGCTTTTGCAGCAAAGATTTTCATTTTGAGGACACGATGAATTCGATGAATCACATAATCGGAGAAATTTTCTTGAAGTTCTAGAATTTTATGCTGACGACAATGAGAAAGTCAAAAGGTTGTTTTAAAAAATGTCCCCACAGAATAGTTAGCTAATGTCCTTAAATATTCAAAAGGACATTGTGAAAGCAATAGCAGTTGAGATCACAAATGTTATCATTGACGATCTAAGAGGTTATTTATTCTCTATTTTAGTTGATGAGTCTAGAGACATCTCCGTGAAAGGACAAATGGTTGTATGCCTTCGTTATGTGAATAAACAAAGTTGTGTCGTTGAACGGATTTTTGGAGCGATACATGTTTCTTCTACCACTGCTGTATATCTAAATGAGGCAATTGATAGTCTTTTTGCCAACCATGGGTTGAGTATCTCACATTTGCATGGACAAGGTTATGATGGAGTTAGCAACATGAAGGGTGAATATAATGGTCTCAAAAACCTTTATTATGAGAGAAAATCAATCTGCCTTCTATGTTCATTGTTTTATTCATCAATTACAGTTAGCACTTATGGGTATTGTTCATAAGCATAGGACTCTTGCCACATTCTTCAATTTAATTACAAAATTGTGTAATATTGTTGGAGCTTCAGCAAAACAACATAACATTCTTTGGGATAAACAGTTTGAGAGATTGGTTGCTAGAATAAGTAGTGGTGAAATTAAAACAGGACGAGGATTAAATCAAGAAGCTATACTAAAATGCTCAGAAAACACGTTCGGGATCTCACTGTAAAACTCTTTTGAGTTTAATTCACTTATTTCCCTCAATAGCTGAGGTACTTCAAGTTATTGATGAGGAGGACCTACATGGAGATGCAAATATGCTATTAAAGTTATTTGATTTTGAATTTGTATTCATCTTGCATTTGATGAGAACTGTATTGGGATTCACTAATGAGTTGTCTCAAGTATTACAGAGAAGGGACCAAGACATTGTAAATGCGATAAATCTTTTTAGTGTAACCAAAAGACAATTGCAGAAATTGAGAGAAAGCGAATGCGAGTCTTTCTTAGCAGAAGTTTGTGAGTTTTTCAGTAAGAATGAAATTTCATCTCCCAACATGAGAGTCTTTCTTAGCAGAAGTTTGTGAGTTTTGCAGGAAGAATGAAATTTCATCTCCCAACATGGAAGAAACTTTTGTAGCCCCTGAGAGATCACATCATCGGGCCGAGGAATTGACAAACCTTCATCATTATTGAGTTGAATTTTTTCTATGCTGTGATTGACTTGCAACTTCAAGAGTTGAATTACCGCTTTGATGACGTGAACACTCAGTTGGTCTTGTGCATTGCTTGTCTTGATCCAAAAGATTCATTGTCTGCTTTTGATAAGGTAAAGCTACTACAACTTGCAAAGTTTTATCCAGTTGATTTTTCTCCGACCGATTTGATGGATTTGAGTTTTCAACTTGATACATACCATGAGAATGTCATATATGCTGCTGAGTTTTCTTATCTGATTGGGATTAATGACTTGACTTAAAAATGGTTGAGACAAGAAGACATAAACGGTGTATTTACTTATAAAGTTGGCATTACTCTTACCAGTGTCAACGACAACCTGTGAAAGAGCATTTTCAGCTATTAAGCTTATTAAAGACTTCGCTTCGTAACCAAATGGGAGATGAATGGTTTAATGATTGCTTGATTGCATATGTCGAGAAAATGATATTGAAGTCAATAAAAAATGAGGATATCATGAAAAGGTTTCAAAACATGAAGCGCGTAGGGGAGTTTTGTAATATAACGATGCTTATTTAATTACTTTTGTAATATGATTGTAAAATATGTTTAAAGAATTTTTTTTAGCATTTGTGATTTCGCTCCCGGTGGATGAAAATCCTGTGTCCGCCCGCCACGGGGGGAGGATTGGAAGGAGAAGAGGGAGGAGACAACTGACTAGGTGAAGTAAGAGAGGAAGAAGCTTAGGGTATTTTGGGTAATTGAGTTTTGAATAAATTATGGGCAACTCAAGTGTGTAATTAACACCTCTGAATTACGAATTACCCTTCAGTTACAAGAATTTGAAGAAAAAGGGTAAAACTTGAGAGGGTATATCGTGTTGAAAAATAGTTGGGTGGATTATGTAGGAGTTTATAATATGATTTACTTTTGCTTACCCTCACGATTTGTTTCGGTGGTTCCATATGAGATGCATTAGCTTTTTGAGTGATAGGAATGAGGATACACTTGAAATTAGTCAGCTCAGTATATATATATATATATATATATATATATATATATATATATATATATATATATACACTAATACACGCACGCATTGCGGTCAGCTTCACTACAGTGCATGCTCTAACCAATTAGTTTTACGACGCAATGTATAAATCGGGAACATTATTTTTTCAATCTCAAACCCAATGTTGTAGACATGTCGAGAATCAATTGGCTGTGATGGATGAGTTCTTGAGCACAGGAACATGAAGAAAAGTTAATTATATGGTCATAATTGTAGTATATGAAATTAGGCATCATGTTTCACCTGGTTTGTTCTCTTCAACTCATTGCAGTTTCTTCCTGGATGAACACTTTTTCTGCATCTGATGCAAGTTTATTTGAATAAAGAACCTCCTATTTGTTTCCTGTTCTTACCAGGGTGGTAGCTTAGTGAAACCCTGAGTGGCACTGAACAGTTTGTTAATCATAGTGCAAATACCTGGTTATTCTGCTATCCACTAGATTTTTTGCTATTGTCCAGCATGAAAATACAATTATAGGATTGATGCGACAGAATTATTGAATTGGTCTAGCAGATACTATTGACTGAACAATTAAAATCTCCAAGGTAGTTGTTATTAGGATTGAAGTGCAGTGCACATAACATTATCTTGTTCACTCAGTAATAGCACATGGGGGTCGATAAATGTTTGAAACCTTTAGCTGCAAAGACTCGATGTTGTGATCACAATTCAAAGAATGCTCTTAGAAGCCCGAATGTGAAGATTCTCATTATGAAGACCACATTATGACTGCAGCAGACTAAATTATCCTTTGCTGCTTTTGTAATACTGATTTAGTTATGTTAAGGACTGATGACTCTGACATAGTGAGTAATTTTGATATTTTAGCTTTGACAATAAACCTCCTGATGCCTTCTTGTAGTGTAGATGTCAAACAATTTGTCCGAGATACATTATTAAATTATTATTTTGATGTTTATTTGCCTGTTATGAAATTTATATTTTATTAAACTTGACACATTGAACCTCCTAGAAACTTATTGTTTATCCATCTGTCTAGGACACTTGCAATGCAGTTTCATTTTCCATCGTGTGTGCATAACTTTATCTTTCTCTTAGCAACTTTTGGGGTTATCTCTAGTGTATCATCTTTCAAGCATGAAGGTTGTTAATCTGTAGTTACAAAAATTATTGCAATAGCAGAAGTCAAAAAGATACTGATATGCAATATTTGTGCTTTCAAGGCAATTGAAATATGAGAATAAGGGGGCTAGGGCATACCCTAGCTAACTTAGCTAGCGAGACATCTCAAATCCACACCACTAAATGTTATTTGCATTTTAGAAAGTATGTGCATGCAAAATTTTAAAAGAATTCAACTAGTTTTAACCGTTTATCATGCAACCGTAAAGTCTACGTTTTATAAAGGGTTCGGAATTACTTCATTTTAGGTTGCATGACGAGTGGTTAAGTTTTGTCGAATTTATTTGAAATTTTGTAATAAATAATTTTTATGATGTGGATCATATCCCACTTTGTGGATTTTCATTTTAGATAGTCGAGAATAACTGGGGAACCTCTCGCTGGTTTTTGGAATTCGACATTAGGAAGTGTTTTCACACCATCGACCGACACCGATTCATCTTTCTCTTTAAGGAAGAGATCAACGATTCAGATGTCTCCCTAGCTATGTTAGCTAGGGGGACCTCTAGCCACCTTATTCACTTGAAATATATAAATTATTGCAATAACAGAAGCAAGATATTTCCATTAAATATTTAAGTTCTTTATCGTGATGACTGTTTTTATCCAGTTTTTGTGTTTGTGATAAAGGTAATCCCTAACTCCTCAATTCCTTTTTCCAAGAATCTTCCTCCTGAAATTAAGGATGCTCAGGCAAAGAAATTGGATGAACTCAAAAGGCATCAGGAGCTTCAATCCCGTTTGGCTACTGAACGCAAAATTCATATGAGGGACAAAAAGATCAAATTTTTTGGTATAACCTTATTGCTTCTTAAGCACTATAACATTTATAATTTTCATACTTTTCAAATACTGAATTGTCATTTATTTATGTTGAGTTCTTTATTACCTCCTGCATGTTGAATTTGTGTTAATCAGAGAGACGCAAGATTGAAAGAATGATAAGGCGTTTGGAGAAACAACTACGCTCCTCATCTGATCATATACTGGAGGAAAAATTATCTGATCAGCTTACCAAATTTAGAGAAGATCTTGAATATGTTCGGGTAAGCTGTATTTCTGAAAGGTTTAATATAACAAACAACTTACTGAATAAACTTCTTATAAATTGTGGACATTACCAAGGTTTTTGAAAGGGTAAAATGTACCTAAGCGCTCAAGGACCACTTTTCGCTTTTTTCGCTTAAGAGTGATTAAGCACCCGATTAAGTGCTTCACTTTTTAAAAATATTTAATTTAATTTTTAGGATAATTCTAAAAATTCCTAAACATAATAAAAGTACGAGAAAATGGTAGAAATTGATGTGCAGTGAAGAATAAATGATGCAAAAAATGCATGAATTGTTGCAAGATTGTGCAATAAGAATACTATGAAGTCGAGGAAATACTGAGTTGAATAACACTAAAAATATACATACAATTAAAATATAAATTGATGAAATTACATGGCAAGGAGAGGAGAGTCAAGGAGTGTACATTCTGCAAGTCAAGAGTTGCTTGCAAAAGGAGGATTGGGATTAGGGTTTGAGAAACCATCTGATCTTAAACAACTTTTCAATTTGGAGATTAGGTTGATTTGGGATTAAAAGAGTTTTAAGTAGTGCTATTTATTATTTTTCTCACTTGGACTCGCTTAAGCTACCGATAAGCGATTGGGCCAATTAAGCATCATAAAAAAAGCGCAATAAAATTGGTGAACTGCTAAGTTGGCCCCACTTTGCTTCCCTTTTAGCATAAATCTGAACGTTTTGCTTTTTTTCCTGCTTGAGCATAAAAAAATGTACTTTTTTAAAAACAAAATACTTAAAATTTACCAGCATTTTGTTCATCCTTGGATTATTTAACCTGGTGTATAAAACGTATGTTTTAAAAAACACTGGAAAATACTAAAAATTTACCAGCATTTTGTTCATCTTATATTATTTAACCTGGATGAATCAAATGCTATTTTGGTTTGGTGGTAGTCTTTGTAATTTATGCAGGTGACTAATTGAAACTACTATCGATTTCCATCTTTGATTAGTACTATTGCATGCATTTTCTGCTTTATATAGATGAATTTCTCGGATGTTTTACCTTGACGCTTTTGAGCAAAGCACATGAACAACAATATATTTTTACCTACTGCCTACTTATAAAAATGCTGAAATAACTAACAAGGACTTTTACTGCAGTTCTTCCCGAAAATGGAGAAGTATGTGTCATTATTTGTTGGTGGAGATAACCTAGATGTTGTTAATAAGAGAATCAAACTACGTGAAAAAATTAAATCTAACCTTGTGGCTGCTGCTGCTAGTGGAAAAGATTTAGAAGGTAATCATTCTGTCTAATGTAAAATTATCTCTGCTTTATCTATTTGCATTTTGTTTTCTACTGTTACATGTACAATTTTTATACATTGGCATTGCAAAATGTTTTCCTATCGGTTGACCAGAAACAGGAAGTGATGATGATGCTTTGGATATGAGTGATGATGATTTCTTCTTAAGTGGAAGCTCAAGTGATGAGGCGGAGGCTGATGATGAATGGACAGATAAAAGCACAAGGTATGCAGTTTTATTTATTGGTATTCAACACCAAGTACGATACAACATTCCACCCTGCCCTGCCCCAAACCCAATCTCTCCCAACTTCCGATTTTTTTTGTAAAAAAAATCCCATATACATACACACATACGTACATATATAAAATTGGACTAGAGACTTTCCATTTACTTTCTAAAAATAGATTTTAACACTTTTCTAACCATCAGATATGCATTGAGATTAATGTTTCTGTGACTTTTTGGTGCATTTAATGCACTTGAAAAGAGAAAACCCTTTTCACCAATCTCAAGGCCAATCCAATAGTTAGAAAAGTGTTAAATGTACTTTCCAAAATTAAACGGAAAGTCCCTTGTCCAACATATATATATATATATATATATATATATATATATATAGGGAAGTCTTCCGTTGTGCACCACCTATGGTGCACACGGCGTGTGCACTCGGCTTTCCCGCATTCGTATCGACAATCCGTACCGTTCACATTGATCTACACATCTAAATTAGTCTAAATATGTAAAATCAAATAATTTGAAATTCATTTGTCCATCCATTGAAGTGTTACAAAATTGTATGGCTGAAAATCATTGTTTTTTATAGTCACATGATGGATGGGCAAATGAATTTCAAATGATTTGATTTTACATATTTAGATTAATTTAGATGTGTAGATCAATGTGAACGGTTCAGATCGTCGATAGAAAGACGGGAAGGACGAGGGCACACGGAGAGGTGGTGCACAATGAAAGATTTTCCTATATATATATATATATATATATATATATATATATATATATATATATATATAAGGATACGGAGAGTCTTATGCCATAGGAGAATATTGGAGTACTAAAATCTCATTCCCCGCAACCAAAATTCACGATCCAACCTGTTCAAGTTGATCTTCATATTATAAAACATAAACTGAAGAAAAGTAATTAAATTTGATTATGTTTTGTTTATTCATCACGGGATTGCAAAATGAACAGTTTTTTAGCAATACAACTATTGTGATTATTAAATACATGTGCAAAACACATTCAACTTTGAGAATATTTCATCCACCTATGTGTTATGACATGTTGAATACTTTGAATGGTGTGTGGATCATGCCTTTAGGATTGGATAGGATTTTTTAGGTGCCGAGGAAATTTCCTCCTATGCCACCCTTCCTTCCTTTTCTCTCTCTCTCTCTCTCTATCTTTCTATCTATATATATATATATATATACATATATATAATAGGGGTTTGATCCCCTAAGGTCCTACTTTACCCCTTATTTTGTGGCCTCATATAATGTGACCCCATTGGTACGAAACCCCGATGAAGAATCCAAACCGTTTATCTTGTTCTACATGCCTTAGATAACAATAGTTAATCTATCGGGTCGGTCCGCTTCCACTCTTTTTTAGCTCAGTTTGGGTCGGTGTCTGAAATCTGGCCAGTTCAGTTGCAGAACTGAACAATGCTCACCCGTATGACACACACACACACACACATAGATACATAGAACAGTCTTGCTAAATGTATTTCGTTTTTTACTGACCGATCCGAAGAAAGCTGCCTCCGTCGTAACATTTTCAAGCAGTACTGACATTTTATGTACCTATTTTCATTCTGCGTACAAAAGCAATCCACTTACCAGGCTACCTGGGGTTATATGGTATAGCAGTAGCCAAATCATATCTCCCATATCGTTCTCTACTTCAAAACCATGGCCACTATGAACCTTATCATATCTATCTTTATCTCTCCCAACATGACCATTTAAGTCTCCTCCTAAGATCAACTTTTCTCCCAAGAAAGCTGCCTCCGTCGTAACATTTTCAAGCAGTACTGACATTTTATGTACCTATTTTCATTCTGCCTACCAAAGCAATCCACTTACCAGGCTACCTGGGGTTATATGGTATAGCAGTAGCCAAAATCATATCTCCCATATCGTTCTCTACTCAAAAACCATGGCCACTATGAACCTTATCATATCTATCTTTATCTCTCCCAACATGACCATTTAAGTCTCCTCCTAAGATCAACTTTTCTCCCATTGGAATTCTTCGAACCAACTCATCCATATGCTATCAGAACTCTTTGTTTAATTATCTAATAAACCCAATTGAGGGGTGTAGGCATGGTTTTAAAGGCGGTAATAAGGCAAAAGCATGCTTCCAACTTTGCTTAAGCAAAAGCTTAACTGGAAAAAGTGAAAAAAAGTGTTTTGTTATTTTAAAAGCTTAATAGTATATTTAAAATATCCAAACAAAAATATTAGAAAATAAGTCATGTAGAAGGAGAAGGGTAGCCTTTCAAGAAGACGTGCATTTTTCTAGTGCTTTTGATCAAAATAAAGTTGTAGCCGATTGCTTACCATTAACCATCGGTTGACCGACACTTTTCTGCACTTCTTAAATCGATGGGCAGGGCACCAGGTTCAAGCTTTACTAGAATAATTTTGTCTCTATCCTTTAACTTCAACAATACTATCTTTCAAAGTTTTTATCTGCCATCATTCCTACACTGTTTCTGTTCTTTTGTTTCCTCGTGTACCGAAACCAGTATTTTCAATTTCCCTCGCCGTCTGACCTGCCCATTAGATTTCTTGCAAACATATTATATTAACCCCCCTCTTACTTATAGTAACAACTAGTTTCATCCATTTCGCTGACCCAATATTCCAAGTAGCTAACCTAATCTTACTAATTCTCCTATCTGCTGCCCTTCTCTTTCTATTTGACAGAACATGTGAGGACCCATGTGGCATCAAAAGTGTCCTACTCCTAATCTAATTCACCCTTCACTCATTTGTCTTTGCCCCATAGTGGATTACTTACGAGAGATGCACTAGCTAACTGCCCTTGCCCACTTATCATTGCATCGGGGTGACATTGTTGTAACTTGTTGCGGTGAGGACACACCAACAAGTTATCTTTAGGATTCGTTTCATATAAAAATATGACAATTTTTTATGCTGGTGGTCGCGGCCCGAATACAACCCTCCTTCGACCTGGCTTAGGATAGGCAACGAAAACATTGTGACTTTAAGCACAACACTGGAGAGGTTTGAGCAGATATTTAACTTAAATAGGTTGCATACTTTAAATCCATGAAAGAGGATGTTGGGATACTTGCATCACCGTTGCGTCAAACAACAATTGCAATAATTGTAGTTGCAATTATGAGTGGCAAATTAAGGAGGTGGAGTCGATGTTGACCTCTGAAGGTGTTAGAGCTTAATGCTAATGGTCTCAAGTCCTTATCTAATCTCCCACATAAAAGGTTTTGGGATCATTAGAGAAAATAGTGCTATACACATCTTTACCCATCCCAATTATAAAACAAATATCTTCCAAAATTCGAATGTCAAGATGAATTAAATAAAATAGTCCAACTCAACATTCAATACAACTGCCAATCATTAAAACACTAAACTTCAAGTCCACACACTCTCATTACGTAAATTAATTAAATTGATCGATAAGGAGACTATTTGTAGCACTAATATAGAAACCAACCCTTCATGAGATTAACAACACTAATACCATCTTTTAAATTCTAGTGTATAGTTCTTGGTCTTGTATTCATTTTACATTTTCTTTTCCATTTCTTAATGCAAAAGTCTAATACCGTCAACGGATGTTCTGTGGTGAAGCTCACTTTTAGTGTAACTCTACAATCTCTGCATATTGGCGTATTGAACTTTTAGCATGGGAAAAAATATGGTAAAAGATCGCTTGGATTGGACAGTACAGGCTGATACTAACTGATACTCGAGTGGATGAGGGAGTAGGAAGAATAAAGTGGAGAAAACTTATTAAATGAAAACAAAAAATCATAAACTGACCTTGTTTTTGAAAATTTGACGAATTTCTGCTAGAAAAAATTGGTTCTTGAACTCATTTGCTTCAAGTTCTTTTGACTAAGTGGAGTTCTTGTGAGAACTTGTTTTGGTTTAAGAGTGTGGAGGCTAGGGTTTAGATGGAGGAGTTAAAGGAAGAAGATGGTTGGGTAATCTCCACCCTTCATTACCAAGAAAAGATTAATCTCAACCGTTCATTGAACCTATCAGAACAGTTAAGGGACTTGAATTCGAATATTAGAATGGTCATTTTTTAAATATCAATAAAGGATATATTTAAATAATAATGAAGTTGTAATTACCTAGCATAGCCTATTGGTGTTAGGTTTATTTTTATTATGGTGGTCATGGGCTCGAGGAACGGCCAAGTAATTCTTTAGTATATCAAAAGATAAACCAAAAGAGTTCTGCCTTTTTCTAATAAAAATAAAAAGAATAGGTTTTTTTTCCTAAATAAAAATAACAAAGACCTTTTGCTTTTTTTAAGATAAAAATAATAGAAACTCGCGAAATAAATTTAATAACATTGATGCTAATTTTTTGTTCAACTTAAACACTATAAGAGTCAATGAGATGGAGCCAATGTAAAATACTTTTGAATCAATTGCTTGTGGGCACAACCTTCTTGAGTGTAGTGGTATATGAGTAACTAGTTAAAAAAATAAGTACAATTAGTACTACTCATTTCTTTTTCTTTAATAGATTAATATGGATATGTACAATGTGTTCTATTAAGAATAAATGTGATGAACGTTCATTTATGTGTATAGTAGAAGCATTACAAAATAGATTTTTTTTAAAAAAAATTGTTTTAAATAAGACTTTTATTACTTCATAATTTCCGATACCAAAAAACCTGACACTGATATGAGACTATCGATTCTTTCAATTTTCTGATTATCGAGAATGAGATGATCGTCCGAGATGAGATCCGATACCAAGTCTTAATACCATGCTTTCTTGTCAAGAAATGATCTATTTGAGTACTATTTGATCAAGTTTTGTAAGTAATCAAAATCTTCCCCTTTCGTATTAAGTAATTTCTATCATGAGGTCATATGAGATATGCCATAGCAAAATCCAAATTATGTCTTCCATATCATTCTTTACTCCAAAACCTGTTGAAATTAATTCATTTTTTCTAGATGTTTCTAGCACTAGGAAATTCAAGAGTCTTGGTAATTATGAGTTTCTAGGAAGTCCAGTAGTCTTTTCTCAAGTCAAGTAAGAATATAAAGGGTCTTAGTATTAAGTTACAATTAATGTATGGAGTCTATAAAAGAGTTTTCAATAGAATGAAAAAACCAATTCATAGACAATTCTCCTTGTGTTTGTCTCTCACTTTCTTCAACGTCTCCATAAAACAAAGGCTGAAACTACTGCCAACATAGTGGTATCAGAGCTAGGCGATACGCTTAGTGCTTGGGAAAACAAACCCCAAACTATGGCATTCTCGAGTAATGAAAAGCAAAGAAGTATTGTTCCAGAATTTGATTGTGGAAACTGTGATTTTTGGTGTCTGAGAATGAGAACTTTGTTCATCTCACGAGATCTCTTGGAGTATGTTGAAGATGGGTTGATGAACCGGAAGATACAACGATTTTGTCAAATGATGAAGCGAAGAAATTGAAGGAGAATATAAAAGAGGATGCTAAAGCGCATCTCTTGATTCAAGGAGTTACAAAAACCATCTTTCCGAGGATTATCAATGCAACAAGATCAAAGGAGGCTTGGGATATTCTTCAAAGAGAATATAGAAGAAGTTCCCAAGTAAAAACCGTGAAGCTTCATTCTTTACGGAGAGAATTTGAAAATTTGAAGATGAAAGAAATGGAGTTGTTGAAGGATTATTTTACTAGAGTCATGGAGGTCATAAATCAAATGAAGACGTATGGAGAAACTATTTCCAGTCAAAGAATAGTCGAAAAAAATTCTTATTAGCTTACCGGAAAAGTATGATCCTGTTGTTGCTGTCATTGAGCAAACCAAAGATCTTGAGACTTTGGGTATTGAAGAGTTGATTGATGGGTTCTATTAAAGCATTTGAGCAAAGATTGAATATGCGCTCAGAAATTCAGTTAAGAGTGCATTTCAATCTAAGCTCTATGTTATCCCAAGAAATCACGAGAAGAACTCAAATGAAGAATCTTACTGTGGTAGAAGAAATGCAAGAGGAAGAGGAAGCTATGCAAGAGGACGAAGCAATTTTACAAGGCAAAGCAATGAGGAGTCCACTCAACAAAGGTGCATAATTTGTCAAGGAAGAAGCCATGATGAGAAAGATTGTTGGTTTCGTGGAAAACCACAATATCACAATTGCAAGAAGTTTGGACATATCCAAAAGGAGTGACTTAAATAATATTCAGCAAGCAAATTTTACCAAAGAGAAGGAGTCCAATGATCATTTTTCTATGCTTGTCAAGTTGCTACGGAACAAAAGGATGATGTTTGGTTTCTTGATAGCGGGTGCAGCAATCACATGACCGGGCAAGAAAGCATATTCAAGGAGATTAGTTTGGCTTCCAACTCCGAAGTGAAAATGGGTAATGGTGCCTTGGTTGAAGCAAAAGGAAACGGTACTATTTCCATAGAAACAAAGAAAGGAACAAAGGATATCCAAGATGTGTTACTAGTCCCAGACTTGGCGCAAAACTTGTTGAGTGCTGGGCAACTTCTAGAGCATGGGTACGCCGTTCATTTTGAAGACATCTCTTGCAAGTTTTATGATCAAAGAAAGCGAGTGGTGGCAAATATCAAGATAGAGAAAAATAGGAGTTTTCCTCTTATTTTTTCTTATAAAAATATTGCTTTGAAGGTGGATGTGGTTGGTGACTCATGGCTGTGGCATAGAAGACTCGGCCATTTGAATTTCCAAAGCTTGAAGAATCTTCATCAAAAAAACATGGTGTATGGGATGCCATTCATTTAAGAACTGAAGGATGAATGTGAAGGTTGTGCACTTGGAAAGCATCATTGAGAAGCATTTCCAAAAGAAAAGGCATGGAGAGCTAAAGCACTGTTGGAGCTTGTTCACACCGATGTTTGTGGTCCTATGACGACACCATCTCATGGAGGTAACAAGTATTTTATAACCTTCATTGATGACTTTTCTAGAATGGCATGGGTGTATTTTATTAGGCAAAAATCGAATGTGTTCTCTATCTTCAAAAAAATTCAGCATTTTGTTGAGAGGCAAAGCGGACACTTGATTAAAGTGTTGAGAAGTGAGTGGTGGCGAGTATAACTCTAATGAATTGACAAGTTTTGTGAAGATATTGGCTTGGATAGGCAGTTAACGGTTGGATACTTTCCTCAGCAAAATGGTGTGGCGGAAAGAAAGAATAGAACCGTGGAGGAGATGACAAAGTCAATGCTTCATGAGAAAGAGCTGCCCTTGTGGTTTATTTGCTAAATCGGTGTCCAACAAAAGTAGTGAAAAATCAAACTCCAATTGAAGCTTGGAGTGGGAGGAAGCCATCCTTAAACCACTTAAAAGTTTTTGGATGCATTTGCTTTGCTCATGTTCTGAAGGAGTTAAGACACAAGCTTGATGAGACAAGTGAGAAGTGCATCTTTGTGGGTTATAGCTCAAAATCAAAGGGCTATAGACTCTTTAACTTGAAGAAAAATAAGTTGGTTATAAGTCGTGATATTCTCTTTGATGAAAAATCTTCTTGTGATTGGAAAGAGAAGAAAGCTCAAGTTCAAGTTGTTTCTCACGATGAATCATCGACTGACAAAGAAGATGAAGATAATGTCCATGAAGAGCCACTCCAAATGACTCCTATGAACAGCCCACAATCCAGTCCAAGTTCACCATCAAGCTCAGGTCTCCTCAAGTTCACCTCCACGAAAAATGAAAAGTCTGTATGCTCAGTGCAATTTTTGTATCATTGAGCCGGAAAGCTTTGAAGAAACTATCCAAGAAAAGGCCTGGAAGAAAGCTATGGAAGAAGAAATTGAAGTAATTGAGAAGAACAAGACTTGGGAGTTAGTTGAGAAACCAAAAGACAAAGATGTGATTGGAGTAAAGTGGATATACAAAGCAAAGCTTAATCTGGATGGTTCCGTTCAAAAGAAGAAAGCAAGGCTTGTTGCTAAAGGGTATTCTCAATAACCCGGAGTTGATTTTGAAGAAAGCTTTTTTCAAGTGGCTCGGCATGACAC
Organism: Hemerocallis citrina; assembly: GCA_017893485.1. NCBI lineage: Eukaryota > Viridiplantae > Streptophyta > Magnoliopsida > Asparagales > Asphodelaceae > Hemerocallis > Hemerocallis citrina. The sequence goes on along the minus strand of CM030366.1, from coordinate 159,121,595 downwards.
CATTAGAGTTCTCATTGCTCTAGCGGCTCAAAAGGGCTTGTTATTGCATCAGCTTGATGTAAAATCAGCATTTTTAAATGTCACTTTGAAGGAGGAGGTCTACGTAGAGCAACCTCAAGGCTTTGTGGCAGAAGGAGAAGAAAGGAAAGTGTACAAGTTGAAAAAGGCTTTGTGCGGACTCAAACAAGCTCCCCATACGTGGTACATCGAGATTGATGGCTACTTCAACAGCAAGGGTTTTCAAAGAAGCAAGAGTGAACCAACCTTATATGTCAAGAGGCAAGGTACATCCAGAATTCTTATTATTTCTCTCTATGTGGATGATATGGTGCTCATGGGTAATGATGAAAAGATGATTGCTAACTTTAAAATGGAGATGAAAAAAAGGTATGAAATGAGTGATTTGGGTTTATAAAGAAAAGATGATTGCTAACTTCTTGGGCATTGAAATTTATAAAGAAGACGGGAGAGTATTTATTTGCCCAAAAAAATATGCAAATTCTCTTCTTGAAAAATTTCAAATGCAGAATTGCAATCCAGTTTGCACTCCATTGGTGGTGAATGAGAAGCTAAGCAAAGAAGACGGAAGCAAGGAAGCAGATGCCTCTCTCTATAGAAGCTTGGTTGGAAGTTTATTGTACTTGACAGCTTCTAGACCCGACATTATGTATGCCAGAAGCATACTGTCCAGATTTATGCACAAGGCAAGTCAAATTCACTTTGGCGCTGCGAAGAGAGTGTTGAGATACATCAAAGGTACTCGACTTTGGTGTTTGGTATGAGAAGAATGCCGATACAAAGTTGATTGGATTTTGTGACAGTGATTGAGCCGGATGTGTTGATGATATGAAAAGTACTTCAGGTTATGTTTTCACTATTAGTTCAGGTGTGGTTGCTTGGTCTTCAAAGAAGCAACAAACGGTGGCACAATTATCAGCTGAGGCAGAATATGTTTCAGCTGCACCAGCAACTTCACGAGCAATGTGGTTAAGGCGAATTTTGAAGGATGTTGGTGAGAAGCAAGGAGAAGCTACTCCAATCTTGTGTGACAACAAATCAGCCATTGCTATGACGAAGAATTCAGTTTATCATAGCCGCACAAGACACATTGCTATCAAGCATCACTTCATTACAGATATTGTAGAGAAAGAAAAGATCGAGATCAAATAGTGTAACACCAATGATCAGGTGGCTGACATTTTTACCAAAGCACTTCCAAGAGACAAGTTTCAGTACTTCAGAGAGTTGATGAATATGACAACAAGGAATTAAGGGGGAGTGTTGAAATCAATTCCTATTTTTTCTAGATGTTTCTAGCATGGTCTAGGAAATTCAAGAGTCTTGGTAATTATGAGTTTCTAGGAAGTCCAGTAGTCTTTTCTCAAGTAAGAATATGAAGGGTCTTAGTATTAAGTTACAATTAATGTATGGAGTCTATAAAAGAGTTTTCAATGGAATGAAAAAACCAATTCATAGACAATTCTCCTTGTGTTTGTCTCTCACTTTCTTCAACGTCTCTATATAAAACAAAGGCCGAAACTGCAGCCAACAAAACCTGTACACTATGAATATTTTCATGTCCATTTTAAATTTTCCAGCATGACCATTCAAGTCTCCTCTGATTAACTTTTCTCTAATTTTAAATCTTTGAACTAGCTCATCCATATGCTCCCAAAACTCGTTTTCTATTCTTTGATAAACATACTTGAGGAGCATAGGCACAAATAATATCAATAATCTCTTGTCCTAATACAAGCTATACTAGAATAATTCAGTCGTCTATCCTTTTAACATCCATATCACTATCTTTCAAAGTTTAATCCACAGTTATTCTTAGACCAGTTCTATTCTTTTATTTCCTGTATTATCAATTTCTTTGCCTTTTTGACCTATTCATTTGGATTCTTGGAGACACTATATTAATCCCCTTGCTAATCATATTATCAACTACTTTCATCCCTTTTTCTGTGAGTAGCCTTATATTCTAAATAGCTAATCTAATCTTGCTTTATTATAGAAAATTCTCACTAATCTCGCTTATTTCCTACCCTTGTATTTTTATTTGACACCACATGTGTGGAACTATGAGTGGCCTTATATTCTAAGTAGCTAATCTAATCTTGCTTTATTATAGAAGATTCTCACTTTTTTCTAGTTTATTTCCTACCATTCTATTTCTATCTGACACCACTTGTGAGTAATCATGTGATATCGAAAGTGTCCCAGTCCACCCTTGCTCAGTTGTCATTGCTCCGAAGTGGATCCAGCGCAATGTTGCTTGCGGGGACACCCTAAAAGACCACCTTTACTTGCTTATCTCCGCTCACGCGGGGGACGCCCTAAAATACCACCTTTGCTCACGTATCACTGCACTGGGGTGGCATCAATGCAACACGTTATAGTGGGGATGCCCCTAGTTATCCTTAAGGTTTCATCTCGAATATTCAATAGTAAAATGTCATCGGATATAAGATCTCTATCAAATATTTAAGACCTTGGTTGAATATATGTTGCGTAGTCGATAATAAATCAAGAATGCTATACACTAAAGAGTAAACATGGCTTTCATTTGTCGATGAAAGAATTTCATCTATAGCTCATTTTGTTCTTGTTGCGCCCTAATTCTTAGAATCTTTAGTTTTAATAAATATTGTTGATCTTGTGGGAACTTTGGAATTTGTAAAAGACCTATGTTGGGCATATATTTAAACTTGTGGTTTTATTGAACGAGATATTTGTGAAGTGGAATTCTTTTCAGGACAGCATTGTTTGTATCAGAATTGAGCAATTCATTTGCTAGTTCAGATACTCAGAGGAATCAAACCCTGGAATCAAAGCCCAGCCAACACCAAGATGCATTGGCTGCGTTGGATTGGAAATTTGCCTATTGTGTTTTTAAATCAAATGCTTTAATTCTGCATGAATGACATCTTAAGTTGATCGATTTACATCAAAATTTACACATAAAAAAAGGTTTGTCTCTCTATTGTCAGTGGGTACTTATCCACTGCCTCCAGTAGCGCAGCAGTACCAGTCCTTTCTCACTTCTAGAAGATCTAAAGATAGATCTAGAGCCAAAGCCAGTCTTTATCAGACTGAGGTTCCAATTCCAAGTTTGCATTAGACCAAGTTGTCTTTCTCATGCTTCTTAAACACTGAATATTGTTCTTTTGCATTTACTCTCATTTTATCATCTTGTATTTCAGTTTACATGTGTGCTTCTTCATTACCTCTGCCACAACATCTCATATAATCAAATCTGCAAATTCTTGAGATCTTAGTGCATTTCAAAACTTGAGGACAAGTTGTTTTTGCCCAAACGGGGGATAATTGGTGCATAGCCAACTAACCCTAAATTTGGTGATATTGTGTAGTTTTAAGTTTGAGTGTAAGCTTATGTTTATTGTTTGTAAGACCTGTCTATAAAATACACAGCTAAGATTAGCTTAGAATTCCTAAATGGTTTAAGTCTTATATTTATTTGGTTTGGGAATTAGTATTTAATTTTATCATTACACAGTGGATTAGATAGGATTGGTTTGAGTTATCTTTTAGATTTAATAGTTCGGTTTTATCCCGTTGTTATTATTATTATTATTATTATTATTATTATATATATATATATATATATATATATATATATATATATATATATATATATATATATATATATATATATATATCGGTCATTACTTGTATCAATGATTATATTTAAGAATAATGTGGTTTTTTATCAATGAAAATTTTTCTTGAATTTCATTTCTGAGTTCTCTCTACTTCTTTTCCTTATTTGGTTCTCTGTTACTACATTTGCAATATGTTCAATTCCAAGGAAACAAGAAGCACCATTTATCACAACCAAGGTGTATAAGGTTTTGGCTGAAACAGATCGGTTTTGGCTCTTTTGGACCGGTTTTGATTGATGATGGTCCAAAACCAGCCCTCAGAAATCAGTTTCGGCCAAAACTAGGCAAATCAGATTTGAAAAACAAAAAAAATTGCCTTCAGAAGGGAAAAGGAGAAGAAAATTGGAGAAAAAAGACAAAAACATTCACTTGTTCAATTATGTTGCATCTCTGCTACTTTATTGAAGAACATAAGGTGACCGAGAGAGAGAATAGAGCTTTTTAGGGTATGAGCGGCCATAGCTTTAGGTGAGAAAATGAGATAGCAGAAACTAGGGTTTGGAGTTCTGATTCAGGCGGAGAGAGGATAATTTGATGGACCGGGTCCTTCTAAATAAAATACCTGATCCAAAGTGTTACTTTCACTTAGTGTTTACTAGGTTGGCTTGGATTTGGATTAGGCAAGACCCACAACCCATGCACTTAAGAAATATAGATATGTGCGCAAACCTATAACTATAATCTCTAATATTGTAATGGGAGAGTTGGAGTTGTCGTTTGTAAATCTACCAACACGTGCATCACGCTTACATAACTAATTGGATGAAGGTCTCAGGACTACATCGGAATTTTTACTTTTAAAAATATATATTTATTAAGACGTGTAAATTACTATAATAATAATAATAATAATAATAATAATAATAATAATCTTGACTATTTTAATGGGAGGGTTTGTCACCAAACAAACCCCATTTGTCAGAAAACAAACCTGCACATCGCACGTGCAACTCCAACTCTCCCATTATACAGTCTTTATTTATATTTATTAACACATGCATCGCACGTGCTAACCAAACAAACCCGTGTATCGCATGTGCAACACCACCTCTTCAAAACAAATCTATGCATCGCATGTGCAATTCCAACTCTCCCATTATATAGTTTTCATTTATATTTATTAACACGTGCATCACACGTGCTGACTAACAAACCCATGTGTTGCACGTGCAACTCACACATGCTAAATACTAGTAACTATAATTGGACAGCCCCATTAAATTAGGAGTTAGTTTTTACCATTTTCTTCACAAAGGTTATTTGCGTAATTGTCTCATTAATCATTATACATAACCAACTATTTGTCACCCCTGGTTTAACAGTTTTCCCTTCTTTTTTCGAGAAATACATCTTAGATTTAAAATGTTTATGATGAAAGTATAGGATAGATGAAGAATCAATGGATCTCATCAATCGATGTCTGTGGATTAGAACTGTGATATCATATGATTTATTTTCTTTCATTACCCCCTTTTTTTCAGCTACCATCTTCTCCATCCTCCGTTATCTTCTTCATCCTCCATCTACTATTTTCTCACCTGAACAACCATAAAAAACAATTTATCGAATTCCGAATGAAAACCCAATTACAAGGTTCAAAACCATGGAGGGTGGGCCATCTGCCACGACTGTGCCTAAAGCTAGCGGGTGGCCACAAAGGACCATGCCTAGCCGCCCTGTTCTGCAGACAATCATCGTAGCCAGTGTCCTCTGATAGCCCTTTAATTTGCCGTGCTTGGCTCGTACCCCCGCAGCTTATGCCTTGGAGACTCGCGCTTAGTTAATATCTAACTATAAATAAACCTCAGACTTCTATTTATTTACTAATATGCCATTTGTGGTTGAAAATGATTAGAAAGCCATCCAACGGGTGGGATTATTTTTATTAGTAGTGAATAAATTAAAAGGAATTAAGTTTGTTATGAGTTTGCACCCTAAAAGAATCCAATTTGTTAATGTCTAAACTGACCCAGAAACTCATTAGACTTGAATGGTTTCATATTAGCCCTAATTACTTGAAATATTTTGAATGGGCCTATTACCTATCACTTAAAAATTTCACTAGATGGATTGTTTTTAGCACAAATCCTGATATATATTCAAATATTATGCGAAGTCCGAAACCGAAACTCAGAACGAAACTTGACGAAACTACCGAAACTTCATTATGTGGGAGGATCCGAAACCGAAATCAAAACTGAGTTCTCAAACCTTGACAACCACACCCACTAAAGAAATTATATCACATCCTTTATGTTCATGAAATAGTTGTATTCTTTTGTGTAATTGAATTATGTTCTGTATTAATTGTGTTTGGTAAGAACAAAGGTCGAGGATTTAACTGAATGATCTAATTAATGGGATATGCTCTAGTTAAAAATAAATAAATAAACAAACTAGAACTATAACAATTATTATAATTCTTGTGATTTAAACTATTTTCCTGAGCTTAAGATCCATTCTAAGACATTCAAAACAAACTTTAAAGTTAGATTGAAGGTCTTTTTTTTATGTTGTTTATTTGGTTTAGCTAAGCTTGTTGGTCGGACTAGGTTTTAGAGTGTACAGAGCCTCTCTTGAGATTGTTTTTATTCGATTTCAAGTAGGCAGACTTGGAGGAAGAAAAAGGAAGCAGAAGGCAACATAATATAAATTATAGAATGTATAAGTAATGGAGTTGAGGAAAATCAAGGGAAAGAAAAGGGGAATTTGGTGCGCTCCAAATACTGGATTTTTTACACTACGCTTTACCTTTTCACCAGCATCACAGAAATGATTTGCAACCAAATAGAATTGGTAAAAGACCAGTTGGAGAAAATCTTAAATTTACAACTAAATCTCTGCCCTGCAGAGAGTAAGTAGCTTAATCGTATTATTAGTTTATGATCACATCTAAGTACCTAACTAATAGTAGAACTTTATTAGTGTGCTTTTTGCTCAGCTTAATTTTCTAGGTCCATTTTTTAGTTAAAGTGCCAAATGTAACGTATATGTTTGTTCAAACTTAGCCAAGTTTACTAATTGAACTTGCTGTTCTATGCTTTGTAGAGAGCCAGCATCAAGTGCATCTGGCAAAGCTGCATCTAGCAATTTCAGTGATGAGAAGAACCAGGTTAGTATTTTTTATTTTCAAGAAATATTGGGGTAAATTAATTGTTATATTTTCAGTTTAGGCTTCCATGATAAGAGTTTTGCTTGCTCATCCATGCAGAAAGAACTATCTGCTCGAGTTCTTATGCCTCCACCCCGGGCATTACCGTCAAGCAGACGCGGTTCCACAGAGAAGATTGAGGTGTCCACATCCAGCAATACTTCACGTAGTATGAGTGGCCCTTCCTTCCGAAGTCGGGGTACATCACGTAGTATGAGTGGCCCTTCCTTCCTTAGTCGGGGATCATTGGATTCTAGGACAGATCATAATAGCAATCTGAGTTCTAATTCTGATGCTTATAAACCTCGTCGCAAAAGAAGACCAAAGAAGAAAAAACAGGTGTGACTTATCTTAGTTTGGTTTTAGGTGCTTCCATTATTTTTTATTTGCGTTAGACCAGATTTTGTGGAACTTTCATCATGATCTTGATGATGTATTTCCTATTTAAAAGCTTTTAAAGTGGATAAACATGTTTTGTTTCATTTATATGCGATTGTAGTTATCTTGCATCTATATTGTTGAATTATTGAAAAGAGATGTTACTGATTTTGGTATTTATTTGAAAGAAATATATAAGGAAATAATTCCTTCTAAATATTCATATCAAGAGTATTAGCCAACTTGAAGATACACACTCGTCATCTGTTCTTGCCTCCATTTCAGATAATCTCAAATATTTGGAAAATTGACTACAATCTCCATGTATTAGAACTTGTTTATAGTAGTCTACCTCTTTACCTTCATTTATTTGACTTCTAAATGCTGTATAATCTCCACCGCTTTCTCATATCTTTTCAAGTTAAACCAATTGGTCTTCCTAAATATTCTGATAGTAAATGGTCAGTCAACACTAACTTAAGGATTTGTTCCATTGCATATTTGCATTATTATTTTTCAGTTTGTGCCTTCGATAACGTCTCAAACTCTCAATATCTATAAAATTTTCTGACTGGTGTAATCACTCTTTTATTTAATAACCCTTGCTTGTGATTTATGGTTGTAAAGAAAACAGTGGATATAAAAGAAAATCAACCTATTTAAATATATCATAATTCTGAGTAACTTTTTTTTCATATATTCGGATTGAATTCATTGTTATTTCTTTCAAACTAAGAGCCCTCTAAATATCTTCATTCCAACGTCATAGTAATTTAAACAGTTGTAACCATTATACAAATCTCAAAATATAGAACTATGGTTTTGCACATTTTTTACGTATATGAACTAGTTCTAAGGTGTACATATACTAATATATTAATTTGTTTTAGTGATATGATGCAAGGGCAAATGAAGTTCAAATGACTTTGATCGGATTAATTAGGATAAGATATACTATAGGATGGCCCCACCATTACAAGTTCTCCCACCTTCGGGAGAGCCCCGACATCTCTTGAAGATCTCCCATGTATATATATATATATATATACCACCCACTTCATCAATGGGTAATTGGTCCAATGAAATATGCAAACATAAAAATTAATTTCTACTGGTATGTGGACAAAGATGTCTGAAGCATATGTTCATCACTGTGGTCGATTTTGCATAGGAAAATTGATCTTTTTAATATTTATATCTAAGAGTTCAGCCAAATAGGTGCAACCAAGTTGTGTTGCTATTACTGTTAGATGCTGGACCTTTTTCATCTTAATGCTTTCATGTTGTATCCGATGATGTAGGCAGTTAATTTCCTTGGGATAAATATCTTAAAATCATATACAATCTAAGTTTGGTTAAATATTTTAAGTTACCACTTATCTTTTACTGTTTAGTTATTTCCCTTTTATCCTTTTCATATACTTGAGTATAAAATTCTGGCCAATTAAAAAAATTTGTGATGTGTTTAATTGTTCTTAGGCATGAGTTGAAGAAAGGATAAACTGAGCTGCAACCCTTCTTGTACACTAGCAAAATGATTTATGATTTTATGCGTGAAGGATCAGTTCTCGTTATTACTTCTGAAACATACCTAAATGGAAGATTGGTAAGAATTTAATCTCAGTACCAGTTGTATCATTCATTTACTTCGTCAGTTAAAGATGTAATATTCCGCCTATCTTGCAGCAATAATATTTTTCATTTGGCTTGCATGTCCTGTTATTCACACTCAGATATGAGTGTTCCTTAAGTCGGCCACTTATTTCTGGTTTCTTCGCCTTGTATGTTCTCTTTTGCTCTTGAAGTTACAGTTGGTAGGCATATATAGTGCCCACTAAGTCAGGAAAGTTGGAAAAATATTCTGTGTATGTTTATTCATGGGAGTGAAGGAAGTTCAGATATGTTTGTAAGAAAAAAGTTGAAATATTTCGTTCTCTTGCAATTTTTTATGTACATTTCCTCTGCTGATTATTTTCTGCTTTTTAATGGGTCGTGCAACATTTTGTATGCTTATTATTATCTGCAGATTGCTTCCAGTTGTTGACAGCGCATGTTAGGTATATGTCTCTCGTCCTATGTGATTATCATATCAATAACTAGCATTTAACCAGTGCACGCCCAATGCATATTGTGAATGCTTGAGTTGTAGGGAATACCTAGGGGCGCGAGATAACTCTAGTCCATTTTCTTCATAGTGAATACCTTCCAAGTGCCTGATTGTATAGGAAACAACTGTGTTTGAAATATGTGTGGAAATTCTCCAAATAAATTAAACTGAGCGTCAAAGACACCATATTCCATGTAAAAAAGATGAAGATACTAAAACTTTGTGTGAGCTCCTTGTACTATTACAAAGCAAGCACTAGTAGATAAGGTCTATGAAATTTTTAAATGGGTTAAGTGAATAGAGTGTTCAAATCCTAGCTCGTTTTGCAGCTCGAAAATGAGGACAATATTTCTTGACAGTGCTTGTACTTGATGAGGTACTTGATGATGACTCTTAATGTCATTATCGTGAGGACAGATGATCCAAACTCTAGGTCCAATGTGGTACAGTTATATATTGAGAAAATCAATATTCTTAATGGTAGGCCAAATATTAGGTGTAGTCCAAGCCCTGCAAATGAAGTGCCGACCCAGGAGATGATTTCCAATCTTGACCCAGGAGATGATTTCCAATCTTGTTCCTGAATCACATGCAAGAATGAAAACTACAAGAAGACATGTTCACAATTTCAGCATGACTAATTCTTACACAATATATGAGTTGGGGATTGTTTCTAGTTTGATATGCAAAATTATTGATAATTAAAATATTATTCAATTCTTCAATCATGCTATTGTTAACAAAGATTTATTAGGAGCTGAAGAAGATGAAGAAGATGAAGCCGATGGGCATCCAAATGATAATGTTAATTTCGTCGAGGATAATGTTAATGTGTCCCCACACTCGATTCATGAATGTATATGTAGCACTGTCACATTTACCCGAACCCGATCCGGACCCAGCACTGGATCCGAACCGACCTGATCTATACAGGTCCAGGTCCTAAAATAAGACCCGATGCACTTTCGGGTCCGGGTCCGAGTCCGCTCAAAATAGAACCGACCCGAACCCGTTAAAAAATACCTCAAAACATATAAAATTTGAATAATAGGGTTATAGGAATATACATATAAAAGTAATTGTTGAAGATAGATGTGTAAATATAATATTAATTTATGTACTTAAGTATAAAAATTGTTAGAATCGTAGGGTATCGGGTGCAAAAATACTTAAGTCCAAATATTTATTCTCTACTACCCGACCTGATAGGTAGTTTTTTTAAACTAGGGTCCGGACCCGGTTCTTGCAAGTCCGGGTCTGGGTCCAATTTTTCGACCTGTGAGCTACCAGATATTGGTCCGGGTAGTGGAGGACCCGATACTAGCTCTATGTATATGTACCTGAGTTTGAATCGATTAACTGGGTTAACAATGCGAAGGTATATCAATTTTCTAAACGAGTCATGTGGCTCGTCCAATGGAGATGGTTTGTATATTGGGCAATAGTTTCAAAGATAGTGTCATACATGTAGTGAAGATGTTTTCCATAAGAGAATCATTGATAATTTGTCATAGTATGGAATAAAATAACTGAAATCCTTTCTAAGCCCTCTCCGGATAACTATTTATCTATCCATTGTCTATTAAGATACATAAAAAGTATAGATAAATCGACCAAAAGTGTATATGTTGTTAAATGTAAGTTGACACCAAGTGTCCATACACCAGAGGAAAGAGCACAAAATACTGAAGTCGTAGAAGAGCCAGGTTATCTGTAGCGACTTCTTGTAGCTATTCCAAAAGGGTAAACATATTTTAAGGTGAAGAAATTGCAAGGACCACATACATGTCTCAATCCTACGTTGAATTAAGACCACAATAAGGTTTATGTAAGATTGTTTCAAATTTTGTAACTGTTGTGAAAGCAGAATTAGCAATAACACCGAAAGCCATAATTGAGATAATCAAGCTTCAATGCAATTATCAGATTTCGTACAAGAAAACTTGGATTGCAAAACAAAGAGTTATTGAGATGTTGTTTAAAGAGTTCGAGGAAACATATAAGAGGTTGTCTGCTCTTTTATCAGCAATACAAGCTTCAAATTCAGGAACTGTTATCTATTGAGATAAGGTTTTGACTGGTCCTAACGAGAAAATATTTAAGGCAGTAATTTGGGCATTTGTGACTTCAATTGAAGGATTTAAGTCTTGCAGATATATTATTAGTGTTGATGGAACTCATTTGTATGGAAAATACAAGGGTTATTTATTGATAGTCGTTGCTCCCGATGCAAGTGATATGCTCTTTTCATTTGCTTTTGCAATAGTTAATGGATGAGTATAAATAATTGGACGGTGTGTATTCGACATTTTGTCATTTTTCGACAAGCTTATGTGTTATTTTTGATCGTCATGCTGGTATTTTTGTCTGTCATGGATACGCAAAATGAATTGTAGAATGAGACATGCATATCATCGTTGGTGTATGCGACATTTTGTGACAAATTTCTACAGTAAATTCAAGAACTTGGCTTGAGGAATAAACTAAAGGTGGTTGCATGTTAAAACCAACCAAGAAAGTTTGAGAAAGGTATGACATATTTTGAAAAACTCAAAATCGAGGCTATTAATTGGTTCAAGGAGAAACCGATCGAGAAGTTGGCACTTGCTGCAGATGGAGGACGTCGATATGTGCTTGCTCTTCGCATTGTTGCTCTGCTCGTTGTGCACACCGGATTGGTCTCCTAGCCACCTTCTTACGTCTACCCATTTGAGGGACCGTGACTGTCATCAAAGCTTCAAATCTTCCTCTTTCTCACCTTCCTCCTCAATTTGCAACTGACACTGTGCAAGAAGTTCTCGTGCAATCTTTGGCGACTTGAGCTACATTACTCTTCAATACTTGGGTGCATCCTCATTCTATCACCCATACTTAAGTCAATCTACAAATGTTAGAACGTATCATATACAATTTTAAATTATTCAAAATGTCAGAAAACTTTTAAGACAAATGTTTGAAAAGGACAAGTAAAGTTTTGAATCTTATAATTCTTCGAGTGGATGCCACTTTCAAACATATGTTGCGATGAGGAATATGCGGAAGCTGGTCCCGTCTCTCTACTCGGAATAGGTAGCTGGACTCCTGCAGGCACAGTGTCCAAGGAGCTATGTACAATCGTGTAATGCTCCGATACCATGACATGTATACATCGTTGAGTGATCCATCGTACGGAGTAATACCTTCAACGAGAGTAGCTAATCTCTGCTCATTCCAAGCGTCAACATGAGCTTGGTGATATGTTGCCCAATTATGATCAGGCAAATGACCAACCCCTTTGACACTGTGGAGGACAGTGTCATATGATCGTGCGGCTGGTATGGTCTGCTTTAGTCCGAATTGTCGAAGCACTCGATCCGAAAATTACAACTCTACGACACTATAAGTCAACACCCCATGTGGGTTATCTCTCCACGTGTGTCTCCCAGCCCAGTATACCCGATGGGAGCCAACATCACCTCATTTGCTGCATTTACCACCCACCCCTGTGATTGCTTTCTTATATGGGTCATCCGACCTGTAAGCGCTCCCAACTCTAAACTAGTAGTATGGCCATCAGATCCGTCATCTCCTTAGCATTCAACGATCCTTTATTCAAACTCTTGTACAATGAAGCTAGTGTTCTAGTGTTGCATTACCCCGGATGAGTGGCCAGCTCTGCTCAGGTTAGCGATCAATGGCAGGTACATGAGCGGCGCGGTATCACTTGTGGAGTTAGGAAAGAGAATACCTCCAAACAGTGTCATTAGATTGGCCTGGGTGTAGCACTAAACATGATAATCAGACGAATCGTCGGTTAAGAATCTGTCGAAGGTTGTCTTCAACCATGAGAATCAGATTGACGATCCATCAAAGGTATTATTTGCTGGCGGAACACCGAGAAAATTTACAATGAGCACCTCCTTATCAAACGACATAGTTCTAGTGATGGCCATCTCATCAATCGTAAGTCCTGATATGATTGCAATGTCCTGAAGTGTCACGGTCATCTCTCCGACGGGAAGATGAAACGAATGAGTCTCCGTCAGCCATCGAGAAGAGCTGTAAGTAGACCACGATCAAGCTTCATAGTCCCCATCAATCATAATCCGTAGAAATCAGCGTCGACTAGATAGACGAGTGTAAGTGGGTGCATTGACAATGTCGACGACGTGTAGAAGCTGCACTCCCTAGGTGTACCATCCCACACAAACTGAGATCTGTGTCTCTATTGCAACGTCATCAAGGTTGAGTCTTGAGGACCTTGACCTCTAGGTGCAAGCAGATGAAGATGACTGGCCAACATCAGACGAAGATGATCCCTGTCCTCAGCCACCCTGCATTTGTGGTCGCTGTCCTCGGCCACTTGTCCTAAGTCCTTCATTCGTAGCGTCCTGCGTAAATATACAAATTTTGTTAAATGCACGAGAAAAACATATATTATTTAAAGCATCCAAAAGAATACTACTTACTCGGGGCCTAGCATTGCCCGACGGTCCTGCTGATCTCGCTCATCTCATTTGTATCATATTTGCGGACTTTGCAAAGTATGATTGAAAATATTAGTCATTATATGACATACAACGAACACAAAACTTAAGCTTCTCTATTTTCCAATATCAATGAACACAACAGAACATGATTTTGATTTATTCGTGTACACGACATTATACAAAAAAATTTATCACAATCATTACCTTATTACAAATATTTCTCCGTGCCCACTTGACTAACACAAAAATGTGATGTATATGCTGATATCAAATCCCTTAACTAATATCAAATCAGTTTCCCAAGTGACTAACTTGAAGATTTTCCACTATCAAATCCATTTACTTAGGCTTGACTAAAATGTGATCTGTATGCTAATTCACCAATTTTGATAAACCTAAGTGCCAAAGCATTATTCACCACTAAATGAGAAGCTAAATTCTCAATTTAAGCATAATTTCAAGAACAAGAAAACAATACACAATCAATAATATCAATAAAACATTATAAGTAGTAAATAATTCACACACACACACACACATATATATGCTAATTCACCATTACTAAGCTAAGTGCCTTAGCAACATTCAACATTAAATGAGAGGCTTCATTCAAAATTTAAGCATATTTTCAAGAAGAAGAAAAATAACCAGAATCAACAACAACAATATATATTAGAAGTAGGGAAGCTTTCGGATAAGGATATATTCGATCTGATCCGTATCCGTATCTGAAATTTTTGCAGATACGGATATGAAAAATTTGTATCCGAGCGAAATTTTGGCTGCTGGCTGGCGCTGCTGTCATTGCTGGTTGTTGTCGCAACGGGAGGAGAAGGGAAGGAGGAGGGCGGTGCAAGCAGGCGGCGTTGCTGCTGGCTTCGGGAGGGAGACAACACAAGGGTGTTGTTGGCTTCGCTGGCATCGGGGTGAGGCAGCACAGGGGAAGTCGACCAGGGGGATGGTCGGCAGATGGGAGGGAAGGTGGTCGGGTGGATGAGGAGAGGTGAGGGGAAGGGTGCAGGAGGGAAGGGATGATCGGGAGTTGGTTGATGGGATGAATAGCGGTTGTATAGTTTTTGGTGATTAGGGTTTTGTAACAGTGGATTATATAGGAGATATTAGGGTTAGGGTAGAAACAGGTTGGTGGGTATTTGGGTTATTAAAACCAATAAGAATATAGAATAGGGTCTGTTGAGTATTTGTGGTTATTGGGTATATGAGGGATCCAATAAGAGGTAGAATAGGATGTAGGATTACTTAACAAATAAATAGGCTATGACAAAATAATTTGAATCAAGCAATTCAAACATAGACAAATAATTTGACAAAGATATTGAATCAAGAAATATATATATATATATATATATATATATATATATATATATATTTATGGGAAAAGGGGGTATGAGCAACTTGCTTATTTAGTAAATGAGCAATTGATGATGTGGCATACATGTGATTGGAAAAGCCTTAAAAGGGTTAGTTATCCAATGTATCACATGCATGCCACATAATCAATTGCTCATTTACTAAATGAGCAAGTTGCTCATATCTCTTTTACCCTATATATATATATATATATATATATATATATATATGAGAAAAGTGAGGCTCATATAGAGTATGAGGAAATTTTCCTCATACAAAGTGATTATACTCTTGGTGGGGCCCTTATGGAAGATCCACTCCGTCCATCATGTTTATCATGCTAATTGATGTATGTGTAGAAAAATTCAAGTGGTTTGGAGGTTATTCATCCATGCATCATGTGGTTGAAAAATGAATGATTTCAACAGTAATACAAATCGAACCATAAATTGGACCCACATGATGCATGGGTGAATGACCTCCAAACCACTTGATTTTTTCTACGCATACATCCATTAGCATGATAGATATGATGGATGGGGTGGATCTTCCATAAGGGCCCCACCAAGTGAGTATAATCACTTTGTATGAGGAAAATTTCCTCACTCAAATATGAGGCTCACATTACTCTATATATATATATATATATATATATATATATATATATATATATATATATATATTTAAGGCCACAAAACTGAAACAAAGGCAAGACAGGTAGATTATTGAAAACGAAGAACAAATACATGGTTCAAAAGAAACAGAGAATACAATATGAATAAATATTCGGAAAAAGATAAATACATCCAAGATATAAGAAAAGGGAAAATAGGGGTTACAAATCCTACCCACCTAACAAGAAAAATTTCGTCATCGAAATTCAAACAAGAAGTACATAGGGTAACCTCGAAAGAAAGAAAAAACAAAATAAAAAGCTACTCAAACAGATGAGGGAACTTTTACTGGATGTCCTCCTCTAACTCCCAAGTCGACTAAGAATTCCAAGAAACCCGAACAAGCTTGATGACCTTGTTGTTCAACACTTTCTCCCGCCGATCTAAGATAGCAACTGGCAGAATCTCACAAGTCAAATCCGGCTGCACGGTCAACTCTGAGTAGTCAATCACGTGGCTCTCATCACGGATGTATCTCCTGAGTTGTGAGACATGAAAAACATCGTGCACTCCAGATAAAGCCGGTAGCAATGCAAGACGATAGGCCACCTTGCCTATTCGTTCCACGATATCAAAAGGTCCGATAAACCTAGGGCTGAGCTTGCCCCCACCACCGAACCAGATGACACCTCGCCACGGCGATACCTTTAGGAAAACATGGTCACCAACCTCAAACTCCAAGGCTCTCCTATGGACATCTACCCATCTTCGCTGTCTGTCTTGCGCTGCCTGAAGATGTTTCCTGATCTTAGTCACCGCATCAACTGTCCTGATGATCAACTCCGGACCCAACAACTTCCTCTCGCCAATGTCATCCTAGCATACTGGCGATCTGCACTTCCGACCATAAAGTTTCTCGAACGGTGCAGCTTTAAGACTGGCCTGAAAGCTGTTATTGTACGAGAACTCAACAAGATGCAAATGGTCCTCCCATGATCCACCAAAATGCAACACACAGGATCTCAACATGTCCTCTAGAGTCTGGATTGTCCTATCTGACTGTCCATATGTCTGAGGTGAAAAGTTGTACTGTACTTCAGTTTACTCCCCAGACTACTCTGAAGACTCTCCTAAAACTGAGACCTGAACCTCGTGTCCCTGTCGGATACAATACTGACTTGAACCTCATGAAGTTTGACAATCTCTTGCATGTACTTCTCAGCTAGGCTCTCAGTAGACTGTCCGACTCGGAAGGAAATGAAGTGAGCACTCTTCGTCAGTCGGTCGACAATCACCCAAATGGCATTGTGACCCTTAGGACTTCTCGGCAAAGCGGTCACAAAATCCATAGTGATGTGTTCACACTTCCACTCCGGAATGGAACGCGGCTGAAGAAGTCTGACAGTTCTCTGATGCTCTGCCTTCACCTGCTGGCAGATCAAACACTGAGACACATACCGAGCCACAGTCCTCTTCATACCATGCCACCAGAAATAAAGCTTCAAGTCTCGGTACATCTTAGTACCTCCAGGATGAATAGAATACGACGACTGGTGAGCTTCCTCAAGCAACCTCTGACGAACTTTACCCTTCGGGATTTAATGAAACAGGGTGGCCAGATTCCACCGTTTCCTTAAAAAAAAAAAAAAAAAAGAATTTACCCTTCGGGACACACAACCTGGACCCAAAACAAAGCGATCCATTTGCATGAATAACCATATCCGTTCTGGAACCGGCCTCAACCTTTGCTCTGAATCTCTACAACTACTCATCACCAGCCTGAGCCTCTTTAATCTGATCAATAAGAGACAATTGAAGCCGAAGCATCATGCAACTCCGATCAGAACTCGGCAACAACACAGCCAACTCCAACCTCCGCATCTGCTCAACTAAATCTCTCTGCTGAGTCAGGAACATGGCTGCTGGTCTCCTGCTCAAAGCATCTGGTACCATGTTGATCTTGCCGGAATGAAACTGCAGACTGATGTCATAGTCGACCATAAGCTCCAACCAATGTCTTTGCCTCATGTTCAGTTCTTTTTGGGTAAAGACATACTTGAGATTTTTGTGGTCAGTAAAGATTTCCACTCGGTTCCCAAGTAAATAGTGTCTCCACAGCTTCAAAGTAAAGATCACTGCTGCTAACTCCAATCCATGAGTCGGATAGTTCCTCTCATGCGGCCTCAACTGCCTCGATGCATAAGCAACAACTCGGCCCTTCTGCATTAAAACTGCACCAAGACCCTTGCCAGAAGCGTCACAGTGAACCACAAATCTGCCTGAACCATCTGGAATAGTCAATACAGGCGCTAACGTCAACCTGCTCTTCAACTTAGCAAATGCTCCGCTGCAATCCTCATCCCAGATGAACTTCTGATCTTTCCCTGTCAGCTTAGTCAATGGCCCTACTATCTTCGAAAAATCTTGGACAAATTTTCGATAATATCCAGTTAGACCAAGGAAACTCCTCACCTCTGAAACTGACTTGGGAACTGGCCAATCTTTCACTGCAACAACCTTGGACGGATCCACTGAGATGCCATTGCCTGAGATAATATGCGGACGGATCCACTGAGTAACCATCGCCCGAGATAATATGCCCCAAGAAGGTAACTTGGTCCAACCAGAAGTCACATTTGCTGAGTTTTCCATATAGCTGAATCTCCCTCAAAGTCTGCAGAACCAACCTCAGGTGCTCAGCATGATCCTCCCGGTTCCGAGCATACACCAGAATATCATCTATGAAGACCACCACAAATCTATCCAGGAATGGGAAAAAGACCTTATTCATCAGACTCATAAACACAGCTGGCGCATTCGTGACACCGGAAGACATCACAAGGAACTCATAATGCCCATATCTGGTCCTGAACGCAGCCTTCTGCACATCTGCTGCCCTCACTGTGACCTGATGATACCCTGAACGAAGAACCAACTTCGAAAAGACAGCTGCTCCATCCAACTGATCAAACAAGTCATCGATCCTGGACAGCGAATACCGGTTATTCACAGTAATACTGTTCAGTTCCCGATAATTGATGCACAATCGACAACTACCGTCCTTCTTGCTGACAAAAAGAACTGGAGCACCTCACGGTGAAACACTAGGTCTGATGAACCCCAAATCTAGCAAATCCTGAATCTGCATATTCAGCTCTGCAAGCTCAACCGGTGCCATCCTGTAGGGACTCTTCGATATCGGTGCCGTACCAGGCTGAACTTCAATACCGAACTCCACATCCCTATCAGGGGATAAGACAGGCAACTCCTCTAGAAAAACATCTAGGAATTTCCGCACTACTAGAGGCGCAGCCTCACAGCCTGATGCAACTCCATCGCACAAGTCTCCTGATCAACTGCAGTCTCAGCTCGGCCTAGGGGTATCTCCTCGGCATGGAACTCAAACTTTGCGCAACCTGGGATTCGGAATACCACTTTCTTGGCATGGCAACCAATGACAGCATGGGTTTCACCCAACCAATCCATACCGAGAACGACGTCGAATCCTGAATTCCCAATGACAATCAAGTCGGCCTTGAAATTGTGCCACCAATAACCACGAGACTCTGTTTGGACTCCCGGGAACAGACGACAACACCACCACCTGTGACA
Organism: Hemerocallis citrina; assembly: GCA_017893485.1. Classification (NCBI taxonomy): domain Eukaryota; kingdom Viridiplantae; phylum Streptophyta; class Magnoliopsida; order Asparagales; family Asphodelaceae; genus Hemerocallis; species Hemerocallis citrina. The sequence continues at coordinate 159,102,210 of CM030366.1, read as the reverse complement.
ATGCTCCAAGCCTCTGATATGATGCTGCACTTCAACGATGACGAGCCACAAAGCGGGAAGAGATGAAGGAATGGGTTGCCCCGGAATCAAAGAGAACATGAGCAGAGAAAGAGAAAACTAGGATAACACCTTAGATAGAGTCAAAAAGGCAAGGAAAAAAGAACTGATTATTAAGGAGTGAGGAAATAGCAATGCAAAAAAGATAGCATGAATGAATAGTGCAAGATAAATGAAAGAAGCAAAGGAAATAACAAACAAGGAAATGCAAAGATACCTGCGACAACACCTTCGGCCGTTTCAGCATCTGCAGCTGTCAGGTTCTAAGCCTGACCTCTCCTGGGTGTAGCGGTCCTCTAACCGACAATCTGGCGTGGAGGGGGGAGCGGTGGCCTGACTGGACCACGAGCTGGGGCTACCTGCTGAACTGGGCCCCCCGGCTGGAAGAGCTGTCCTCTACTGTTGGCAATCTCGCACTGAGTGGTCAGCAGCACCACAACGGTGATCGGCACGCCTGCAGTCCTTGCGCTCATGCCTAGCAAGTCGGCAAAAGTCACAAAAACCAACTCTCTGAGGACCAGCAGAAGAGTAAGGAGCTGACCTGACCGGATGGGCTAGGACAGACCTCCGAATTGGCCCACCAGAAGGCCTAGTAACAACAGCAGAATACTAAACAGTCTGCTGGGGAGGAGCCAACCTACTGCGAGCCTGCTCCTGAGCTCGATTTGCCTCAAAAGCCTCAGCATAAGTACGCAGATTAAGGAAAACGAGATACATCTGAATATCTCGCTCAAGCCCCAGAAGGAATCTCCGAGCTCGATCCTCTTCGTTTGCCACTAGAACGGCTGCGAAGCAGCTAATCCTGGTAAACTCTGCCGTGTACTCATCCACTGACCTGGCACCCTGTTCAAGAGAGTCTCATGTTACAATATTGCATGAACAGTATGTAACAAAATCCCAAAAATAGAACAACGACCAACCTGTTTCAGGGCCAGGAACTGCTGTTCCATCTCAACTCGGGTGCTGCCAGGGAAGAACTTCTCCAAGAATCTTCTGGTGAACGTGGTCCAAGCAATGGGCCGCGCGAGCCTTTCGGACTCAGCCCTCCACCAAATGTGGGCAAGGTCCACCAACTGGATGGTCACCACATCCACACGATCAGCATCGACAATTCTCGCTACCAACAATAATTGCTCTGTCCTGATCAACCACTATTCGGCCTCCAAAGGCGTCTCAGTGCCAAAAAATTTGTCAGGGTGCAGTCTCATGAAATCTGCCACTGTACCCAGACAAGGAGGGAGAGCTGCCTACGCAGGCACAATGGGAGTCGGGTTCCGGGCAACCTCCAATGCAGCCATCATAAGATCACTGTGATTCTGCTGCATTTGGATCAATCGCTCCAACACATTCGTGGCAGCCTCTAATCCAGGCCGTTCCTCCTGTGGACGGGAAGTGGAACCTCTGTGAGCCATGATCTGCACAGGATAAAAAATACTTAGCATCTAGTTCAAAGTTGATTATAATTTATTCATGTTATTGCATGGTCTGTACACTGTTGAGCCAATCCTTGACTAAGCCCAAACTTGTCTAATATATTATTCAAGCTAATACATTAGCCAAACCTGGGACTCTGATACCACTGAAAACTCTGTCACGCCCCGCATCCCAAAAAAGAATACGGAATACAAGTATGCGACACAAGTCTAGCAAATGGGTTTCACCATTCATAAGCTGTAAGGATCTTTACAACATATACAAGAATAAACAAGAGATATGCAAGAGAAATAATCAACCACGCATGAATAACTGAATCAATATAGTCAACAAGATTACTTGAAAGCAAGAATACCGAATCTCAAATATCAAATCTGGAACAAAACACAAATCTGGGACAAAACGCCCAATACAAATATCCATGTAACAAATTACAATTATTCAAGATAAGCAACAAGAATAAATAAATGTAGCAAGAATTCCAGCCAACTAGAATCTTTGATCACCTACTCCGTCGGATAACTAATCACCAAAGTCTGCAAGTGACAAATTCACAGGAAAAGGAAAGAGAAAATAAATGCTCGTCAATGCAAGTTACGGGCCACTTGTATTGCAAGCAACAAGTACAGGAAAGACAAAGAGACAAGCATAGAGTGACAGCGGAAGCAAGTATTGCATGGAAAGATGTAACAACAAAATAGAGCAACTAACTCTAAGTCAAGAACAGAACAAGTGGCATGGCAAGATAATAGGGTGCAAGTGGCATGTAACAAGTGTCAAGTGGTATGTAAAAGAGTAATAAGTAACAAGTGTCAAGTAATCAAGTATCATGTACAAGTAACAAGTAGCAATTGTCAAGTGATCATGTTGTTTTCAAGTCTTGTATCTAGTCCTATCTAGGTAGCACTTCATGCGTTCGAGATGTTTACCACATGGTTGCTACATTCATGCAAGTTACGTTTTAGATTTCATAGTGGATCATAGAGGGCAGTGTACTCAGGGACAAGTATCGAGTAATCATATATCAAGTATCAAGCATCAAGTATCACGTGTCAAGTGAGCAAGTGTCAAGTAATTACGTGTCAAGTATCAAGTATCAAGTATCACGTAGGATCTATGGATCCCCTTCCGAGTACACGTTTCTGTATTTTCTACTATTAGATATTTTCCTTTAACCCCAGCTTAGTTTCTTGTTATTATTATTCAGGCAAGCATGGACGTGCACAAACATGTCAAGAAACATGACAAGACAACAAGGGACAAGTACAAGTTGAATAAAGGACACGAACGGATGACGAATGACTCAAAATAGACTAAGACAACGGAAATTCTAGTTCTGGACAGCAAGATAGTACTGCACCATATCTGGGATTTCCGTTGCCGCGGACATGCAAATCTGGATCCGTCAGAAAATCTAGAAAATAGACTCTTAGCTGAATCCATCACATATATACAAGTCATATAGTAATTACAGAAACAGAGCTCAAAACAGAATTATATACATAAATTATGTTCAGCCAGAAATCACAAGGTTGTATTCACAAGTATGAAAACTGCATAAAAACTTACTGATTAAATCCAAGAAAAATATTATGTATTTTCCAGTATGTCTAGTATCAGCAAATATAATTTCATAATATTCCAACATGGATAGCATAGTCGAAGACTTTCGGGAAACAGCAAGTTACAGCAAATTTGAAAATCTGAAACTCTTAACACAGTAGTACTAAAACAGCGATAGATTATAAAGCATAACTTGAAATCCAAATCCGTCAAAAGGGTGATAAAATAGATACAGTAGGCTACATTTTATATTTACAAAGTTTTTACCAAAGTAACTAGAATTAGGTTGAAAACTTGATTATATACTGAATAACATGAAATTCTGGAAATATAGTAGTTGTTTACAATCATAGAATAGTTTATAATCGTCATCAAATAAATCTACAAAAAATTGGGGTTAATCCCAATCAAGTCTAGTTATACCCAGCAAAATTTTATATCCAAATTTTATCTTCATCATCAGTATTAAATAACTTACTCTACAGAATTCACATAAAATAGAATCTGGAATTTTCTACTCATTTGTAGTAAAACAGCAATAACTCACAACTCACAAATCGAAACTGAGATCTATCAGAAATTCTGGAAAATAGACAACGAGATCAACGATTTATATTTACAAATAAATTTGATTTACTGACCTCAACAGGGTCTAAAATGCTGAACAAAAACGGGACAACAGCAAAAACATAATTCTTTTTGTGTATTCGATCAAATAGTTCATATGCGACAAATCCAAATTTAAAACAAAACACAAGGCATGGCATAATAAGTGTTCAAAACAACATGGTATCGGTGTTCTATAAATCTACCACAAGATATACTACAATTAACACATCAAGCATGCAAGATTCATACAACATATCATGGATCACGAAATAACATACATACATGCGTTAAGTATCTAGATTATTTTCTAAATTATTTTTCATGTCGTGTGTGTAACAAAGACGACTACGGGTGGATCAACAAATAGAGACAAGATCTAACAAGAGTTTTTCATGAGAACGTATCTAGAGACAAAAGCCACATTAAATGCGGTATTTAGTACTTGTATATACAAAAAAAAGAATACAAGTTACTTGCCTTATAATTGTCGACGGATCAGACGAGAAGATGAGAATAACGGGAATGGATCCCGGGCGACGAGCACGATCAGCACGGATCTCGATGATCAAGATGGTGTTGATCAAGCAGATTCGACAGTCGAGATCTCACTTGATCGGAACTCGATCAAACAGCAAGCATACAAGAGAAGGCAGTCGGGGTCGGGTGTGCATGTTTCGAGGAGGAGGACGGCAGCCAAAGGGCGACGACGGGAGTGGGCGGCACGGCGGCGCTGGCTGTTGGTTAGCGCTGCTGTCGCTCTGGCTGTTGTCGTAGCAGGAGAAGGGAAGGAGGAGGGCGGCGCGAGCAGGCGGCATTGCTGCTGACTTCGGGTGGGAGACAGCACAGGGGTGTTGTTGGCTTCGCTGGCGTCGAGGTGAGGCAGCACATGGGGAAGTCGACCAGGGGGGTGGTCGGCAGATGGGAGGAAGGTGGTCGGGTGGATGATGAGAGGTGAGCTGAACGGTGCAGGAGGTAGGGGATGATCGGGAGTTGTTAGTATAGTTTTTGGTGATTAGGGTTTTGTAACAGTGGATTATATAGGAGATATTAGGGTTAGGGTAGAAACGGGTTGGTGGGTATTTGGGTTATTAAAACCAATAAGAATATAGAATAGGGTCTGTTGAGTATTTGTGGTTATTGGGTATATGAGGGATCCAATACGAGGTAGAATAGGATGTAGGATTAATTAACAAATAAATAGGCCATGAAAAAATAATAAGAATCAAGCAATTCAAACATAGACAAATAATTTGACAGAAATATTGAATCAAGAAAAAAGAAAAAAAAAATATTCAAGGCCACAAAGCTGAAACAAAGGCAAGACTGATAGATTATTGAGAACGAAGAACAAATACATGGTTCGAAAGGAACAAAAGAATACAATATGAATAAATACTCAAAAAAAGATAAATATATCCAAAATACAAGAAAAGGGAAAACAAGGGTTACATCTAAGATAACAATCTTCATAAGCATCCAACTTGCATGGGCTCAACCAGGAATTGGGTGACCCACCTTGCATCTTTCCAGATCAAATGACAGTGATTAGCAACCCGATTAGCCAGTGCATTGCCCACACGGTATAATTGAGAAATTTTCACCTCATACAATACTCGTAGTAATCTCTTGTATAAATATGTAATTACTCTTAACAAAATGGATAATTAATCTATGAAATTTTCTAGTATGTAATTACTCGAAAATCTAGTAGACCAATAATCTCTAACAATTTTAATTAAATAACCTGAAATTGAGCGACTTTTTTTTTTCATTTTTTCTGACCCAACATTGATTCGTAACATCAATTCAGTTCAATCAGAAGACTACAATGTGCACTATTTCAAATCAAACACCAGAAATTATAAAATAACACAACATTAATTTTATAAAAATTTCTACAAAAACAAAAAATCAAACACACACTGGGCATCTTGTTTAGACTCAAACGACTCACAGCTATACTTCGCCGTCGGAATCGCCGCAACTGCAACCTCCTCCAATCCATCAAGCATGTGTCCTTACTGCAAATGAATAAATTAGCCCAATTAGAAACAAAATCCAATAATTTCAAAAACTCTAATGAATAAATTAACAGCAAATGAATCAGTTGACCCAATCCGACCACAAATTAAGTGGGGGGGGGGGATTTTGAGAGAGAGGGACAGGAATCAACGGGAGGGGGTGTTTTTTTAGAGAGAGAGAGTTTGATTTGAGTGAGAGAGAGAGATTGAAGTAAATGTGAAGTGAAAATTATGCTTGTGACCTCTGATTGTGTAGGGATCAAGGGTAAAATTTGACAGAATTAACGCTACATTAGTTTTTAGCTTTTTATGTTTATGAGGGCATGATAGTAAAAATCCGCCAAATAGGACTTTGCTTTATATATATATATATATATATATATATATATATATAGGAAAATGCTCCATTGAAAACGCAAATATTGTGAAAACTCGTGAAAATAACCTAGGCCGTTGTTGGGAACAACGACCTAGGTTATAATGCATTATAACCTAGGCCGTTGTTCCCAACAACGGCCTAGGTTTGTTTTCACGTTTTCCACGCTACAGTACGTTTTCAATAGAACATTTCCCATATGTATATATATATATATATATATATATATATATCAATGTGAACGGTTCGAATCATCCATGTGAGCACTCCGTGTAAAAAGTTTGCACGGAGTGCACACGGAAGGTTGCTCACATGGATGATCCGAACCGTTCACATTGATCTACAAGTCTATATATTCACATTGATCTACAAGTCTATATATATATATATATATATATATATATATATATATATATATATATATATATGCACTACCCTCCGTGTGCACTCCGTGCAAACTTTTTACACGGAGTGCACATGGATGATCCGAACCGTTCACATTGATCTACAAGTCTAAATTAGTCTAATTATGGAAAATCAAGTCATTTGGAATTCGTTTACCCATCCATCAAGTCAATATATAAACAGACGATATTCAGCCATACAATTTTGTAACACTTCAATGGATGGGCAAATGAATTCCAAATGAATTGATTTTACATATTTAGACTAATTTAGAAGTGTAGATCAATGTGAACGGTTCGGATCATCCATGTGCACTCCATGTAAAAAATGTCACGCTGAGTGCACACGGAGGGTAGTGCACAACGAAAGGGCCCAATATATATATATATATATATATATATATATATATATATATATATATATATATCCTATAATATTTTTTAATTATTTGTTTATTTATCTATCTTTTTTGGCATTCGGCCATAAGCGACCAACTAGTGAGAAAAAGGATTTTCCAGTATTTTAAATTAATTTGGTATAAAAAATATAGGATTAATAAAATATACTAACATTCTTAGTTTTTTAAGCTCATAAATGAGCTATCAATTGTAAAATATCTATTTTTCCATCCTCCATAATTTTAGTATTACTTATTTTATAAAAAAAATAAGGGTAAATTAAAAATCTTATAAAAAAATACTTGATGGGCATTTAATTAAAAATGATAAGATATTTGCCTTAAAAATATAAAATGATTTTTTTTTTTTTTTTTGAAAAAAAAAGCTAGAACAAACAAACATATGACAAACACGTGCATTTTAACCAAACAAATATGTGTATTGGAACCTGCATAACTAATATAAAAGAGGTCTTAGATTCGATGCCAGACAACGTCAGAATTCTTATTTTAAAAAATATATATTTATAAAGACGTGCGATGTAAATTACTATAATATCTCTAATCTCTAATATTATAATGGAAGAATTGAGGTTGTCATTTGTTGACATTCAACCATATATTCTCAACCTTCATTTTTAAGTGGGAGTTATATTAACCATGCATTTATTTAACTGTTGTTAGTTACCATAATATCCTCAAAGTTCAAATTTATTTACGACATAATTATTTACAAAAAATATCACTCCTATAAAATAAAAGTTTGAGTAAAGAGTCATAAGAGAAGTCTTAGGTTCGATACCAGATTACGTCTTATTATTCACTATATTAAAACAAATTAAATATAACATGCATCACACGTGCAAATTACTATTACTGGTTATAAATTAATAATTATATTCAGTCAGCCTCTTGTATCTATCCAATTACAAACCAAGGCCCACAACTAAAAGTCCCTCGTACTCCCAACATCCATACAAATATATGATTAATAATTGTACATCACACAAACTATTACACCAGCTACTGCTACTTTTCTACACATACCAGCTAAATTAATAAACCTAACACCAAAATTTGGTAGAGATCCGAAGGAGGAGGCAGCTTCCTCCTCTCACAAACTCGGACCCGCCACCTTACAGATGTGTCAAGCTCCTCGCATTCATGGGGCCACTTCGTTTGGTAAGTCAGCAAGAAGGCTTATTCCTCTTGGTATTCTTGATCGAGATGCAGAAACGAACTTCCCAGGAGAGCGCGCATAATTTAGTCCGCCTACAAGCAGGTTATATAATCGCCTATCAGCAACAGGTAGCTACATGGCCCAGACATAGGTGAACCGTAAAACGCACTCTCCCAAGGAATCCTTTTCCAACAGACTAACTGCTGAATCACCAAAGGAACTTATCAACGAATCAGGACAGTCAGTGCTCCATCCAACCGGAAAGATAAACCTTGCACTGGATTACTGTCTTCCCAATCTTAAACCCTGGCATGGCAGAGAATTCAACGGTCGGCCTTGCCCCGATGCCATCCACCTCTCTTTCCTCCAATATACTCTCCATGTAGACCTCGGAGAACTCGCACCCACTCTTTACTTGGAAGATAGACACTGACATTTCCCTTCGAAATGAGAAGAACAAACAGTGCAACAACCAAACTCTTCTAGCCATCTCTGCAAACCTTTCAAAGAATTCAGATTCCGGAAACCCTCGACCTGAGCTCACAACCCCCCTCTGATCAAGATCCCCAAAGAACGATGCCTCCATTTTCGGGTGAACCAGGCTTAGATACTTTGACCTGCAGAACTTTCCAAAACCGGAAGACTTTCCCTTCTGAGTTACAAGAAACTGTTTCGGTTTCACCGAATTCAGTTCAGCAAACTCGTCGAAGAACTGCTGCGGGCTCCACGAATCATGATCTTCCAAATTTGAAAGGCCAAAATCTCGCCGGTGGAAATCAGAGAACAGTTTTTGAGAGACGAAATATTCAAATGCAATTTTTTTATGGCTGGGCTTCTTCATCACATTCGGCTGTATAGAATTTGCAGCAGAAGTAATATCCCACCCAGCCGATTCCATCTCAGTGATCATTAACTTAACAAAGGACCTGATCGATCTGATAGCATAACGAAGAGCTGAGATAAAATGGGTAGGGTCCAGCCCAGAGAGATGGATATCATCGAGTGAAGAGTTCAAACGGCCATGATAGAGTTTGGACTTTACAGAACGATTCTGACGGTCAGATTTGAAGAGCTGGGATTGAAGAGTGTCTATCTCAGCGACTTTGGATTGGTCTTCGGACTCGAGCTTCTTTATTGTGATTTGGTATGTCTTGATGAGGTTATGATGCTCCTGAATCTGAGCAGCCAGCGGTGGAGGCGGTGGTGGGCCCATCTGGTTCTTGAAATAGGAATGCTTTAGTTCAGATAGATGTTTGAGTTCACTGATGACCGCTTTATCAGCTGCCTGGATTGTTTCTGGATCGTAAGGCAATTGTGCAACTTGTAGCTGGGCATATGAAGCTTTGATGGCAGATATACTCATGAACAGATTGGCAAGAAGCGATTCTAAAGATTCTTTGTTCAGTTTTTCACAATCCTCAACTTGGGGGAGTACTTTGGGGTAATCTTCGATGCTTTTTGAAGGTTTGAGTTTGTTGATTTCATCGACATCTTGATCGAAACCAAATCCCGAGGTGGTGTGAGTGCTGATGCGACGGAACCGGAGAATCTTGGAGAAGGTTCTTGCTATGGAGCCTCGGTTGGAGGTGGGTGCTGGTACAGAATCCATAGAGCGAATATCTCTGTGACAACAAAAAAAGAGGAGATTAAATCAAATGAGAAAGTGTTCAGGGTAACAGAAGGAATGAAGAAGGCTATGTTGATTTCAAGACTGGGTTCATGGAACAATGGTGGATTTTTGGTCAATATAATAATAAAGGAGGATCAGATTCTTTCTTACTTTTAAGGGGGGAAAATATTGAGAAGAACAAAAATAGTGTTTAATATTAAAGCAAGGGAAACGTTGATGGTAGGACCTGAATGTTTGAAATTGATGAAATATAAAGAAAGGGAACGTATGAGTTCCAAAATAAAGCTTATATTTATCCAACCTTATATTTATATAGTAGTTACTATGTATACATGAGATATAAGTAGGGCTATTATAACCCCAAAAACAATATGTCAATTGTGTGTGCGAGTATATGTATATGCATGTATCATATCTATATATACAGATGAAAAGATAAGCAACAAACATTCTACACATATACTCATACATATCTATACATGCCATAATACTCTGATGAGGGAAGTATGCTTATGCCATGTAAGTGAAAACACAAGTTATTGCATATGTTTGAAAAGGCTGTGCAAATTAATTATTTCACAATCCAACTTCTTACATCCAAATTTTCATTCTGCAGGTGGAGGCTGATCGAATATTAAATCCAACATTAAAAAAAAAGGAAACGAAACTAATGTAATCAACGTTAAAAAGAAACAAATTAATATAATTGTTTTCTGTAGATTCACAAGCAAAGAGTTGGAATGATAAAATCATTGCATTTCCAGTGGAAGTTTTAGCATAAATAGGCTAAAGTTGTAATCATATATTTCAAAACATTAACCACCAAATGTTCATAAATACTCAAAGTCCTTGATTGCAACATCAAGGTCTTCATCTAGTTATTAACCTTTGACCATCATATCCTATATGAAAGGGACTTATTCATGCATGCATTGGATTCCTCGGGTGATTTGGGTCGTTCAAATAATGAGAAACACAAAGCAACTAGTGGCTAAAATCTAGACTTGTTAATTAAATGACAGGTTGTCAGCTTGTTCCTAAACCTAGAGATGCCCTATGTCTATGTCACAATAATTAGATTATATACATACACTAGAATGCTAAAGTCCAAAGTGATCTAAAAAAGGAAACTGAATGATTCTGATTTCTGCACCAATAGCCCTACTGCCCAAATAGTAAAGAAAGAGCTGAGGGAGATGAAGCCCACTGTAGGGAAACTATCATATCCTTGTATGAATACTAAAGAAGCCTAATAAAAGAGTATGGAAGAAAAAGTATGTTAGTCTTGACATCCACCTCTACATGCCCCTCTTTATTCTGATGAGCCCACAACAGAATCTAAGAAGGCCACTCAGGTACCCTTGTCAAATCTAAAGAGGAGCCCTTGCACCTTTAATGAACTGTACAGATTTAGTCATTAACATAGATAACAAACTCTTATTACAAGTAACTCCATGGAAGATATTGACTTAGAAATAATATTTTTCCAGCTATTTCTGCTCAATCAAAGTGCAAAAGTAAAATAATTTGTCCAGTAATTTACTGAATGTAACTTTATTTTTACTAAACTTCAAGTTAGCAAGGGATCAAGGTATTTACAAATGATTTCCTATTCTGAAAAGCAATTACTTAGCAATTGGCATAATAAAAAACTCATGGATTGGTTACAAGTCCTAGAGATTCTAAAAAAGAATAATTTTCAAAATGTGAGGCTCTGTAAAAGGATCGACAAATACAACCTATCATTTGTCCCCTTCACTCCTCTAATATTCCTATCACTAATATTCCTATCACAGAAAAAGTTTCATACACAAACATGGAACACAGTTTTGCTCTTTTTTCAACAAGTTTTTTTTCTTTTAGGTCGTGCATAAAAGCCTCTACGGTGTTTCTATAGCTTATAACTTACAAGTTTGTTGGCTTTCGTCCTTAGCACCAATCACCGCAAAGTTCCGAACTCATACATGCCACATATCCTGTTTCATCATGATTGGCACTCTTTCATTCACTCTTTCCTATAGTAACTTGCCCAAGTCCTTACTAGCAAGTTTCCATGTACAAGGCACTTGGTTTTCAAATTGACAATGATCATTCTCAAATTATTTTATTCAAAAAAGAATCCATTCTCATATCTTCTTTTCCTTCATTTTATTTCCTTTCAATTGGCCTTTCTAAATGTTTCCAGCTAGATGATTAGTAGGAGTGTTAGGCAGCATTTTCCAGCTGTTGCCAATGGGTTTAATATCATTTCATTTCATATCATATTCAGGGGTGGGGTTTGTGTGGGTTAGACATAAATAGGTTGCATGTCATTCCCATCTTTTGCATTAATTTCTTCTTTTTTTCCAGCAAATATTTCAATTGGTAACTAACTAAATTCTTCTGCAACTAGGCAGGAAGCAGGAAGGTGCCCAAGATTTTTCTGTTGTTTTCAAACAATATCTAATCCATCAAGGGTATTGAGCAGAAAGCCGTCCATAGTATCCATTCCAAACTTTGCTACCATAGTAACCCCAAAATCCAAAAATGTGTTTCAGTTCAGGCTATATATCCTCTAAGAAAAGGGGGAACATTTACACAAAATGTATATGGCTAACAACTGTCTTTAGAGCATCCACAGTCGTGATTATTAGAAAATGCATAAATGCATAAATGCATATAGCATTTTGCCTCTTTGCTAAATGCATATAGTATTTTGCCTCTTTGCTGCAGTAGTCGAATGGCATTTTATAGCAATTTAATTTAAAATAATAAAAATCTCATATTAGACGGAGTTTAAAGTTGCGTCGGAGGAATTTAATTATTTTTTAATAGGTAGACGGAACTTCACTTTGCATCGGAAGAGAGAAAAAAAATACAAAAATGGTCAGAAGCAACTTCACTTTGCGTTGGAAGAGAAAAAAAAATCACAAAAATGGTCAGACGCAACTTCACTTCACTTTGCGTCTGACATGTTTTGGTATTTATTTTTTTTTGCTTTATTTACTTTTTTTGAGTTTTTTTATTACAATTTATTTTTTAAAAAATAAGGGACGGAAAGTGAAGTTGCATCCTGTATAATATGCATTTCTCTCAAATCCACTCTCATTTATAGCAATCTATTGTCAAAAATAATGCAAAAAATGCATAAATAGCAAACGACTGCAGCGTTTTTTGAACGGAAATATGCATATTAGCAAACGACTGTCGATGCTCTTAGTTTATATAGTTTATATGCTTTTAATGACGTACTTCTTAAATGTCTACAATTGTTCAAGACAACAAAAACTACCTTCTCAAATATGCAAACATGATGTTTCTTACAAGATTCTTAATTCCTAAAGCCTACTATTACCCATTTTCCAATGATAATTAAGTTTTTCACCTTGTGCATAAAGTACTGGCACTTTTTTTCCTCCGGAAAAATCTTCATGATATTAAATGTAAATTTAGAGGATTCCCAACAGATTGAAAATCCTTTGAGGAACCATTCTACCAAATAACATAAAATTTGTTTCCACTTTTCATACATGACATTTTTGTTTGGAAAATAATCATAATCCTCTGCAACAAAGATGATATGGGCATGTGAACTATGAAAGATGTGAATGAGGAAATATTATCCAATAAAACGGTTTGGCACTTAGCTTTCATCTAGCAGTTTTTATTGAGCTTTAATCATCAAAATCTATAGCCTAGAAGAATATGGTTGAATAGATCATGAAATTGTTGAGAAATTACGAAATTTAAGGAGTCACCACTATATTTTATTATACAAATAGTTTAAATTGTATTTAATTTTTGCTAGAAAGAAATAGCTAAATTAGTTTGGTTGTTACTTTACTAAATTTACTGTGAACATCAATCAATGTTATTAACTCTCGCGGCATCTCTTGCTATTTTTCTAGTCATACTTCACATGTTATTGGAGCTAGCTAATTCCCACCTGGTGTCCATTTAAAGTGAATTACTAAAGAAACC
>CM030366.1:158472605-158488078 GCA_017893485.1 Hemerocallis citrina | reverse complement strand
TATAAGATAAATGCATAATATAAAGGACGGATCTTCAAGATCCGTCCCACTAAAAAAATATTTTTTTAATTCTCCGACGCAATTTCAAAGTCCGTCCCTCCCAAAAAAAATAATTTTTCATAATAAAAACCCCCCAAAAAAAGCTTCACCTCGGACAGAACTTGTAGTTCCATCGGTTGTGGTTTTTTTTATAAAAAAATTCTTTAAAAAATTTGAATTACAAATGTGTTCAGAAATGGGTTATACCTCTTGGACGGAGGAGGAGCCCACAATTTTTTTTCACTTAAAAAATGTTCTTAATCATTAGAAAAATGGTAAAAATTATTTTTAAAACATGGGACGGATCTTCGAATCCGTCCGACCGTTTTCAACCTTTTTTTTCTTCTTCCGATGCAACTTCAACTTTCCGTCTAACAATAAAAAATTATTTAAATAATTCATTTCGCCCTAGGACGCAACTACAAAGTCCGTCTTGTATTTTTTTAATCTTAAATTGGTATAAAATAGCATTCTAAGAGCAAAAGTTTAAAATGTTATATGTAAATATACATTTAGTCATTTATTGGATGCTCTTAAAGGCCGGCCACCTCAATCATACCTACTCATTTGCAGCTCATCTAGTAAGCAAAGATCTCGTGACTAAGAATCTATATCACATCGCCCACTAAATGTGGACAGCTGACCCTTTTTTTTTGTTTTTTTTTGTGGGGGCGGATAATCATGCGCATTGAAGTATAGTTCATGTTATCATCTTAGAGCATCTCCAACGGCTAGCCAAAATGAAGAGGCATATGCATATTTGGAGAGTCACATTCAATTTGCATCTCCAACGGTTAGGCATATGGCTAGGCATTTTGCCTAGCCATGAACATGAAGAGGCAAAATGGAGAACAAGAGGCAAAATATAAAGGAAGAAGCATGGTTGGAGATGAAGCAAAATGGCTAGCCAAATTTACTAGGCAAAAACACTATTTGAACAATTTGGCTAGCCATTTTAGCTAGTATGGTTGGAGATGCTCTTAGAGCATCCATAATGGTGTTTCTCATTTTACAAAAAATGGCTGCTACAGTAATAGCAAATAGCGACGAAGGCTGCAGTGGTCGTTTGCTATATTCTGTGCTTTTTTTAAAAAAATTGCGGCACAAATTTTTTAAAAAAAATTGCGTGAGACGGTATAACATATACCGTCTCTCGTTTTTAAAAAAATTAAAAAAATTAATTGCTAATTAACTATTAAAATATTTTAATTAAATAAAATAAATAATAAAATAATACCTAAACCTAATTAATTAACTAACTAAATCTAATTAATAAACTTAAACCTACCTACCACCTAACTTAATCTACAATTCCTACAATTCAAGGACGGGATAACATATCCCGTCCGAAAATTATTTTTTTATTTTTTATTTTATTTTCAATCGGACGAATCTTGACCGTTCATTTAAAATATATGGAAAACTCCTAGGACGGGATATGTTGTCCTGTCCGATGTCAGACAGGACCGTCTGAGGAGCTTTTTGAAAAAAAAAAATTTAAAATTAATTTAATTAGGGAAGGACGGTATATGTTATACCGTCTGACGTGATTAAAATATAATAAAATTGGAGGGACGGTATATGTTATACCGTCCTTCATAATTTGGCAATTGCTATTTCATTTCTCATATATGAGAAACAGAGATAGCGAATTTGCCAAAAATTGGCAAAATAGAAAAACGTTGCAGACCATCGGTTGCTATAAAATGGCAATTTGCCAATTTTAACAAACCACTGTAGATGCTCTTATACATTATATAAGTGTGCTACATCCATCCCACCATGAAAACAGTTTAAACAGATATATGAAAAAAGAGCATTGCAATCTCCAAGTAGACAACCCCAATCATTTGCAATATAAAAATTCAATCGAGAAACAGTACAGGTCAAAACAACCATAGCACATCAGACTCAACTAATTCATATCTGTTCCTTATTACGAAAATTTCCTGGCCACCTTTAGATCACACAATTTGTTGACATTACTCCATGACAACGATTTTCCTCCAAAAACAATATTTTCCTCTGTCCTAATTATTCAGCAATGAGAAGAAAAGAACAAAGTGACGGAGATTACCTAAGAATTGTCTTTCACTTGAACTTGAAACAATAGCAAACGATAGTAATAGAACAGAAGTAATCAATTATTGTTCTCTAGTTACACGTCTATTTTACTAAGCGCTAGTTTGAGGAAGAACCAATGGACTGATTTGGGATGGAATCTGTATGTCTAAAAACCCCCATTTGTTGCATCAATATTCACTTGTTTCCCATTCGTTCCCTTCAATCCTAATCCATTATGATGATGCTCTCTATTTTTCGATATCGCACAAAACTGATAAGGAGTAATTGCCATAAAGACAACTGATAAGGAATAATAGGGATAAAGACGCACATGAAATAGACATGCTAAAGCAATGAAGTGCACGTTTTAGAGCCTCACCAAACAGAGAAATGCTTGATGACAAAGCAATAACCAAACTCCCGAGACTGCTACTTGAAGGTGGCTATCATAACATGCTTGATTAATATTTAATGGGATAATTCTTGAATGAACATGTGGTGCTAAGTTTAGTCGTGCTCAACAATACAAGGTTAAGGATTTTGATCCAACTATTATTCTGAATCCAAAACAATGACATCCCTATAACTCAAATCATTCACCCACACACATTATTCTTATATGATAGGTACTTGAGAAATCAATGATAGTCAAACAACACAAATGACAAATTTTCCAACAACTGTGCACTACACACCCAAGTTCCCTAGTAAAATTATACTCCTGGAACAATTGATTTAGACAATATACACTGACAAATAAAAGCAAGGAATTCACTGAAAGAGCGTGTACCATTCATCGCTAGACATAACATGAATACAGATTGTGATGATAGAACTCTTAAGGAAAGTTTACCAGAATTAATGTTGGCTGCACAATAGATGGAATGACAGAAAACAGCAGCATGCTACCATCAATCTAGCACTCACAACCCGTTGATCTTTGCTGACGGCTGCTACCAGAAACATCGATAGTGTCCGGAAGATATCTTCGCATCAATAAGAAGCAGTGTCATTATAAAATTAACCCCAAAATAATAATAATAATAATAATTCAAAACAAGATTGTTTTTGGGTTTTAAAGGAGAAATTAGGAGATTGAAGAAATTATCATTTCCAGAAACAATAGAATTAGTGATTCTCTTCAAGTTATACATTTGGCAGGTGGACTCCGGAAATAAGAAAATTGGGATAGACTACATATCTGTTATAGAAGGGAGGTGACCTTAATGAACAAAGTAAAGATTTTGGAGAAGTTATGAAGTATCCTCCTCTAGAGGTCAAACTCACGTGTCATGTGAGAGACAACAAAAATTAGAAATTGAACTTCCTAATTTCATATTTCATTTTCCATGCACCAAATATTAAGATCTCATGGGAATTGATCCTACATCCTGGGAGTTTTGCACCTCTACACTGGCAAGCAGATTTTGGAAAAGAAAGTGGCGAACTCCAAGGAATCTTAAATTAGATACCCTAAGATCCATATTTACACATGAAACTGAAAAAGAAACAAGAAAATTCAGTTTCCAATTTCCATGTGTCCTGCAATCGAGTAAGCAAAATTCCTTAAAAAAATTTTGCTCATCGGAATTCATTAAATGATAAACTTTAGTGAAGGGAATTCATGGGAGGTCCCATGTCATCTCCAACATCTTTGTTTCTCATTAATAGTCACCTTCTTATACCTAATCTCTCAAAGAAAAAATATAACGAAAGTAGGGTGGGAGAAAAACTACCAAGTCTATGCTTTTCTATAAAGATATCACTTTATTTAGAATTACATATTTCCAGTGTAGTCGAAGGCGTAAGGTGTAACACAATTTCACTACCCCCATAAAAGCCTGAAGCGCAAGGCGCAATTTGAGGCGTAAGCCTCACTTAACCGAGGCTCATCATTACTTTTGGAGGTTTTTTAAATTTACAAATAAGATTATATAAACAAGATAACATCATAGCAACAAAATATATCATACAATGGCCAAGATGACTGTGTAAGTTATCATTTTTGTAAAACTACAATGTGTTGCTCTGTAATGTATATCTACAATGTGGCCCGGAAGGTTTGTCGTGGTGGCTTCCCGTGTAGGGATAAAAGTGGTCCATATTAATGGCTCCTTTATATCCTTGCTAGATAGAGTTGACCTACAACATAAACGCTATAAAATGGAAAACGGATACCTTCGAATCTCTAATGTACCTGCATCTATGATAGGTTTTTGGTGGGCTTATCCTCATCAAAACTCTATCCGTGGGCACTTAGGCTAGCGAGTTTAACCGAATTATCGGATGCACATCCGCACTTCGTCTTCCTCGTGTGGTGACTCTTTTTGGAGTGGGAAAACCCCGCCAGTGCCGGGAACTATGAATTCTTTAGTTTAGGAACTCGCAAAAACGAGTGTAAATGGGTATTAAGAAATTATGAGAAAGAAAGGGCATTGTCGATTACTCTTCGAGCCTTTACCTCTTCTCTTGGCCGGAATGCGGTTCTAACTCCGGCCGCTCGAGTGCGAGTTTTTCTGCCTGTTTTAGCTAAGCCCTAAGCCTTTAATCAGGAAACGACGCCCCGCCTTACTCCACTTCCCTCGGACAACAGGAGTGCTAGATCGAAGTAAACTCTATAGGGTTCTATCTTAACCGAAAGAGAAAGACGAGTTATGAAAAACATGGATTTTCTCTTACTTTACTCAGGGGGAAAGCTTTGGCAAAGTAGACAGTCGATTGCGGAATAGAAAATCATAGGAACTAGAACAAGGTCAAACCTGTCTCGCCTACCCGAAAACAAGTACGAAAGGGAAGATATTCTTTTAAACGAACCGGGCCGGATTAATAGCTAAGTCCCGATCCGAGAAATAGACTAGACTTCTACAAAAAAAAAAAACTCAACTCAGCTTTTGCTCTTCGCCTTAGCCGTTTTCTCAATCAGAACTACCGGATGATGAGCAAAAGTCAATGAAGAACAAGAGAAAGCAATGAACTAAGGATCCGTTCCGTTCGGAGATGAACTACGCACTGCAATTAAGAACCTATATGGCCTCTCTTTCTTGGCTTGCTTGCTCTCTTCACCGATGTCTTTGATCCGGTCCAGGTTAATAGGGGCTGAGACCTTCACTAGTCAAACTCGGAAGCAAGGGGTGGCTATGCCCTCCAGAGCCGGGCGGGATGGCTGACTCGATACCAGGCTTGGCTTTCTAGGTAACTGAGATTCACCTTACCCGAGCCTTATCCGTAGTGCGGAGAATCAACTGTCAACTGATCTTTTCTCATTTCCTCCCGGCTAAACCCTTAGTAGTAGTAGCTAGTAGCAGTAGCTACTATAGGTTAGGCGCCTTACTCGCATTTGAATCATTTCCCTTCGACTAGGATGGCAGATACGATATAGGAAGAGAAGCCCAGCTACCATACATTGGCCGGTGGGGGTCGAAAACAAACAAACAATTCATTCTTACCTTACTCTGGTTTATCCGGTCCGGGAGAAGTGCTAGGTGTACGATACGAACTAGTCATGGGATGAAACCCTGGTATCACCAGGAGCTATATGCTTAACCCGAATACGGACACGTCTTTCATATCAGCTGCGGAAAAGCAGTTGTTAAGTATTCTCGTTTGCGGGAGTTGATCTCCTTGCTTCAAGCGAGACAGGTTGGACAGGCTGTTGACGCCAAGAGTTAGCAAGAAGACCAGCTTAGCTTTGAATCGCATAAAGAGATACAACAAAGTCAGAACTCAGAACATTCTCTACTGATCTGCCTCCCGTTGCAGGGCCCATCTCTGCTCCCGTTACTGTTTACGTACCCGTGAGCTTGCCTGCTCCCTTTCCTGTAGGATGGACATCACTCATGCTTTCTAAAGTATATCACTATACTAACAGGGATGCTTATAAGTAATCTGTCTAAAGACCTGCTAACCGGGTGGGTGAAATATGGAAATCCCCGATCGAAGAAGTGAGGGATGCTTGCCCCGATAGAGAAATCTTTCTTACCTTTCCAATTTTGCCTGTTTTCTGTCGTCTCTACTTTCGAAATTGGCCTGACCCGGTCCTACGAAGCTTGTCTCACGCCCCAACGTAGCTAGGGTTTGTGTAGAAATAGGTCTTCTCAAAACCTCCCAAATCGTGTTTTGATTGGATCTACTATGTATGGATCACTAGCAAGAAATCGTTTCTTTTTTAATACGTAAGTTAAGGATCACTTCCTAGAGGCTGGCTCAGCTAACCGATATGATGCCAAATTCCTGTGTCCCTCTGCAAAACTACAATAATATTATGTTAACCTTGAATTCATAGTTTTATATAGTAATGAACATACGATATTACAGTATTACAGTTTTGAAGATACTTACCATATAGTATACAATATTACAGTATTACAGGAATGAGCATACAGTAAAATTACACTAGTATCAAATTAAATATTACTGTAATGAACATACAATATTACAGTAATACAATCTTAGTAAATAGTAAGGTATTTTAAAATATTACTGTAATAACATAAAGTTAGTCGACCATAAAATTTGGTCATGCTCTACAATGAATTATAATGCAACTTTTTGAATAAGGCATGATTTCATAATTATAGTAAATTATGGAATGAACTGGCTTCACAATTTTGTTTTGAAGTAACTTGCAAAAACATCATAAGCAAAGATAGACGAAAACCCAAGAAAGAAACCATAGAAGTGTAAAATCAGAAAGAAAAGAAACCAGAATAGGACTGGAGAGTCTGGAGACTAAGTAAAAAGGCCGACGGCGGAGTCGATCTACTTCCGCTGAAGCCGCTGATCTGCTGTATGTTGTCATGTCGAGATGCTTCGATGTCGTCGCTGATGTTGTTGAGAAGGGGGAGGAGAATGATGAGGATGAGTGCAGATTGAGGAATTAGGGAGGTGGAGATTGGGGTTAAAGTTTGAAATTGGGGATGAAAGAGAATTGGGGGAGTTACGGGATATGAGAAGGGTTGAAGATGGGTCGGGTTGTGAAGACCAGGTAGGGTCGGGTCGAGTCGGGTCTGTTATGTTCAGGCGCGCCTTTTGCTTGAGGCGCAAGCCTCGAGCCTTTGCTAAGGTGCGTCCAAGCGCAAGCCTGAGTGAAGCTTCAAACAAAGGGAAAGCCTTGAGTGAGGCTTGAGGCTCAAATTGTTGTTAAGCCTGAGGCTTGAGCCTGAGGCTGAGCCTGAGGAGAGCCTTCAACTACACTATTATTTCCTAACAGACAACTTCCAAAGAATCTCAGACCCACTAATTTGTGAAAATTGTAGATTCTCTAATTTCCAACAACCCCTTCATATATATATATATAGGAAAATCTTCCATTGTGCACCACCCCTCCGTGTGCACTCGGTCTTCCCGTCTTCGTATCGACGATCCGAACCGTTCACATTGATCTACATATCTAAATTAGTCTAAATATGTAAAATCAAATCATTTGAAATTCATTTGCCCATTCATCATGTGACTATAAAAAACAATGATTTTCAGCCATATATATGTATATATATATATATAGGGGAAAAGGTGTATGAGCAACTTGCTCATTTAGTAAATAAGCAATTGATGATGTGGCATACATGTGATTGGAAAGCCTTAAAAGGGTTAGTTGTCCAATGTATCACATGCATGCCACATAATCAATTGCTCATTTACTAAATGAGCAAGTTGCTCATATCCCTTTTACCCATATATATATACTAGATTTGCCCGTAGACACGTGCCTACGGCACGTCTTCGGAATGATACAAAACACGAAAAGCCATGTAAACAGTAAAACAACAATCATGTAACTCTAAGTTTGAATAATATGACAATAATTAGTTGTAAATAAAAGTCCATGTTTTCATTAGTATATGTTGAAAAATAATTATAAATGAGGGTGTAAATCTAACTTCTTAGAACTTTAGGTGTGGAAATGATGAAATTTAACATTTGAAGAGGTATATTTGCTATTTTCAATATAACATGTGCAATAAAAAAACATAAAAAATCTGAAAATTTACAAACCTGAAATCTTAAAATCTAAATTTCTAAGTAAATAAAGAAAGAATGGGAGAGAGGTAGGGAGAGAGAGAAAGAGAGAAATATGAAAAAGTGAAAAGATAAGTGATATGGCTAAAAATGGGGTTAGATCGGGACCGTCCAGATCGAGCACGAATCCTGAAGCACGGGGGTAAAAAGGGAATTTCACATACAGATGGATCCAAAACGGGTATTGGGCTTCCTTCTCACAGGACCAACCACCCGCGAATAGATCTGCTTCAATTGGGCACGGGTCCCGACCCGATACAAGCCCGGTCCACCAAGAGGAGAATCAGGCCACTGATTTGATCAGATCAAATCAATAAACCCGATTGGCTCTCACCAAGGAATCAGGGGCTAACTTCCCAAAAACAGAATAAGAGGATTTTCCTCCTGACTGTTAAGCAGGAAATCAGGCCCCAAATCATTCCAAAGGCGACTATAAATACAACCCCTCTACCACCAAGACCAGGTTAATCACTTTTCCACCACTTAAGCTCTTTCTTAATCTTTTGCTGATTACTGACAAGAGCGTCGGAGGGTGCGTCGCCGGAATCAACCCCGGTGTCTCGCACTTCCTTGCAGGTTGCGGCAGGAGCAAGAAGGCCGAGTCAGCTGTTCAGGTTTTCCTCGGATCCACAAATTCTATCTGATTACCCCCACACCGAAATAAGCGGTAACAGATTGGCGCCGTCTGTGGGAAAACCACACGAACAGTCTCAGCCCATTCTCCGTCGTCCTCTGCAGCCATGCCGCCGAAGAAGAACCGATCCAGAGGGTCGAACCGTGCAGGCAACCTCACTGACCCGGTGAATGAAGTCCCGGTCAATCCCATTCCTCAGTCCGACCTTCCCCCTCTGACTCAGCAGGTTCCGCCTCCTCCTCCCAAGCAGCAGCCCAACAATGGTCCGTCCGGTCACAACGGTCGGAAGGAGAAGCAGCCCCTCAATCCGGGCCACGTCTCGGTCCATAATGGGTCCTCGGACTCAATGGCTTCTCATCACCCCGACCTCCGCATCACACTCCAAAACCGCCATAAGGACGACGACCTCCGTACCCATCTTGACTAGAGGCGGGGCCCGAGAGGGAGCCTCCCGCCAGCATCAAGGTGAGCGGTCGCCACGTCGTCGGGACGGCAGAAGGTCCCCGGAACGCAGAGGCCGAGCGGCGTCCCCTGAGCGCCGAAGGAGGAGGTCCCGGTCCCCCAGGGATCGGCGTCATCCGAGGGACCGAGATATACCCATCAGCCGAGCCGAGTTCCTCCAGTTTCAAGAGACCGTTCTGCAGGCCCTCAATCTCCGACAGAACGCCCAGAATGCTCAGAGGGTTCCGACGCCCCCCAGGGATCCCAGTCCCCGGCGCCGAACCCGGAGTCCTTCCCCGGCTCCCAGCCGACAGCAGCGGCAACAGAGCCCTCGGCGGTCCCAGGAGTACCGGCGCCGCAGTCCACGCTCCCCCTCCTATGAAGAGGAGTCTGGGGGGTCGTATGATTACCAGCGGAGGGACGACGCCCTCATCCGCCGCATCCACGAGGTGGAAAGACGTATCGGCCGCATGGACAGGGAGGATGAGTCCCGAGCAGGAACCTTCCGTCCTAGCCGACCCCCCTTCTCACGGTCGATCATGGAGGCCCACATACCGAGGAGTTTCAAACCGCCGCAGTTTGAAACATACTCTGGGGAATCCGACCCGGTCGACCACGTCGAAAGCTTCAAGACCCTGATGCTGATCCACCAAGCTTCCGACGCGGTGCTCTGCAGGACCTTCCCTGCCACCCTCCGGGGGCCAGCTCGGGAATGGTATTCCAGGCTCGCCCCCTCGTCCATCTTCTCATTCGAACAGTTTGAGACACTGTTCATTACTCACTTCGTGAGTAGCCGACGAGCCGAGAAGACGAGTCTTTCCCTACTGAACCTGCGGCAGGAGAAGGAAGAAAAGCTGCGGGACTATGTGAAAAGGTTTACCGCAGAAGTCAGGTCAATTGCCTCCTTAGACCAGTCCGTGGCCACCGTGGCGTTCCAGTCGAACGTCCTTAACGCCAACCTCCGATCATCCCTGGCCAAAAAGCCCCCCCAAGACTTCGCCGACCTCCTCCTGAGGTGCGAGAAGTACATCCGGGCAGAGGAGGCCGAAGCCCTTCCAAACTTCGGGGGGCCCTCCGCAGGGTCGAAGAGGAAGGCGACAGGGGAAGAAGGGTCCAAGAAAGCTCAGAAGGACATGGGCGGTCAGCGCCGCCCTCCCCCCAGGTTCGAGAAGTTCACTCCCCTCACCACTAATGTCTCTACCATCCTCATGGAGGTGGAGAAGGAGGGAATCATCCCTCCAGCGCCGAGGATGCACACCCAGGCGAAGAGGAGGAACAAAGATAAGTGGTGTCGTTACCACCGAGACCACGGCCACGACACGAACGACTGCCGGGCTCTGAGAGATGAGATTGAAGCCCTCATTCGGAGGGGGCAGTTGGCAAAGTTCGTGAAAGCCAGTGATCGGACAGATCGGAACTCTCCTCCCCCCCGAGGGGCTAACAAGCGCTCCGAGCGGCGCGAGGAAACATCCGAGTTCGAGGAGGAGCGGGTTCTACACCTAATCTACGGAGGTCCCATGGGGGGCTCCTCTAATTCCTCCCGGAAGGCCTTCGTCCGCGAGGTCAACTCGGTTCATAGCGCTCCTCCCCCGAAAGGTCTCGGCGTCCCTGTGACTTTCTCCGATGCCGACCTCGAAGGAGTCCGAACCCCCCACTGCGATGCCCTCGTCATCGACCTCCGCATGGCCAACTTCAAGGTGCAGAGAATTTTGGTAGACAACGGGAGTTCAGTCAATATCCTTTTCCTCTCGGCCTTCCAAGGCCTGCAGCTCTCCCGAGACCGTCTCAAGCCGGCCGGTTACACTCTCCACGGGTTCACGGGGGTCCCGGTAACCGTCGAAGGGGTGATAACCCTGGACGTTACTGCGGGAAGCACCCCTACTACCCGGACCGAGCCGATGGACTTCATGGTCGTCGACGTCCCGGCAGCATACAATGTCATCCTAGGCCGCCCCGGCCTAGCCGCCCTTGAGGCTGTCCCCTCGGGATACCATTTGAAGATGAAGTTCCCCACTCGGTCGGGAGTAGGGGAAGTCAGGGGAAGCCAGGAAACAGCTCGGAAGTGCTACATGACTTCCACAGGGGGACCTGTGCTCTCGCTCGAGACGCTAGAAATCCCTGAGCCGAAGGCCCGCCCAACGTCCGAGCCGGCGGACGAGTTAGAAGAAGTACTCTTCTCGGATGAGGATCCGAGCCGAAAATTCCTCGTCAGCAAGTCCTTGCCGACCGTGCTGTTCTACGACTTGGTGAGGTGCATCCGGAATAACCGCGACCTATTTGCTTGGTCAGCCGCGGACATGCCCGGCATCTCCGAAGACTTGCTCGTCCACCGCCTAAGCGTCGAACCGGGGTGCAAACCGGTTCAGCAGAAGAGGCGAAAGTTCGCTCCCGAACGACAGCAGGCAATCAAGGAAGAGGTAGATAAATTGCTGAAGGCCAAGTTCATCCAGGAAGTAAATTATCCCGAGTGGCTGTCGAATGTTGTAATGGTCAAGAAGTCCAATGGCTCGTGGAGGATATGCATCGACTTCACTGACCTGAACAAGGCGTGTCCGAAGGATCCATTCCCGCTCCCGAACATCGACACCCTAATTGACGCTACCTCGGGCCATGAGCTCCTCAGCTTCATGGATGCCTTCTCGGGGTACAACCAAATCCGGATGTTCCCTCCGAACATCCCGAAGACCTCCTTCGTCACCGACCAAGGCCTATACTGCTACCGGGTCATGCCGTTCGGTTTGAAGAACGCAGGCGCCACCTACCAGCGCCTCGTCAACAAGGTCTTCCAGCACCAGATCGGCCGAAACATGGAGGTGTACGCTGATGACATGCTCGTCAAGAGCATCCACGGCACCGATCATGTAGCCGACCTCCAGGAGGCCTTCGGTGTATTAAGGAAGTACAACATGCGGCTGAACCCGAACAAGTGTGCGTTCGGGGTCTCCTCGGGAAAATTCCTCGGCTTCATGGTAAGCCAGCGGGGAATCGAAGCTAACCCCGAGAAGATTAAGGCCATATTAGACATGGCCCCGTCTCGGAACGTCAAGGAGGTGCAGAAGCTCACCGGTCGGCTCGCAGCCATCGGTCGGTTCCTCTCCAAGTCAGGGGAAAAGTGCCTCCCCTTCTTCAAAGCACTCCGGGGGGCTAAAGGATTTGAATGGGGCGAAGCACAGCAAGAATCGTTTGATCAGCTGAAAGCCTATCTGGTGAACCCCCCTCACTGCTCAGTAAGCCGGTCCCGGGCGAGCCTCTCTTCATCTACTTGGCCGCTTCCGAGCAGACCTTGAGCGCTGTCTTGGTAAGAGAAGAGGACCGGACCCAAAGGCCCATTTACTACGTGAGCAAGGTGCTTCGGGACGCCGAGCTCCGCTATCCGAGGATAGAGAAGATAGCCTACGCTCTGGTCATGGCAGCAAGAAAGCTTCGGCCCTACTTCCAATCTCACTCGGTCGTCGTCCTCACCGATCAACCCCTCAAGCAGGTCCTCCACAAGCCGGAGACCTCGGGCCGGCTGATGAAGTGGTCCATAGAGCTAAGTCAGCATGACATCTCCTATCAGCCTCGGACGGCAATTAAGGCACAGGCTCTCGCCGACTTCATCGTAGAGTCCACTATCCCTGAGGTCGGCCACGTCCCGAATGGGCCCCCCATTTGGACAGTCTTCGTGGACGGGTCGTCTTGCAGCGAAGGAAGCGGCGCCGGCATCATCCTGAACGGCCCTGACAGCTTCGTCCTGCAGTATGCGATCCGCATGAACTTCAAGGCCTCGAACAACGAGGCGGAGTACGAGGCTCTCATAGCTGGTCTCGGACTCGCACGAAGTGCAGGGGCGCAGCGCCTTCGGATTCACAGTGATTCCCAGCTAGTCGTGAACCAGGTCTTGGGCGAATATGAGGCCAGGGACGAGCGAATGGCGAAGTACCTCGCCAAGGTCCGGGACCTCATGGGCCGGTTCGAAGAAGCCATCATCCAACGAGTCCCCCAGGGAGGAGAACTCACAAGCTGACGCTCTTTCCAAGTTGGCCTCGTCTTCTCTACAAGGTCTCGAACAGACCGTACTGATTGAAGTCCTCTCTCAACCGAGCATCGAAGACGAGACACCTAGCTCGGTGGAGTCATTGCCGGTCATGCTGCAGGACAACTGGATGAAGCCACTGGTAGAATTCTTAAGGGATGGAGTTCTGCCCTCGGATCCCAAAGAAGCACGCCGAGTCAGAACTCGGGCCGAGCGCTATGTCTTGATCGAGGGCACCTTATACAAACGCTCCTTCTCTCAAGTAGATGGCCGACCTTATCTAAGGTGCCTCTCTTCGGAACAGGCCGAATATGCCCTACAGGAGCTACACGAAGGCATCGGAGGGGCACACTCCGGATTCAGGTCTTTGGCCCGGAAAGCTTTGAACTATGGGTACTTCTGGCCGACCCTTCTTCAGGATGCCGAGCGACATGTTCGGCAATGCAGCTCCTGCCAGAGACACTCCAGCATCCGACGCCTCCCTCAGGCCAATCTCACCTCCCTATCGAGCCCTATCCCCTTCGCGATGTGGGGAATGGACTTACTAGGGCCTTTCCCTCCAGCTCCGGGTCAGCTCAGGTTCTTAGTCGTAGCCATCGACTATTTCTCGAAGTGGGTCGAGGCCGAGCCCCTCGCCACTATAACCGAGAACAAAGTGGTGCAGTTCTTCTGGAAGAGCATCATATGCAGATTCGGCGTCCCCCGCGTCCTCGTGACGGACAACGGGACTCAGTTCACTGGCACAGCATTCCGAGCCCTATGCGACGACCTCGTCATTCAACAGCGCTTCTCGTCCGTCTCACACCCTCAGTCGAACGGGCAGGCCGAGAATGCTAATAAGCAGATCCTCGCAGGAATCAAGAAGAGGTTGGACAAGTGTTCCAAAGGTTTGTGGGTCGACCAACTCCCTAATGTGTTGTGGAACTACCGCACAAGCAAGCGGACGCCCACCGGAGAGTCCCCTTTCAACCTTACATATGGGGCCGAGGCCGTGATACCCCTCGAGGTCGGAATACCTTCACCTCGGCTCATAGCCTTTGACGAAGCGCAGAATGCCAGGGACCTCAGAGGAAACTTGGACCTGATAGATGAACTGAGGGAAAGGGCATCGATTCGACAACAGAATTACAGAAGGAGGGTCGAGCTAGCGTACAACAAGAAGGTCCGACCCGCCAACCTTAAGCAAGGAGATTTGGTATTGAGAAAGCTGGCCATATCCCTCCCCAGTCAGAGGAGCAAGCTAGCTCCGAATTGGGAAGGGCCGTACCGGATCACAAAAGTTGTTCGGCCTGGGGCATACCGACTTGAAGACATGGATGGCAGAGAGCTTCCGAGGACCTGGAATGCCGACCACCTCCTGAAATACCAAGAGAGCGCTCCGGCGCCTCTCTAAGTAATCCGAGGTGTCGAACCATTCCTCTCCTCCAACTTGTAACCCTATTTTCTCTCAAATTGTATTATGTAAAACGGTTCGCCGTCAAATATCAATAAAGAAAAGTTCTATTATGTTTGTGGATTTACATGTCTCTCTCCCTCCTATTTAACCAATGGTTCGGAGTCCAACACTCGGCTCGACTTTACCTCCTCGGCTCGTCTCCGGACGAACCAGGGGTAGATCGCCGTTCGGAATTGCTCCCACAGCCGTTGAACTATACCGATGGTTCGGAGTCCAACACTCGGCTCGACTTTACCTCCTCGGCTCATCTCCGGACGAACCAGGGGTAGATCGCCGTTCGGAATTGCTCCCACAGCCGTTGAACTATACCGACGGTTCGGAGTCCAACACTCGGCTCGACTTTACCTCCTCGGCTCGTCTCCGGACGAACCAGGGGTAGATCGCCGTTCGGAATTGCTCCCACAGCCGTTGAACTACACCGATGGTCCGGAGTCCAAGACTCGGCTCGACTTTACCTCCTCGGCTCGTCTCCGGACGAGCCAGGGGTAGATCACCGTTCGGAATTGCTCCCACACCAGTCGAGCTCCAGCGATGGTCCCAGGGTCCAACACTTGGTTCCCAGTCCATCTAAACTACTCCGGTAGGTCGATGCTGGACCTTCAATCGAACACAAAAGTCCGAACTCTCCTAACTACTAGCCGAAGACCGAAGACCCACAGATTCGGTCGGCTTCCGAGCAAGTGGCTTCCCGAGCGTGTAAACGGGGAAAACACACTTTCCCCTCAACTTTCGTACGTGATCTCGATCAGACGGCTCAGGTCAAGCCACCTGCGCAAAACGACAAGATAACGTTTTCTTGGGAACTG
>CM030366.1:158375091-158472105 GCA_017893485.1 Hemerocallis citrina | reverse complement strand
AGCCGCCTCGAGATTCGCGCCTACGTTCGACGGCTCAGATCTCGCCACCTACTCTAAGCGACAAAATAACGCTTTCTTGGGTACAGAGCCGTGCCGTACCGTGTCAGAACCACTAAACGACAAAGCGCCGTACCCCTGGGGATCCATTCGGCTAAACAGACACACTCGGTTCACAGGTCTCGGCGCGACCAACATGGTTACAAGCAAAAACAAATATGCGAAGCAACGAAAGGAAATTTTATTAATTGTCGGCGCATAATACAAAACATTCCATTACAAAGTGCTGGCAAACAAAACACACAATGCCCGACCCACTACACTTGTCTCTCATATAAAAACATCCTCACTAAACTGTTCGTCCTCCTCGGCTGACAGCTCCTCTTTCTCCCCCCGGAGCTTCGCCATCACAGCACGCAGATGCCACATCTCTGAGAGCAGGTCATCCCGCTCGGCGACAATCTTCGACTGAATGTGCCGAATGCTTTTGACCCGAAGAGCGTTGCTGAATGCGGTCTGCGAGTCTTCATCCTCTCCAGCGGGGCTCAGCTCGGCGATCTTATTCTCCAAGCGTTGGATCTCAGCTTCCCGGAGACTGAGGACCAACGAAAGGTGGTCCCACTCACTCTCGGCTCGGCGTGACTTCAGATCGGCGCTCCTGGGGGGTGGCTTCAGATTCGGATTCATTATTCGAACGCTCGGAGTCCGAGCCGTGGATCGTCACAACGAGCTGAAAAGAAAAGAAAAACGAATAACACAACTTCAATACACTGCCGGAGTCTAACACTTGAAAATTTTTCAGAATTTGCATTCAGACATAATAGTGTTACAGACGGTCGACCGACCCCACAACTAAGTTGTTACAACAATCAACAAAAATAGGAAAACGACAGAATCAGAGCCTCTTCGGAAGGGGAATGCTTCGGTTTAGGGAAACACGGGGACGGCGAGGTCTGCCCTCCGAACCCGACCCTAAACCAACGAAGCGCGACCCCCCTTCGCTGCTAGCTCTAACTGCGACGCCGGCCGAAGCCCCGCTCGACGAGGCGGCCGCACTACTCTGAGCGTCGGCTGGACTCCGCCTGGTCAACGGCGAGCGCATCGCAAGTTCGTGAAACGTAATTCCCCTCTCGCTTTCTTCGCGAGTGCACGAAGTGCTGCGAACGTTAGCCCTGACCGGTGTCGGCTTGAGCGACGCGATCTCTTCCTCCAGTTCGATAATCCTATCCCTCAAGACGTCGTCCTTCGCCAACTTCTTCGATCGAGGGGCCGTCAACGAGCCCGAGGCATTGGCAGTATCAATCGCGAGCCGTCGGTAATGGGTGACTTCAATCCCCCTATCTATTGTGATCCTTCTGAGCCTGTCGACTTCGGTCGATAGCTTCTTGCGCTCAGTTGATGCTTTCTCCAGTTCGGAAGCCAGCTTCTCCCTCTCCGCCGAACGTTCTTTTCCCGCCAGCTCCAAGTATTGGACCTCGGCCAAAAGGTCGTCATTCTTCTGCCCGGCGGCAGTAAGCTCTCTACGGAGATCCTCGACTTCGCCTTCGGGATGAGGAGCTGAAGAACGCTTCCGATACTGGTACAGCTCACGACCATACCTCCGCAGAGCCGCCTTCGTATCCTCCAGCTTGCCGAGCAGGAGATATCGTTTATACCGGCTCTGAAAGAGCTCGTCCTTCGTTTTCGCCAGCTCCTCCCGAAGGTATTCAACCTCCGTGATCGGACCGAATCTCACCTGAAATGCAGAGATAAATCCGAGGCCCAACACTTGGAGAAATTTACGCCAAAATAAACGCTAAGTCCGAGACTCGACACTTGGGCAAATTTTGGCCAAACAAAACATTTTCTCATTCAAAAT
The DNA here is from genome assembly GCA_017893485.1 of Hemerocallis citrina. Classification (NCBI taxonomy): domain Eukaryota; kingdom Viridiplantae; phylum Streptophyta; class Magnoliopsida; order Asparagales; family Asphodelaceae; genus Hemerocallis; species Hemerocallis citrina. The sequence goes on along the minus strand of CM030366.1, from coordinate 158,470,250 downwards.
TCGAAGAGTTCTACAACAGCGGTGGCCAGTCCGCAGTTAGGCATACAAAAACAAAAAAAAAAAGGAAGACAACCGAGTCAGGGGTCGACCTTTTTATCGTTCGGGTCCGTCGACCCCTCGACCTTATCCTTGCCCCCGCCTCCGCCTTCTCCTTCGCTCCAGCTCTCCTCCTCGGAGTCATCCTCCTTCTCCTCCTCGGCCGTGGCCTTCCACGGGTCCTCGACGGGTTCCGCCTCCCCCTCGGGGCCGATCAACCCCTCGGGGACAATCTCCTCCCCTTCCACGAGGTCGTAGAAGTTGTAGGAGGACGTGTCGAAGCCCGGGTTCTTGGCGACCACATGCTGCAAGGCTCGGCCATAGGCGTCCACCATATTCTGGAGCATGTGCATCGCGGCCTTCTCCTACACGGCTTTCTTCACCCTCTTCACCTTCCTGAGGTGTTTGGCCTTGATCTTCTCGGCCCTCTTCCGAGCGTCCTCCGCCTCCGACCGAGCTTTGGCCAGCTCCTCCCTCAGGTCGGCAGCCTCCTTCACCGACGCCTCGAGCTTGGCCGCCGAATCCTTCAGCTCGGCCACCTCCTTCTCCGAGGCCTCGAGCTTGGCCGCCGTATCCTTTGACAGCTGAACAGCATTGGCCAGCTGCTTCTCCAGCCCCTCCACTTCGGTGGCCCTCTTCGTCGAAAGAAGCAGCTCGGAATCAAGCCGCTTCGCGACCATGACGCGTTCCGCCCTCTCCTTCTCCTTCTCCTGATCCTTCTTCGCCATCTCCTCGACCAGGAAATTGAAGTGGCAGAGGGTCTGAAAGAGAACAACAGAGTTACAATCCGAATCCAAGAACTTAGAAAAATTCTAAGGAAGAAATTCAGATGAAGAAGAAATCAGCCTACTTACCGACATGGTATTCCGGGCGATCTGCATCACGGCGTCCCCTGCCATCCCGGCCTTCAGGGTCGCTCGATCTTTCGGGGTCGGCAAGTGCCTCACCGCCTCCATGCAGATGTTCCCGTCGCCCAGGAAACCATCGGCATTCATCACCTGCCAGTCGGGGACGAAGATCTGCTTATGACGCTCGGTCAGGATCTTCTCCGCATCGGCAGTGAGGGGCGGAACCTGCATGGACAGCGCATCCTTCACCCCGAACACGCCGCTCGACGAGCCCAGAGCGTCCGCCCCCGGGGTCGGCACAGGTGCATCCGAGGCAGGGGGATCGGAGACCACGGCCCCCACCTGCTCGGGGACCACGACCTTCGTCGGAGAGACGAGGACCTCGATCTCCCCCTCCTTGAGGACCGCGACCTTCGGTTGGTCGGCAGTCTTCGCGACCGAGGGCTTCTTCGAAGCCCGGCTGTCCTGAGGCGCTGCCGACGGCCTCTTCTTCTTCTCCTGCTCTGCCCTGCCCTTCGCCACCAAAGCCTTGTAGTCGAGCTTCATCGTCTCTGCAAAAGCCGAATGAAAAAACTTAGAAAATTTTCATGAACTTTAAACAAGGAGTATAAATACCAGAAGCATACGAGGGTCGATCGGACTGAGACCCCCTCGGAACAGATGCTCTTCGGTAATATCCTTCCAGCTAAGCGTCGGCAGGGCGAGGATTTTCTTCTGAACCTCAGCCTCCTCAGCATTCAGCGGGACATCCTTCTTTGTACGCTTGGGCAGGCCATCCTTCGCCCAAACTGTCGGTATCACCCATGGCGTCAGATTTCGGACGAGGAAGTATTTGTCCTTCCAGTGTTTGATCGAGTCCGGATTCTCGATCAGTTTCACGCCCGTCCGGGGCGAAAGATAAAACCTCTGTTCGTCTTTCCTCGGCTGGCAAGGTCGGAAGAGACTCCGAAAGAGGTACATAGTCGGCTTGGCGTCGATCTCTTGGCATCGGAGGAGGAATGCCACGACTTGCCTCCATGTGTTCGGCATCAGTTGGGCGGGACTCAAACCATACCAGACCAGGACTTCAACCACGAACGGGTGGAGGGGAAAGCGGAGTCCGGCGATGAGGGAATCGACCGGAAAGACACATACGTCCGGTGAGGACTTAGTGTTGGCTCGGAACCCCGGCCCAGGAAGGAGCAGCACATACTCAAGAGGGATCTGGAAACCCTCTCGGATCAGACGAAGATCGTTCTCGGTAAGAGTCGAGATCCTATGGTCGACCTCGGACAGCTCCCTAGGCTCGTTCTCCTCCACCAGTTTAGCCGTACCTTGAGTGACCCTCTCCAAGGTATCCTCGGCATAGTCCCGGACGCCTCCCACACTCGACACGACGATGGGTTGCCGACCGAACGCCCCCGCTCTCTTCGGCGCCTCCACTATCGTGATGACGGCTTTACCCTTTCGAGACTCCGCCGCGACTTCCTCGGGCACTTCGGCCACTTCACCCTCTTTATCCGGACGAACAACGTCTTGCTCGCTCGGCTCCATTACTCCCTTCCCTTTATCCCCTCGGCCAACGGCTTCCTCCGAGGCGGGGGTCTCAGCCGAAATCTTAACCATGTTTTCCTAAAAAAGAGAAGGGAAAGAGACTGACCTTGAAGTGACAAGTGCGGTCGGAAAGTTCGCCGGAACTAAGAACGCTACCGCAACAGCTAGCAGCACCACCAGTGAGCTGAAAACTTCGAAGCGGGGTAAAAACTGAAGAGAGAGAGTAAAAGTGAAAAGTGAGACTTGGTCTTAGGGGGGGTGAAGATTTATAGTAAAATTGGGACGTCCCTTGGACTTCCAATGAAAGTTCGCGACTTTTGGGCTGCTCTCGAAACGTCGCGAAGGCCCATCACCACTACCTCTCTCACCAAGTCAACTGGCTCGGCTCCAGGGGTTCCAAATCCGAGCTACAAGCGATCCGAACACGCCGGCAGAAGGATCCGATCGGAATCCGAGCAAGGGCCTTCCCGAGCTGGTAAACGGGGAAAACTCACTTTCCCCTCAATTTTCGCACCTGATCTCGATCAGACGACTCAGATCTCGCCAAGAGCACTAAACGACAAGATAGTGTTTTCTTGAGAGCTACGCCCGTCTTGAGATGCGCGCCATCATCCAACGGCCCAAGGTGCGCCACGTCGCTCGGATTACTGAACCCTCGGACGCCTCACCTATGCCTAGGAGAACCTGGAAAAATTTTGATTCAGTTTTGAGGCGCCGCCCTCGGCGGACGCCCCCCAGGTCCCGTGACTCAGTCGGTATTCCGCCGACCCACGGGCCCCGGACAAAAACAGATCGGCGCTCCCCCCATCTCTAACTCCCCCGGGCCGACATCCACCGGAAGCCATCAGCCCGGAAGGAAGACAGAGATGAGAGGGGACCCATCAACACTCAGAGATCGGGAGAAACACACCGTTCCGAGCTTGTTGTTTACAACTGGAAGGCGCGGCTTGTCAGAGGACTCCGACCGCAGCGCCTTCACAGTTGCAAACAACGGGCTCGGACGGTCCAGAAGCCCGAGCTGCAACTCATGATAGAGAAGCGCGCCATCCCGAGCTAGTTGGTTGCAACTGGAAGGATCAGTTTGTCAGAAGACTCTGACAGCGGCGCCTTCACAGTTGCAACAAACGGACTCGGATGGCCCGGAGATCGGCATCGGACATGGATCGTCACTCTCCCACCAAGACCTCCGCCTACTTCAACACTCACTTCGGGGCAACCAAAGAAGGCAGAAGATCTTGGTGAGAGAACGACCACCCGTCCTTCCGAAGAGACCCACACACCCCGGTCCGGACTATGGTCGTCGCCACTACTGCCTTATCCCCTCCCGCTCCTGACATCCTCTTCGGAGCAGTGAGGAACGGGAGAAGAATAAGACAACAGAGCGACCACCCGTCCTTCTGAAGCAACTCATCCCTCGGATCCGGACCTCGGTCGTCGCCACTACTGCCTCGTCCCCCCTCGCTCCTGACATCCGCTTTCGGGCCGTCAGGAACAAAGGGAAAACCAGGAAGAAGAGCGACCACCTCTCCGAGCCTCAAGAGAGAAGCTACCCAAGGCAGATGCCTCCGAGGTCTGGAACTCAATTTGGTTGTGACTAAAATGACAAAGGGAGTGGAGTACTTATAGCCTGCCTCCAAGGACCAGCCATTATGACCCTCGGAAATTGAAGCGCCGCGTTTTAATTAAGGGAATCACTGATCCTCGGAAGTTGAAAACGCCACGCATTAATTAAAGGAATTATCCTTAATGACATCGGAAAGGCGAAACGCCTCACAAGTCACGAAGCGCCATTAATACCATTGGGAACAGAGCCATCTCAGATTGCCAAAAACCACAGGCCCTCGGTCGGCTGCCGAGCAAGTGCCTTCCCGAGCGTGTAAACGGGGAAAACTCACTTCCCCCTCAACTTTCGCGTCTGATCTCAATCAGACGGTCCAGATCTCGCCGAGAGCACTAAAAGACAAGATAGTGTTTTCTTGGGAGCTGCGCCCGTCTCGAGATGCGTGCCGACATCCAACAGCTCAGTTAGCGCCACGTCGTGCGGCCAGCCGAACCCCCCTGTCTTCGGTCGGCAGCCGAGCAAGTGCCTTCCCGAGCTGGTAAATGGAGAAAAAAAGACACCGAGCTACGTGGACCGCTGGATCTCTCAAAAATTCGCGCTCCCAATGATGAAGAGCCCAGATTGCGCCACGTGCGCTAAAAGACAAGATAGCGTTTTCTTGGGAACTGCGCCCGTCCCGAGATGCGTGCCCAACATCCGACGGCTCAGACAGCGCCACGTCGCTCGGCTTGCCGAACCCCCTGCCTCCGGTCGGCTGCCGAGCAAGCGCCTTTCCGAGCTCGTAAACGGAGAAAAACGCTGCCGAGCGGTAACAGCCGTCAGATCTTCCCGAAATTCACGCCCATCCACGATCGACGGTTCAGATCAAGCCACGCCATTAATCGGTATTTAAATCGTTTTTTATTTTTTATTTTAATCGTTTTATTTGTTTAAAAATTGCGAAAAAATTGCTAAAAATTCGGAAAAATTAGCTAAAAATCCTGGGGAATAATTGAAAATTCGGGGACACGCTTTCGGACCCCGGAGCGAACAATTGTTACCCCGAATGCACCGCTAAAGCCCCCGAACGATTAGCAAACACATCGCAGAATTAAACTAATACTTCGAAAAAAGTAGATAAAAGACTGTCAGATACCCGACGCAGCTCAAGAACAGCACACAGCGTCAAAAATTACCTCACTACCCCCTTTCTAGATTCAAGATCCCACATTTGGACTCCGATGCAACTCCACCAGCCACTGAGACAGCTGAACTACTCCTCAAAGTCTGATCACGCTCAGTCTTTAGGAGTGGGGGGCTCGTGATATGGCTAAAAATGGGGTTAGATCGGGACCGTCCAGATCGAGCACGAATCCTGAAGCACGGGGGTAAAAAGAAAATTTCACATACAGATGGATCCAAAACGGGTATTGGGCTTCCTTCTCACAGGACCAACCACCCGCGAATAGATCCGCTTCAATTGGGCACGGGTCCCGACCCGATACAAGCCCGGTCCACCAAGAGGAGAATCAGGCCACTGATTTGATCAGATCAAATCAATAAACCCGATTGGCTCTCACCAGGGAATCAGGGGCTAACTTCCCAAAAACAGAATAAGAGGATTTTCCTCCTGACTGTTAAGCAGGAAATCAGGTCCCAAATCATTCCAAAGGCGACTATAAATACAACCCCTCTACCACCAAGACCAGGTTAATCACTTTTCCACCACTTAAGCTCTTTCTTAATCTTTTGCTGATTACTGACAAGAGCGCCGGAGGGTGCGTCGCCGGAATCAACCCCGGTGTCTCGCACTTCCTTGCAGGTTGCGGCAGGAGCAAGAAGGCCGAGTCAGCTGTTCAGGTTTTCCTCGGATCCACAAATTCTATCTGATTACCCCCACACCGAAATAAGCGGTAACAATAAGAAAGAGAGAGAGTAATAAAGTAATGAGTTTTTTAGTTTTGGGGGGGGAAAATTTGGTTTTGGGGTTTGAAATTTTGGAAGGGAAAATATGTTTTGTGAGGTTAGATCTGGGCCTTTGATTTTGGTGGGATTGAAGGTGAGCCACTTGATAGCTTTCTTTGTGTTTTATTATATATATATATATATATATATATATATATATATATTCAAGAAACATCTGATACAAATCCATTGTTAAAGAAGTTCTTTCTCAACTCCTCCGGATCCAATTAAAATCAATGGATTACAATCTTAAAAATATAGTTTTGGGTAAAATTAATATAACATAGTTTTTAACAGATAATGGTAAAGTTTTCTAAACACACGCATTACTGGCTCCTTCTGTGTCAATGAAATTCTACCTTAGTGAAAAAATACGATTTTAGAAACAGAATTTATAACCGAAGTTCATAAGGATACTCACATTTCTTCCTCAGGTTCATTCTTCAGTGCATTCTTGGCTATACACTGGAAGGCAGCTTCAACATTGAAACCCTCTTTAGCAGATGTCTCGAAGTAGGGAATGTTTCCTTTCGAGGCACACCAGGCTCTCGCTTTCTTTTCAGAAACCTTAAACCGGAAGGGAACAAATAGTTCACTAAATATCGTTCCAAATAAAATTTCAGTAGCAGAAGATTATGCAAAGACTAATAATTTTTTCCACAAAGCATAACTTAAATTTTTATACAGAGGGAGAAAGCTCTTACCACTCGGCTGTTCCCACCATCAACATCTACCTTATTTCCCAACACTACAAATGGAAAGTTTTCCGGGTCTGATGGGCTGGCCTGAAATAAGAGCACCAAACTGTTAATACAATTGTTTTTGATATCTGAGAATAATGAGTAAGCCGAAGATTGGTCACCTGAATTAAGAATTCTTCCCGCCAATTGTTGAGGTTATCAAAAGACTTCATGACATTAACATCATATACTAGGACACAGCAGTCTGCACCTCGATAGAAAGCCACACCAAGGCTCTGAAACCTTTCTTGCCCTGCTGTGTCCCATATCTGGATATTCGAAATGCAGCAAATATTTATGGTGTCAGTGAACATATGAAAAGGAAGTCTTTTCTTAAGACCGAGGAAGAGAGAGAGAGAGATCTAGAGCGAGAGCCATGCGATAATAAAGAGGGGGAAATGATACACACACAATAAAGATACTGGGGGGCAAAAAATGAATTTTTCATGCATAATTTACCTGAAAAACCATCAAGAGCTCAAAATATCCACTAGTAAATAACGTAGCTTGCTATGAGCTTTAAAGATATTCATCCTGAAAAAACTAATATGCCCTAAAAATTACTAACACTATATTTTAGGCTCTGCCTCCAGAATTTTTAATAAAGAACAAAGAAAGTTCAATGACAAAACCCTCGATTGTCAAGTTTTTTTTACAAGGAGAAAGAAAACAGGAATTCATCCACAAAAGAATTTTGATAATTTTAATAAAAAAAATCTGGCCGTCCTTTATAAGTGTGAATCTCTGAACCACAATCAATTTCTACCTAAACATTTTAATTCCTACCTTGAAATTCTGAAAGACATTTAATTTTCCTCCCAAACTATATCATTATACCTCTCCTCTACAATATCATCTAAATATTGTTGTTTAGCAATCTCGTCTACCTTAACCGTGGGCATTCCTACCTTTAAGTTCTAAACGACATTCAATTTTCCTCCCAAACAATATCTGATGAGGACATCGGTTCAAGACAATTTGGGTGTTTCCATCAGCGCAGGCATCATCTAGGACAGCTGCTTATTTAGTTTAGGATTTTATTTCAGTACCATATTTATTTCTGACAATTATAGCCATATGTAATCTTTTTTTGTATTTTGAGATTTTGAGAATATTTTGAGATTAGCATCAAGATGTATTTTGAGCCTATTTATAGGTCTTGAGATTAATGAGAAGGTATGTCATTCTTGATTTTTAAAAAAAATTGTGTTGAGTTTTTGCTCTTCCTCTCTTTGTGTGATACAACTGAGATCTAAATTATTACGGTTTGTGATAAATCCTAATACAATTTTAGGGTTTGTAATAAACTCTAAAATCTACCCCAAATTAAAAATCCAATAAAAAAACAAAAAAAAATAATTTCCTAACCCTAAATTCCCAAAACCAAAACATCTCACCCTAATCCCTCATCACAGCCGCCACTTCTAACTGCCCACCGATCTTCTGTTCACCCATCCTCTTCCTCGCGCCAGACCCACTCTTTGGCCGTCGCCCTCCCATCGTCAACCCCCCTCGTCGACGCCACCTCTCCGCGCCACCAGAAACCCCCTGCTCCTTCCTCTTTCCCTTTCGGCGACAACAAAACCCGCACCCCGACCTCCTTCCTCTGTTTCGCTCGACAACAGCACTCCCGGTCTACATTCCCCTTTCTATTGACCTCGACCCCATCGACGTCGCGCCGCACGCCATCAGCGCCGCCGTCGACGCCGCACTGAGACCCGCTAGACCAGATTCGCCAGCCATTGCTCTTGAGGTTCTTGCTGCCATTACTGTTCAACCTTAGATCTACACAGAGCTCTTCGAACCCTCGGTATACTCTTTACACTTTTAATATTTGTGTTCTACTGCTGTGTTATCTATTATATTATCTAATTTGCCTGTCGTCCAAAAAAAAACACATGAGATTTGAGTGTTCCACATGCTTGATTAGAGTACGAATCAATATTGGATCTATTACTTGCCAAGAACATTTAGGGATTTAATTATTGATTGTAGAGTGAATTATTAATTGGGATTGTTAACGTGATTCAGTTTTTGAAAATCCATCCAACCAATTAATTGTTTAAAATTCCAACTTTGGTCCGCACCTACGTATTGGTAAAATTAATCCATTAAGAATCTTGGAAATTCTCTATTTTGGGATTAGTTTTACATCAATATCATCATACCTCTATCGTCTCACTCAACTTCTCTTTCCATCACAAGCCAGGACCTCAACAACAAGGCTTCAAGTAAGAATCACAAATTATCAAATTATGCTTGATGCATTATTTTCAATAAGATGTGGATAGTATGAGAAATCACGAATGATCACCATATAATTAGTATGAGAAGTAGCACTTGTATATCAAGAGAAGTAAAGAATACAACGGAAAAGGGCATGAAAACATGAAAACATGAAAATGAAGTTGGGATTCTTACATAAAGCCATTTTGTTGAAGTTCATGCTTATGAGCTATGATGGAAAGAGAGGTCGAGTGATATGATATAAATAAGTAATAGAAGAGATAATTAATGATATAGTTTAGGAGGGAAATCAAATACCTTTTAGATATTCATCATAAAATATCTTACGGTATAAGGGGTTAAATGATTTACTATTAGAATTGTTATCATTCTCATTTCCTAATCTTCTATCAGTTGAACCTTAATTTTTAGGCAAGTATAGGATCAGATAGGCTAAAAACCAAGACAGCTCAAGCCTCAAGATTATAGTCTCAGTCTTGCCAGATATTTGACACCATGATCTGTAGTATGGTATTCGCCTCCCTCAAATCTATAAAACCTTTTCATGTAGAAATGAAATGTAAATTGTTTTGGACATGTGGTCCGAAGAATTCTATCCCTACATTCCCACATTTAGGACAACTGATGTTTGCATTCTCATTATTGTTCCACATTTCCACTCCAACGTGATTCTTGTAACCTTGGGGCTTACAATATCAATAGGAACAACGCAGGACAAAGTAATAAACCCTCCGTCATGATATTGTAAATTGTAAGGAGGACAAACTGATCCTTTCTATTCTCATTTATAAAACCATTTCATGTAGAAATGAAATGTACATTGTTTTGGACATGTGGTCCGAAGAATTCTATCCCTACATTACCACATTTAGGAAACTGATGTTTTGCATTCTCATTATTGTTCCACATTTCCACTCCAACATGAATCTTGTAACCTTGGGGCTTACAATATCAATAGGAACAACGCAGGACAGCGTGATAAACTCTACGTCATGATATTGTAAATTGTAAGGAGGACAAACTGATCCTTTCTATTGTCAGTTTTTATTCTAGTTTTGTGAGGAGAATACAAAACTGTAAGGAGGGCTAAATTGTAAGGAGGACAAACTCTATCGTCTATAAATTTATTTTTGTTCGACACTCCAAAGTGATCCTTAATCCTGGTAACAAAGGACCAACTCTCCGTCATGATATTGTAAACTGTAAGATAGCATGAATTGTCGTCACCTTTATGTTGCAAATATAAGTTACATAAGCCATCTAAGTCAGCTACCTTTAGACCCCGTAATAAAATAACAATTATATGAGACAAAACATTGAACGTTGTAACATTGTCCTCATCCAACACTGGTATCAAAATTTAACTTTCATTACGAATATTATACTTTTAATACTCACGCAAATGAGATCCCTAGGTGCTGTTCGAGATGGTAAAACACTCCAGATAGATGCTTTACATTTCTTGTTCTTGCCTCAGCGAATAGTTAAACAATCGGAAACTTTGAACTTACAAAGTATCCCTTCTCATATGGTCGTGTATACTTATCATTTGTCAAATATCAAGCACACAACACAAGTTTATAATTTCACCTGTAGCATATTCTAAACACTCTAATTGTCTAAGAATGCATGTGTATATGCAAGATGCTGAGAAAGTAATTGATATGGCTAACAATAAGATTAAATCAGGACCGTTCAAATCGGGCACGAATCTTAAAGCTCTCAGGAATAAAACGGTAATTTCAACTTACAAACGGGTCTGAAATGGGAATTAGGTCTTTCTTCAAAGCCCAATAACCCATTAACTAATCTGTCCTATTGGGTATGGGTAGCAACCCGTTACAAACTAATTCAGTTATTTAAAGAGTAATTCAAATTCATGGTTATCTCTATGAAAATTTTTAAACTCTACATCTTATCCAAAAACACTGGGCATAGGGATAAATGATTATCTCTAAACTGACTCTAAAGGCGAATATAAATACCCCTCTCCCCCTACCATAACAAGGTAATCAATTTTTTCCACATAAAGCTCTTTCATAATCTTCATGATTACTGACAAGAGCGTCGGAGGGTTCATCGCCGGAATCCATCCCGGTGTATCGAACTTTTTTGCAGGTCAACGGCGGCGGCAAGAAACCAGTCAAACGCCGGTGAAAGTCAATAGATTTGCTTTATTGTTTCAAAAAAGAATCCACAAATTCATCTGTTTGCTCCCACACCAAAATTAGCAGCAATAGATTGGTGCCGTCTGTGGAAAACAAAAAAGCAATCCAACCTTCATCAGCGAAAGTGGTTTCAAACTATGCATCCGAAAGAGAAGGGGAGGGCAGCGTCTCCATCCGAAGGGCCACTCCCCTTCATCCTCTGCTCCAGGACGTTCTTCATCAACTCAATCAGCAAGTTCAGCAACCGCAGCCTGAACAGCCTCTTCCTCAACAGGCCCCTCTAAGGTCTCGAGGAGCTGCCCCGATGGGCTCTCGTCGAAGACGTCCAAAATAACGCCCTCATCATGACCATGTTTCGGTCCACAATCCCTCAACTGACTCTATAGCTTCCCATAGTCCTCCAGGACCGGATCACCGTCAAGTAATTCTTAACCGTCAGCAAGGGGTCGACCTCCAAATTGCTTGAATAAATGGCGAGCCCCTTGAGGAAGTTTTTCAACCTGAGCACCCAGGGGCCTTGAGAGTTCGGACCCTCCGTAGACCGAGGACCAGAAGATCCCCTCCCGCGGGGAGGCGAAGAGAGTCCCCTCCACATCATCAGCGGAGAAGTCATACTCCAGTAAGTCGAGCCACACCTAGAGATCGCCGAGCTGGAGGGGCACCAAGCACTCGGGCTGAGCTCCAGAACTTCAAACAAGATATCATGCGAGCTCTTAATATTGTCACAAGTCAGGATCAGCGTGCCCCTAACCCTCGCCATACCGCCACTCATGAGGGAGAGTCCCGAGGCTCGACCAGATCCGACCGGAGGGATCACTCTGTCCACCGCCGTCTTCACGAGATGGAGAGGCGCCTCAACAGGATCAATCGTGAAGAATAGCAACGGACCAACAACTTTCGCCCTAGCAGACCCCTTTCTCTAGGGCCATCATGAAAACTCCAGTCCCTGAGGCCTTTAGACCACCCCGCTTTGAATCCTACAATGGGGAATCGGACCCGGCCGATCATATCGAGAGTTTTAAAACTCTCATGATGATTCATCAAGCCTCGGATGCGGTCATCTGCAAGACCTTCCCAGCAACATTGAGGGGACCAGCACGAGAGTGGTATTCCCATCTATCTCCGTCTGCATCTTCTCATTCGAACAGTTTGAGGAGCTTTTCCTCACCCACTTCGTGGGCAGTCGCCGGGCCGAAAAAACAAGTGCATCCTTGTTGACCCTCAGCTAAAGAACGGGTGAACGCCTAAGAGATTATGTTCGGCGCTTCACTGCCGAAGCTCGGTCTATTGCCCCCCTTAACCAATCGGTAGCCTCTGCGGCATTCAGGCACAACATTACTAACGCCAACCTCAAGACGTCACTTGCCAAGAAGCCTCATCGGGACTTCTCGGAACTCCTACTTACAAGCAAGAAGTACATCCGAGCGGAAGAAGCTCTCAACCCCCCAGTTTTGAGGAACCATCTTCCGGGCGGGAACAAATGAAAAAATACGAGCGAAGAAGGGTCCCAAAAATTTCAGAAGGACGACAATGGCCAGCACCGCCCAGCTCCTCGTTTTGAAAAGTTTACCGCCTTCAATGCTAGTATATCAGCAGTTCTTATGGAGGTGGACAAGGAAGGGCTACTCCGTGGTCACCCTAAAATGAAAATCCCTGGCAAGAAAAGGAACAGGAATAAGTGGTGCCGCTTTCATAGGGACCACGGCCACGACACGAATGATTGTCGGGCTCTTAAAAAGGAGATCGAAGAACTCGTATAGCGGGGACATCTGGCCAAAGTTCGTTAGAAAAGACGGGGCCGATCCTCCACCCCGAGGAGCCAATAATCGAGCCGAGAGGCCCGTCGAGTTCCAAGACTCCGAAGCTGGGGCCATCCTCCACCTCATCCATGGAGGTCCAGTGGGGGGAGAACCAAACTCCTCCCAAGAGGCCTTCACCCTATCGTACAAGTAGGATTTCAGTTTTCAATAAGGTCGATGCTTGTAACACGACCAAAAAACATGTAATAACAGCTTGCCCCATTGAAGCGGCCACTTAGTTTATCTCAATAAAACTTAGCTTTTTTCTATTGAAAATTATTGCACTTGCCTTATTTCTATCTCTCCGAGTCACATCTACTAGTTAAATTGTGAGTTTGGAGTCCAGCTTTTCCTATAGGACTGCTCCCAGAACTTACTAAGCTCAAAAAACGAGTCTGGAGTCCAACATTTGGTTCGACGCCACTTTAGCCGCTTGTAAACAAAGTAACAAACAAGTGCGGAGCAGCTCACCATTCGGAATTGCTCCTACAACTCGTTAACCCCCTCAAACGACAAGTTCGGAGTCCAATACTTGGTTCAACGCCACTTTAGCTACTTGCGAACAAGCAAGTACAAGGTAGCTCACCATTCGAAATTGCTCCCACAACTGTGAAACTCTCTTAACGACAAGTTTGGAGTTCAACACTTGGTTCGACACAGCTTTAGCTACTTGCAAACAAGTACAAAGTACCTCACCATTCGAAATTGCTCTCACAACTGTTGAAACTCTCTTAACAACAAGTTCGGAGTCCAAGACTTGGTTCGACGCCGCTTTAGCTACTTGCGAACAAGCAAGTACAAAGTACCTCACCATTCGAAATTGCTCCCAAAACTGTTGAAACTCCGTGACAATTAATTCGAAGTTCACAATCATGGTTCGAAATTGCCCTCGCAGCTTGTAAGTATGCGGTTTCGGGGCTCAAAACGAACGTTCATACTACTCCCTACAACTGGTTAAATTTTGCAACAAGCAAGTTTGGAGCTCAACTCTCCCCTAAAGTTGCTCCTCAAACTTGTCTTCAAAAACAGCTCTCTCATAGAGACCGATGAAGCTCTCCCTTCCGCTCGCCTCCCGAACGACCTTATTCTGAACGACTTCGAAGCTCAACTCTCCCCTAGAATTGCTCCTCAAACTTGTCTCTTAAACAACACTCTCCTAGAGCCTGGTGAAGCTCTTCGCTCTGCTCGCCTCCAGAGCGGATCTTTTCTCAACGAGTTCGGATCTCAACTCTCCCCTAGAGCTGCTCCCCAGACTCGCCTCCCAAACAGCTCTCTCCTAGAGTCTGGCAATGCTCCTCTCGTTCACCTCCTGAGCGGCCTTCTTCCAAGAGAGTTCAGAGCCTAACTCATCTAGAGACGCTCCTACAACTCGCCCCCAAGAATGGATCTTTTCAACAGACATACAACGCTCTTCCTAACTTCATGAAGACAAAGATGTTGCGGGACTATTTTGACCATGAAGAAGGGTGATTCTTCAACTGGCTTCTGAAGAGAAATTGTAGATCTTTGCGTCAGCTTCGAAACGATGGGTCACACGCCCCGATCAGACCTCCATAGCTCCGCAAAAATTAGTTACAGTAAAGCTCGCCACAACCGTTCGCCAAACATCGCAACGGTTCGCCGAGCAACTCAACCATTCACTGGACAATGCAATCGTTCGCCGCAATCAAGCGTTTGCCAAACGGTTTAGAGCCACGTGTCACTCATTTGTAGCTCGACGCATGACTCGCCACGCTCGCCGTTTCAAGCCAAGCAAACAGTGATCCGATCAAAAAATGAGCGAAGTGGCATTCACCAATCAACGGTCTAGAGCCACGTGTCCCTCATCTGTAGCTCAACGCACGCTCGCCGTTTCAAGCCGAAAAGACGCAGTTCCGAACAGAAAATGAGACAAATATCTAACCCCCTGATTCGCCTATTCGTTCGTCAACGTTCTCCAAATGTTCGCCGTGATCGCCGGATCGAGCTGAGCAGAAGTGATCCGAACAAAAAATGAGAGAAAAACTCTGCCTTAAGATCCGCGCTAAAACCTAGATCAACGGCTTATATTCGCCCAAAAAAGAAAAAAAGGGGAAAATATATTAAAGGTTTAACAGGTCGGGTTCGGACCCATTAGAGACCCGAACAGCAACCATACACTTCTCCTTTAAACTTTGGCGCCAAAACTCCACCTCTAGATCTCCTTCCCAAAAGCATCGAGCTCCGACGTGGTCGTTGCCGAAAGCTTCCTCGCTGAGCTCTCCCCTCCGCCGAAGCTCTCCTTTGCCACGTCGAGCTACAAGTCCTTACCGTCGAGCTCCCCCATCACCGAACTTACAGTGCTGCCCAAATCCGTCGTCGCCAACTCCCCTTTCGCCCAGCTCCAACTTCACCTTGTCGAACTCCATCGCCATCGAGCTCCTCCATCGATGAGCTCCGCTCTCGACTATCGAGCCCCTCCATCGACGAGCTCCGCTCCTCCCACAACCGTCGAGCTCCTCCCTCGCCAATCTCCTCCATTGGTGAGCTCCTCTCATGACCGGCGAGCTCTTCTCTTCGCCTGCTACGTAGGGGGCTCGGAGAAGAAAGCGTAGTCGAGCTCAAAGACGGAGGCGAGGTCGGCGACGAAGAAGGGTGGAGTCAGTGTCGAAGGAGAGAGACAAAAGGAAGACGAAGATAAAAGAAAAGGAAGAAAAAAATGCTGCCACGTCAGTGGTCAACCGCTGACGCCACATGTCAGCATGGCGATCGTGCGGCGAGCAGAGGCTAAACCGAACAGAATTTTGGAGGGGGGGATTTGCCTTCCGATGCGTGCCGCCTCATGATCAACGGCCGTGATCGAATCAAGTTCCTTACTCCAGATCCGTGCTCGATCGTGATCAACGATCGTGATTAAATCAAGGTAATTTCTTTTATTTAATTATTAAATTGAATTAATTATTTGAAAATTCCGAAAAAATAATTTAAAAATATTAATTAAAAATTCTAAAAATAATTTTTAATTCGGAAAAATATTTTTATATTCTGGAGATAATTATTTTATTTTTTAGAATAATTAATTAAAATTCAAAATTTTATTATTAAAAAATTGGAAATTGAATAAAAATTTAAAAAATGATTAAAAATTGGAGGGAAAAAATCAGAAAAATCTGGAAAAAGCACCAAAAACCAGAAAATTCTGAGAATAATTTTGGATACATTACAAGTTCAGATTGACACCGTTACACCTCGAGCAAGATCCAAACTCCCTTAAGAACTCTGATAAAATCCCATATGCTATTAAAACAATAAAACTACTCCTCAAAGACTGTTAAACTCAATCTTCGGGAGTGGGGGCTCGTGATATGGCTAAAAATAGGATTAAATCAGGACCGTTCAAATAGAACACAAATCTTAAAACTCTCAGGGGTAAAACGGTAATTTCACTTACAAACGGGTCTGAAATGAGAACTGGGTCTTTCTTCAAAACCTAATAACCCATAAACGGATCTGTCCTATTGGGTATGGGTTGCAACTCGTTACAAACCAATTCAGATATTTAAAGAATAATTCAAATTCATGGTTATCTCTATGAAACGATTTAAACTCTACATCTTATCCAAAAACACCGGAACATAGGGATGAATAATTATCTCTAAACTGTCTCTAAAGGCGACTATAAATGCCCCTCTCCCCCCACCATAACAAGGTAATCAATCTTTTTCCACAAAAAACTCTTTCATAATCTCCCTAATTACTGACAAGAGCGTCGGAGGGTTCATCACCGGGATCCATCTCAGTGTGTCGAACTTTTTTGCAGGTCAACGACAGTGGCAAGAAACCAGTCAAACGCCGGTGAAAGTCAACAGGTTTGCTTTATTGTTTCCAAAAAGAATCCACATATTCATCTGTTTGCACCCACACTAAAATTAGCAGCAATAGTAATACTTAATTAAATGAAATAAGGCATCCCATGTTGAACATATTGTTTCAGTACCATCCAATCATATTAGGTATTAGGTCCATTAATCTGGTGCATTTAGTAGAAACAAATCCCTTCAATCAGTAAACTCATTATAAACATAAAATACTTCATTAAAGGGTGATTGGTTTGTAGTAGATAGAGTTGCATTGTAATTTCCACTAAAAGATAGTTGCAAACCAAGCTGAAAGTAAAAAAGTTAGATCTCCCACCTAACCGTGGGAAGCTTCACCATCTCCACTAAAATTGTTTATCTTCTAGCAATTTAAGTTGCAACTACATTGTAGTTGCAACCACAATGCAACTCTACTTGAAACAAACCAAACATCATCTTTTAGGTACTGTTCTTTTTTTTGCCTCTTATAAGAGGTGAGATTTACGGTAAGAGCCTCTTTTTGAGGTGTTCTTTTATATAAAAATAACCTCTTATAAGAACCTCTTATAAGATATTTCTGTTCTTTTTTCACCTCTTACAAGAGTCTTTTCTCTACTTTTAGACATTTTTGCCCTTACTATATAATTTCTCAATTTATACCAACATTTCATATTTAAAATTAAGTAAATCGTCAATTCTACCACATTTCTCACAAAGTAGACAAATTTGGTCACTAATTCCGTATTGAAAAAGACCCTAAATTTTGTTGGTATCTATAGTAATTGCATTTGCAGTGAAGTGCTTATTTGACCTATTCACAAAGTGGCAACAGTGAGTTCTGATTTCTTCCACAGTGTTATTTTGTACTTTATAGTTTGTAGAAAACAATGTGACTCATTTAAGAAATTTCGATGGAACTTATGCATATATTTTTTTATAAGAAATGGTTTACTGTTCTGTAATGATATACTCAACTACTTAGGTTGAGATTGAATGCTGAACAACGTAACATTTTAATTTGTCTAATTTTGATAATAGATCAATATAAAGAGGTTTTAATTGTTGTGTAGATTTATATTAAATGTGAAGGTCTATAAATTCCAGTTTTGAAAGGAAATCATTAATTTCGGGGTAACATAGACTTTTTAAGTGATGGAAGACTTATAAGAATTTGAAAGAGGCTACTAGAAGTCTTTTAGACTTATAAGTGATTTTGGGAAAAATCTCTTATAAGAGGTAAAAAAAGAACGCTAAAAAAACTCTTGTAAGAGGTAGACCACCTCTTACAAGAGGTAAATCTCTTATAAGAGGAGAAAAAGAACACTACCTTAATGTACGAGATTGAAATCTCAATATATTCTTCTTGTCTTACCCTCTATAAAACATGTCAAAACTCAACTCAAAACTATAGATGAACTAACCCAAACAAATATGACTGTTTATTTTCTCCATTGAAGGGCTCAGTTACATCACATGGAAGTCTTAGAATTGTTCTTTCATACTGATGGCTTTGCATGCTCAAGAGCCCTGCCACTGACAACTAGTTGTGGCTGCTCAACAACAAAAAGCCATCAAGCTCTCAAATTTCTTTGCGCATTTAACATCATAGCCCTAACCATAGAGTTTAATGTAAGAACACACCACCATATAAGCTACACCTTAAATATTCAGAAACACCCTAAAAAGTACACTATTCCTCTTCTAAAGATGGTTTTACCTAGAATTACAAAGTGGAATTGCTCTTCCAAAGGAATGAAACCAAAACAAAACCTGGCAACTTGAAAGCATTGTGTAAAATAATTAAGGAAAAATATTTTTAGCAACGGAGCAAATAAATGAAATAGGGAAAATGCATATGTAGCAAAACAAAAAGTAGAAATAGCAAAACAAGACCTGGACTGGTTGAATTAGATGAACCTTTAGATTATAACGTAAGGCGGAAATGTGCAGCACAAATAGATTGTAGGGAATGTAATAATGCATCCAATACAGACCAGATATTTGAAAATATTTTCATATAGCTGCTCTAAGAGCATCCACAGTCGTGTGCTATTTATGCAAAAAATGCATTCTATAGCAAACGACGAGCTGCAATCGTTTGCTATTTATGCATTTTTTGCATAAAAAGCAACAGTACATTGCTATAAATGGCACAAAATATAGCAAAATGCATGATATAAGAGACGCACCTTCAATTTGCGTCCGACGAAGAAAAAAAAATAATTCGTCAAACAGAAAGTGAAGTTCCGTCTGACGTATTTTGTTATAAAAAATGGAATTTAAAAATGGATAGCAATCTGGCCACTTCTTGGACGCAAAGAGGAGTTGCGTCCAAGGAAGGGCCCACCTTTTTCTTTTCTTTTTTTAATATTTTTTTACTTAAAAAATGTTTTTAATTAATAAAAAATCATAAAAAATTCTTTAAAATCATGAGAAGCAAAGTCATGTTCCGTCTAAATTTTTTTTTATTAAATTGCTATAAAATACCATTCGACGACTGCGCCAAACTGTCAAAATGCTATATGTAAAATATGCATTTATGCATTTTCTAACAATCACGACTGTGGATGCTTTAAATCTTTCAACTCAGAAGTTCTATATACATGAGATATGAACTTGATACATTCATAACTAATCATTAAAGTTAGAGCAAAAATATACATATATTCACATGTAGAAGACTATCTTAGATGACTGTAACATACATAGAAGACCAAAAGATTGCAAAGAGAGTAGTACCGTGTAAAATAATAAAAAAACTGGTTTGCACAAGAAAGAAATTTATGAATATTCAATAAATCCACATTAAACTAGAAAGCAAGGGAAAAAAGAGAGGAAATAATAGCCCAAAAATGCACCATACGCTTTGATTGCTCATGACTATTTGTAGAACCAGATTGAGGCAGCTGCTAACAACTTAATCATAACATTTTAGGACCCAAGTGTTGTGTTAAGGACATTGTGGATGCATTAATTGATGATGACCTGTCCCAACCTTGCATTCCATACATAGCCCCTATGTTAGAACCTCCATATAATAAAAACACATCCATGTAAGAAGCTGACAATAGCTTCAAATAACTCATCCATCTGCATATACACCATGCGGAGTTCATCTATACACTGATAGTTATTTGGCCATGCAACAACTAAATCTAATAAATCAACACACAATTGATACAACATAGCAGTTGATAGCACAATTATCCATAATAAGACTGTATGTTGGACAGAGTGTCAAAGCCTACATAGAATGATTGACAGTGATGTCACTTCAGTAGAAGTCCAAAGCACAAGATTTCAGTCTCCAAAGCCAAACAATTTTTAATAAACAAAACTACCAACTCTCAGTTAATTTTTCGAGATCAATTTTCCTTTTTTTTACTACTCTTGACTTCTTCTCTCCCATTTTCAGGATCACTCTCTCACTCAATACCTCAATTTCTCTCATTCTATTTCTATCCATGCATCACACACTATATAAATGAAAGGATACATATTTGAAAATTGCGAGAGGGAGAGAAGGAGGTAGAGGTGGGTGGTTTTTGGTTTGGCTCCATTAAGAAGAACTCCTAAATCGCATGTTTAGCTAATTCCGCGAGTCTAACCAAAAAATCTGAATTTGGATCCAGGTTGTATTGGGTATAAGAAGGAAATGAGGATCGTGGGTTAAGATTGGTTCAGGTTGTCTGGGTACAAGAGGGAGATAAGAGAAAGATAGTTGAGTGCTTTTGGGGTGTGGATATGAGTTTAGATTAGGGTCGTTAGGTATATTGAGGGTGAGAAGAGAGATTTTATTTCTAATAAGCCCACTAATCTTGGAGGCACTTAAGTGCATTTTTTTTAAAAATGGTATGAAGTTTTTGTGGCAGATAAGATAACCATACTAAACTTTACAAAGGTACAAAAGTAATTATTACACCAAAACTAACTACACTAGTAAGTTGTGGGTAAAACGCGACAAGTTTTCCACTATAGTAGGGCAAAACTAAAAATAAAAGAAATTGAGTAGGTTTTACTGAAATTTATCTTAAATCAATATAAGAAATAAGGTTAATGATATATTATGCATTAAGTGAATTTAATACATTTCATGTTGAACATATTATTTTAGTTAGCTCCAATTTATTAGTTATTAGGTCTATCAATCTAGTGCCTTTCGTAGCAACAATTCCCTTCAATTAGTAAACTCATCATAAACATAAAATACACCATTAAAGGGTGTTGGTTCATTGTAAATATAGTTGCATTGTGGTTTCCATTAAAAAGCAGTTGCAACCTAAATTGACAGTAATAAATTAACTCCCACTTAACTTTGAGAAGCTTCACCATCTACACAACTATTGTTTGTCTTCTTGCAGTTTGAATTGCAACCACAATGCAACTTATTTGATATGAACCAAACACCACCTAAATTTTAACGTATGAGATTGAAATATCAGTAATTCTTATCATCTTTCCTTCTTTTAAACCATGCCAAAACTCTAACTCAAAACTACAAATAAACTTAACCTAAACCCAAATCCAATTCAAATCAACCCAAATCCCCACTTAATTTACCAAATCCTAACTTCCTAAACCAATCCAAATTTAACTATAAATTTTGAAAAGAAACCCAAATTCAAATCTTGGTAGGTTCAATTTAGTTGGCAAGAAAATGAACATGAGAGAGGAAGAGAGGTGGATTTGGGTTCCAGTGTGATGAAGAGTGCGGAATGCTGACAATGGCAGGTTCTATCAAATGAGGAGATGAAGATAGAATTTAAGATTGGAGCTGTTGGGTAGGTGTTGACAAGGAAAGGGGAAGAGGGGTTTATAATGGGGTGCCGCACTTGGGAGAGGGGGGAGAATGTGTTGGTTTCGGGGTTGTAGTGTTGGGACAAGGCAGGAGTGAGAGTATCACAGGACCAACAGAGAGGTTTAACACAAGGATTTAGGGGTAGGCTTGACTGAACGCAGGAGGGGATGTAGAGAAGGTTTCGACTTGGGATGTTGGTACATAAAAAGAGTGGATGTTTCACATAGAGTAGAGTGGTTCGGTCCAGACATGACTAGGGCAAGAGAGTCAATACATAGGGTGAGGGAGAAGGAGAGGGAATCTGCTGGGCTTAATTAGGATAAAATTAGAACAAGGTCATGATTCGGGTATATTAGCAATTTCTTAGCTATACAATAGACTACCTAATTATCATTAAACTATTTGATGTTATACATGACAGAAGGAATACTAGTAAGTACTAACTAATGGATGTAAAATGGGGTACCAAGAAAATTTCACAAATATACATAAAATAAGAACAACATATGTAAGGACCCATAATTTAAACCAAATATAGGTAACATGTTTGCAAGTATAAAAGTCATTCAAATTGTCGACGTGTGATTAATGCCATACAGATGCCCCATGCACACCACTTCAACACCGAAGTTATCGGTTATAATCCAAGGTAAACTCAATTAAGTTCCATCTACTCCCCTAATACCACTTTTGTCATGCCATCCAATCGAGGATCCTCCAACACTAAAGATCAGATTTAGACGTGAAAGATCTAACTAACATTAAAACTTGAGGGGCAACCATATATATCTATTCCACCATAAACACCTACGTTGAGGGGCAACCATATATACATTAAAACTTGAGGAACAAAGAATCTACTACCTAACAAACTCCCAGTTCCATGCAAAGAGAAACATTATAAGATATAACAGCCAAAAAAAAACCAAATCTGAAGTCAGAACTAATGTATCAAGTAACAGCATCAGCACTAATCACAATCGAACAATCAACATACTTCAAATTAAACTAATTTTTAGAAAAGTTCAAAGATTTCACCTGCAAAGTAAAGAGCCTGTCTTCAAACTGGACTTCCTTCGTCAAAAAATCAGCTCCGATCGTCGCTTTATACTGATTACTAAATTTCCGATTCACATACCTAACCACAAAATCCAAAGTCAAACAACCACATACAGCGAAAAAAATACTAAATCAAGAACCAGCAAATTTGGGGATTTCACTTACTGGTTCATCAACGACGTTTTCCCAACCCTATTAAACAACAACAAAACATCAATCAAAAAAAAAAAAAAAAAAACCCTATATCTCTAATCGAGAGGGAATTACCCGCTGTCGCCGAGGATGATGACCTTGAGGAGCATTCGCCGGCGAGACGCCATGGATCGGGATTCGAGGAGCTTTGGAATTCGCGCTGGGAATGTCGGGATCTCGATGTAGGGTTTCTTCTAGACAGATCCGTCGAAAATAGAAAAAGGGAATCTTTTTCCTGGTTTTTTGGTGGGAACGTTACGAAAATAGGACTATAGGAGTGTTAGTGTGATAACGGGCTGGGTTTTGGGTTGGGCCTTACAAGATCCACTAAGATTTTGTAAGAAGGGCAGGCAGACATAAAGAGTACATTTGTTAGGGCATCTCTAATCGTTTTTGCTATTTTATTTGCAAAATACCAAATGACAAATAGAGTGTCCTGTTGCAATCATCATTTGCTATAATAAAGCAAATGAGAAAAAGAAAGGGAGAATGACTTATTGGCACCTAGACTTAGTGTTAATATTCTAAACACACCTAAAGTTTCTATAATATCCTAAATACACCCAAACTCTCATAAATTGGACCAACAGGCCCTTGCCGTTTAATTCTCAGTTAAGTTAGTAGAATATTCTGGGAATATTCCTCTTAATGGGTGTGAAATTACAAAATACCCCTCTAAAAAAAACTGATTTGTGAGCGGCGGGTGCCTATAAGTCCAATTTCCAAAACTTTGGGTGTCACTGAGGTATTACTGTAACTTCAGGTGTTTATAGGGTATTATTCTCATACTTGCTTTTAAGCTTCTCGTTCAATTTCTTGCGATTTATTTTGGTTGTGTGTAGGCAATGATGATTCACAGTTGGATATAAGTTGGTTCTTGCAATCTCTAAACTGGAATTTCACCAAGTTGGTTCTTGCATTTTCAGACTTTACAAATAGGTTTAACATCTCCATTAAAGGATAAGGTATTTGAATATTATGTTACCTGTTTAATTTAGAGGGGAAAAAACATCTTATAAATACACTGAAAGGTAATCTTGTGGGTTTTGGAGAAGAAACAAGTATAATATATTTGGAAAGGAGATTCATCCTATGGTGATACACTGATACTAGTGGCACGAGTCGTAAAAGCAAATTAATTTGCTCTCATCAATTATCTGCTTTTATGAATGAATGGATGAATGAATATGAAGTATCTGCTTTTATGAATACTAGATACATCTCTGATCATTTAAATCTCACTTATCTTTTTTTTACTTGCTTCTTTGGTTCTTACCTGAGATCTTTACCTTGTTCTTTGGTTTTTTGATTCTCAGAGAAGCATTACCTAGTTCTTTGGTTCTCTGGAGTATTACTCTGGAGCATTACCTGATCTCTATGCTTATATGCATTGCCAGTTACTTATATGCTTAAACAGTCTAAGTCTACTAGTATGCTAAGCTATGCTATGCTGACTTATATGCCAGTTACTTATATGCTATGCTATGCTTATATGCTTATATGCATTGTCACACTTAAACAGTCTAGTACATATCTTCTGTTTTTGTTTTATTAAACTTGTTAACAAAAAACTATGCTTTATCAAATTCTGTTGTAGGTTAAATGGTTCGTGATATGGGTAAAAATAGAGCTAAATTGGGACCGTTCAAATCGGGCACGAATCTTAAAGCTCACAGGGGCAAAACGGTAATTTCAGCATATACAGACCCGACAAGATAAGCTGAGCCGTTCTCAAGCCCGACAAACTGATCCAGCCTGCAATAGGGACTGTTACAACAGCCCTACCACAAAGGAGTCCAGATTCGTCGAACCCAGTTGAAACCCCCATATTCTAGTGGGTAACTGTATCTATCCATCCATACACAAGGGAGGATCTGAAAACTCTATCTCTCTATTAAGAGAAGGGTCCAATCTAGATCCCTTTACATGGGTGGCATAACCGACTCTATCCTATCACCGGGAAGTAGAGATTCATCTCCATCTTGAAACTGATTTCTAAGGCAACCATATAAACCCCTCTCCCCCCCTACCGTTACAAGGTAATCAATCTTTCTATACCAAAAGCTCTTTCATAATCATTCAAATTACTGACGAGAGCGTCGGAGGGTGCGTCGCCGGAATCAACCCCGGTGTCTTGCACTTTTTGCAGGTCACGGTAGCAGCGGAAAACCAGTCAAACGCCGGTGAAGGTATCCAGGTTTGACTCATTCGATTTGCTACGAACTCATAAATTCTGTCTGTTTGCTCCCACACCGAAAACAGCAGATTGGCGTCGTCTGTGGGAAATCTCGAATAAAACCCAGCCTCTTCCACCATTCAAGACAGTCCTGAGCCATGCCTCCAAGGAAGGGAAAGTTAGCGGTCTATAGCCATCGGGCCACTCTCGCTCCTCTTCCTCCACCACCACCGGAGGCTCCTCTCCAACCCGTCCAACCAGGTCAGCAACAAGGACAACTTCCTCCTCAACCTGTCCCGCCGCTGCAGCAGGGGCAGCCTCCTTTTCAAAATCTTCAACCCCAGCAGGCTCAACCTGGGCCTCAAAATGCTGGCGTAGGGACCTCTCGTCCTAATCCCCAAAAGCAACCTCTCCACTGTGATCATGTCTCGGTACACAACCCTTCCACCGACTCCTTGGCATCCCATAACCCTAGGGCATCGGGAGATCTCCACAACATCATCATCACCCGGCAGAGTGAGGAAGATCTTCGCCACCACTTGGATGAGAGGTGGGCCTGTGAAAGGGGCTCCCGTCTAGAACATCCAAGGGCTCAGTCTCCCCGCAGACACGATCGTAGAAGGTTTGCTTCTCCTAGGAGGCGGAGGGAGTCCCCCTAACACCGTCAAAGGAGGAGTCGTTCACCCACTAGCCGAGCAGCTCCAAGAGGCCGCCAAGACCAGGAAGCGCCCGTCACAAGGGCAGAGTTCCAAGACTTCTAGGCTGCAGTCTTGCGGGCCCTCAATGTCGCCCCAAATAACGACCAGAGGCCACCTACTCCTGAGCCAGCTGGGAGCCACCACTGTCGATCCCCTAGTCCTCGGGGGGCTCCAAACCATCCGTTTCGCACTCATAGTCCTCATCCATCTCCAAGCTATCATCGCCGCAGCCCCCGTCCACCTTCGTACGAAGATGAGTCCGGGGGCTCGGCAAGATATGATCGAAGAGAAGACTCGGTCTACCGCCGTCTCCACGAGATAGAGAGGCGCCTCGGCCGACTTGACAGGGAAGAAGAGCAACGGGCGAGAAACCTCCGCCCGAGTAGGCCTCCATTCCCCCGCTCCATCATGGAGGCCCCCATCCCAAAAAACTTCAAGCCGCCTACCTTTGAGTCGTATACCAGGGAGTCGGACCCCGCTGACCACATCGAGAGTTTTAAAACACTCATGATGATCCACCAGGCTTCGGATGCGCTTCTTTGCAAAACCTTTCCAGCCATGCTGAAGGGGCCTGCGAGGGAATGGTACTCACGGCTTGCCCCGGCCTCCATCTTCTCCTTCGATCAGTTCGAAGGGCTCTTCCTTACTCATTTCGTGAGTAGCCGCCGGACAGAGAAAACAAGTGTATCTCTGGTGACCCTCAACCAATGAAAGGGTGAACGCCTAAGAGATTACGTTCGGTGCTTCACCGCTGAAGCCCGGTTTGTTACCTCCCTCAACCAAGCAGTAGCCTCTGCGGCATTCGAGCGCAACGTCACCAACGCCGACCTCAAGGCGTCCCTTGCCAAGAAGCCTCCTCGAAACTTTTCAGAACTCCTGCTTAGGAGTGAGAAGTACATTCGAGTGGAAGAGGCTCCCAACCCCACCACTCTCGAGGAATCATCTTCCGGGAACAAACGGAAGAATACGAGCGAAGAAGGGTCCCAGAAGCTCCAGAGGGACGACAATGGCCAACGCTGCCCAGCTCCTTATTTTGAGAAGTTCACCCCCCTCAATGCTAATATATCAACAGTTCTTATGAAGGTGGATAAGGAAGGGCTACTCCGCGCTCTCCCTAGAATGAATACCCCTGGCAAGAAGAGGAACAGGGATAAGTAGTGCCGCTTTCACAGGGACCACAGTCACAACACGGATGATTGTCGGGCTCTCAAGGAGGTGATCGAAGAACTCATACAGCGGGGACACCTGACCAAGTTCGTCCAAAAAGATGGGGCCGAACTTCCACCCTGAGGAGCCTACAAACGAACAGAGAGGCTCGCTGAATTCCAAGACTCCGAGTCTGGGGCCATCCTCCACCTTATCCATGGAGGTCCAATGGAGGGAGAACCAAACTCCTCCCAAGAGGCCTTCACCCTATCATAGAAGAAGCTTTTCAATTTTCAACAAGGCTGCCAATTGCGATACGGCCAAAGCATGTAATAACGGCTCCCCCCTCTCAAGGCGGTCACTTAGTTTATTTCAATAAAACATAAACTTTTGTCTATTATTGCACTTGCTTCATTTCCACTTCTCCGAGTCACTTCTACGACTCTCTAAATGGTAAGTTCGGAGTCCAGCTTGTCCTACGGGGCTGCTCCCATAACTTACTAAGCTGAAAAGATGAGTTCAGAGTCCAACACTTGGTTCGACATTGCCTTAGCCGCTTGTAAACAAGCAAGTGCGGGGCAGCTCACCATTCGGAATTGCTCCTACAACTCGTCAACTCTTTTAACAACAAGTTCGGAGTCCAATACTTGGTTCGATGCTGCTTTAGTCACTTGCAAACAAGCAGGTACGGAGCAGCTCACCATTCAGAATTGCTCCTGCAACTAGTTGAAACATCTCAACAACAAGTTCGGAGTCCAATACTTGGTTCGACGCTTCTTTAGTCACTTGCGAAAAAGCAGGTACGAAGCAGCTCACCATTCGGAATTGCTCCTACAACTAGTTGAAACATCCTAATGACAAGTTTGGAGTCCAACACTCGACGCCGCTCTAGTTCCTTGCGAACAAGTTAGTGCGGGGTAGCTCACCATTTGGAATTGCTCCTACAACTCGTTGATGAATCTTAAAAAACTAGTTCGGAGTTCACAATCATGGCTCGAAATCGCCCTCACAACTTGCAAGTATGTGGGTTTGAGGCTCGACACGACCATTCAAACTACTCCTGAAACTGGTTGATTCCAACAAGCAGGTTCGAACACTAGCACTTTTCCAGGGCTATCCCCAAGACCTGACTCACCTTTGTAGCTGCTCGTGCGGCTCAACAATCCTCATCAGTGAGCTCTGTGCTCAGTTCCTCTCCTGAGCCAAACTAGCAACTCCTTCACTCTATGTGAGGGTGTTGGAGACCAGCTCATCCTAGAGCCTCTCCCGCAACAAGTTCGGCTTCGAACATCTGATATGATACCCAACTCACTCATCGAGTCGCCTCTACTTACTTTTTAGGCTTAAACAGCAAGCCCAACGCTAACCCCCTTTTAGTGTCATCTTCGAAATAAGGGGTCACACGCCCCAATCGGACCTCCGTAGCATCGAGAAAGTGGGTTACAACACAGCTGAACCGAGCTGCAAATTGGGGAAAAACTCCGCCCAAAAAAATTGTGTTCGATCACGATCAACAGATCAGATCGCCAAACAAAATTTCAAAAAGTAGGAGGGAGCCAACGGATTGGATTCAGACCCGTTATGAAACAACAAAACCCAACTTCGCCGACATCCACGTTCGCCAACTCCTTCCACCATCGGGCTCCTTTCCTCTCCAAGCCCGTCATCATCGTCCCCATGTCAAGATCCACCTCCGCTCCTCGCCAAAAACTCCTCGTCGAGTGTTAATGCCGAGATCCAACTCCCACCGTTCGCCGAGCTCGAGCTCCTCGACCAATCCCTCACACTGAGTTCGCCGAGCTCCCCATGCAAAGCCAGAGCTCCTCCTTCAATACATCGAGTCGGCGGAGCTTCGACACCGAGCTCCTCCTCCATCGGCTAGCTCCACTATCATCAACCTCACCGAGCTCGAGTTTCCACCGAGTGCTACTCTCGAAGGTCCAACGCCGAACAGCTCCATCACCGAGCTTCAAGCTCCTCTCTTCCTCCACTGTGTCGAGCTCCAACATCTCCATCGTCTAGTTCCGCTCCCTCGTCGAACTCCCCTTCGCAAAATCGAAGCGTCGAGCTTTCCCTCCAATAGCAGCTCCATATCCAACCCACTGTTCTCCAAACCCATCGCCAAATCTCGACCTCGCGTGCTTCACACTCCGTCGAGCCCCCTCCGTCGAGTCCCAGTGCCGAGCTCCAAGCTGGCGTCGAACTCCTCGCCGACCTCCACCACTCCGCTGCTGAGCGTCACTCCTTGAGCTCAGTTGTCACCCTCGACAAAGCGGAAGACGAAGGAGAAGGAAGAAGGAACAGAGCGGGAAATTAAAAAAAAAAGGGTCAGGTTGACCGGTCAATGCCACGTCAGTGCGTTGACCAGTCAACACTGACGTGGCGATGCACCCATGCCCACAATGCCAAAGAGAAAAGGGGGAGGGTCCCACGCCCACAGCTGTCACCTGCTCGCCCACGTGCAGAGCGCCTGCGTGGCGTGGGCCCCGCCATCACAGGCACTGAACCCTTGAGCGCGCCCACATGACAATGGGCCCCACCACCGCTGTCTTCTGCTCGAGAACCGCCGCGTGGCAGTGGACCCCGCCTGCCCAGCTTCTGAACGTGCCCACGTGGGCCCCACCGCTGTTGACCCTCCACTCCGGGATCGCCACGTGGCGGCAGGCCTCGCTCCACCTACCCCTGCGAACCGGGTAGCGTGTGGAACGGGGAGAGCGACAGCCTCGAGCTCTTTTCGACCGTCCGATTACTGCCAAGCAAGATAAACGGTTCAGATCAAAAGCAAAAAAAGAGGGCTACCCGATTCCAAACTGGGTATACCCAAAACCGGGTATAGTGGTTGCTTTGGCCTATTTGTGACCCATGGATCTCTCCAAAAAGCGTGCTTCTCTCAATCAACGACCAAGATTAATTCAGGTATTATATGTTATTTAAAATTTATTTTCTTATTAATAAATTTCAGAAAAATAATTAAAAAATCTGAAAAATAATATTAAATTCAGGAAAATTATTTTAAAATTCTGAAAAATAATTAAAAATTCAGAATACTATTTTTAAATTCTGAAAAATAATTATTATTTTAGGAAAAATATTTTAAAATTCCAGAAAATAATATTAAATTCGAAATTAATTAGTTAAAAAATCTGGAAAATATTTTTTAATTCTGAAAAAAATAATTAAAAATTCGGAATATTATTTTAAATTCTAAAAAAATAATTATTACTTGAGAAAAATTATTTTAAAATTTCCAAAATTCTAAAAAAATATGGAAAAATCACTAAAAATCCAGAAAATTCTAAAAATAATTTTGGGTTTTTTACAAGCTCAGAATAACACTGTTACACCCCGAGCAAGATCCAAACTCTCCCAAGAACTCCGATAAACTCGATAAACCATTGAAAACGGGCGAACTACTCCTCAAAGGCTATAAAACTTAGTCATCACGAGTGGGGAGCTCGTGATATGGGTAAAAATAGAGCTAAATCAGGACCGTTCAAATCGAGCACGGATCTTAAAGCTCCCAGGGGTAAAACAGTAATTTCAATAGACACAGGCCCGACAAGATAAGATGGGCCGTTCTCAAGCCCGGCAAACTGATCCAGCCTACAATAGGGACTATTACAACAGCCCTACCACAAAGGAGTCTAGATTTGTCGAACCCAGTTGAAACCCCCATATTCTAGGGGGTAACTAATTCTATCCATCCATACACAAGGGAGGATCTGAAAACTCTATCTCTCTATCAAGAGAATGGTCCAGTCTAGATCCCTTTACATGGGTGGCATAACCGAATCTATCCTATCACCGGGAAGTAGAGATTCATCCTCATC
This sequence comes from Hemerocallis citrina, assembly GCA_017893485.1. Lineage (NCBI taxonomy): Eukaryota > Viridiplantae > Streptophyta > Magnoliopsida > Asparagales > Asphodelaceae > Hemerocallis > Hemerocallis citrina. The sequence continues at coordinate 158,439,660 of CM030366.1, read as the reverse complement.
TTGAAACTGATTCCTAAGGTGACCATATAAACCCCTCTTCCCCAACCGTTACAAGGTAATCAATCTTTATATACCAAAAGCTCTTTCATAATCATTCAGATTACTGACAAGAGCGTCGGAGGGTGCACCGCCGGAATCAACCCCGGTGTCTCGCACTTTTTGCAGGTCACGACAACAGCGAGAAACCAGTCAAACGTCAGTGAAGCTATCCAGGTTTAACTCATTCGATTTCCTACGAACTCACAAATTCTATCTGTTTGCTCCCACACAAAAAATAACAGCAGTTCATGAGTAGATTAAGTCAATCATTCATGTTACTCAATTGTGAATTTCATATTTGTCATGGAACATGGACTTGATACATTCTGTTAGTCAATGGTAAATTTCATTATGAGTGAGGGTTATTTTTGCATTTGATCTAGTTGGCATGGCATTTCAATGCAGCCCCTGTGACACAATTTTTTATCTCTTTGTTACACTGATGCTTGAATATTTGTCAAATTTGATAAATCATTGCTGAAAGTTGTGTTCTAAGCCTACTAGTAATTATTTCATGTATTGTTTAGTTTCATGTACATACAAATACATGATTATTTCTGGTTTTTTTTGGTTGGCAGCACAGCAGAAGAAGCAGCAGCTTGGTTCGTTATGTAATATTGATTGTGTAATTGTTTCATGTCATGTAATTGTTGTTTCATGTTATGTAATTGTTTTATATTATGTAATATTGATTGTGCATTTCAAGTATACAAAATAGTTATGTATTTAGGATTATATCTATATTCTTCAGTTCTTTCTTTGCTATCTGTTGGATACTTATGATCTAGAGATGAAAATATATCTCAATAAACTCTCTGCTCTATGTTGGTTCTGAATAATTTGTTTGTTCTTGATGTTATGATATATTGATATATGATGATTAAATATTTTTGGTTCTGAACAAACTATGGCCTCTGTTAAGGATTTAGAGAACAATTTTTTAAAGGATTTTTGAAGGTTTTTTGGTTCAGTTGGCACTCTCAGTTGCAGAAATACTCTCAATTTTGAAGGACGTTTTGTTATATTTTAAAATTAATTGTAAAGAAATTTTAGAGAAAATTTAGAGAATTTTTAAAGGAATTTAAAAGAAATTTTAAAAGAAATATAAAGAAAATTTAAAGAAATTTAAAAGAAAATTTAAAGGAATTTTAAAAGTAAGTTTAAAGGAAATTATAAGGAATTTAAAAGGAATTCAAAAGAAAATTTTTAGAAAATTTAAGGGAATTTTAAAGGAAAATTAAAGGAATTTTTAAAGGAATTTTAAGGATTTTTTCAAGAATTTAAAGAAATTTTTATGAATTTTAACTAATTTTTAAGAAATTATTAAAGCATCAGGGTAAAAAAGTCATTTTTCCTCTTAACTGTTAGAAAATTAACAGAAATGGATGGGAGGTTGCTATAGGTCCAATTATAACAAGTTTGGGTGTGTTTAAGGTATTATAGAAACTTTAGGCGTGTTTAGGATATTGATACTAACTTTAGGTGCCAATAGGTCATTCTCCCATAAAAGAAATGAACAACAATAAAATGAAATGCACACTGATACTGATACTGATACTGATACTGATATATACACACACCCAAGTATACTGTAGTTTCAAGTCAATCCCTAACAAATAGAGATAACGTCTAAATATAAATGTTGAAATACTGGATAATTAATATGTAAAACCCATTATGTACAACTATTCTACATTCACCGTCTATAAAAAAAGGTAATCACATCCGTTGGATTCGGTCCAAAAATTAATCGGCTATCTCTTACCCCAACTTAAAATCCCATATGACCGTTATAACTTCTTTCTCTCTCTTTCCCCCCTCTCTTGTTCTTGATCGATCTCTTTAATTTGCCAACCCCCCCCCCCCCAATCCCTTAGAAGAATTTCAAGAGATCGATTAGAGAACACACCATGGGCGAGAGATCTGAAGAACTCTCAGCCCTTGAAGGGATCACCCAAGAAGTCGAACCCCATGGTATATATCTCTTCGTCTTTCTTCCATTCTATATATTTTTTGTTCTCTTTTGATTGTTTTTATGTGGGTTTTTTGTTTCTGATTCTAATGGCATGATAATGTGCGGATCTTGATGTTTCTGATTGTTTTAAAATGGTTTTTCGTTTCTGATTCTAATGGTATGATAAAGCATGGATCTTGATGTTTCTTGTTTGTTTGTTTGTTTGTTGTGAATCAGAAGATGGGAAGACATTTTCCCGAGAATGGATCATGTCAAGAAATGATTTGATCTTTAGTTGAATTAATGTGTGCTCTATTTGATTTTATTGATGGGTTTTTTGATTATTTCCTTTTTTTGGGTTTTAGTTGTCCTTTCAGATCAAGACGATGATTCGGCCAATTCGGAAGAGGCGGATGATGAACAAGTCAACATTCAGGTAATCTCTCTATCTTTCTCTCTGTTTTTCTTAATTGAAATTTAATTTTGAGAAATGGGTTGATTTTTTTATTTTTATTTTTATTTATTTTTATTTTTTTGTATGTTTGGTTTTGTTTTAGGGACCAAGGACAATAGCTTACTGAAGAAATGCCAAGACAAGACTTCTAAAGCCACAGAATTTGCAGGTTGTTTGTGAGGAGTTAATCAACAAGTGCATCCAGCAGTGTGAGCCAAAATATGAGGCAATGTAGAAGACACTCAGGAGTGCTTGGAAAGAAAGCGTTTGTACAATGAGATAATTGAGCTGAAAGGTAATATAAGGGTTTTCTGCATGTATGTTGAATGGATATACTTTTGTGGTTTAATTCAATGATGATTTGGAATTGTCAGTTGTTTGCTCTGATAATTCAAAGAAGCATTTCAAACTTGATCACGTTTTTACCTGAAAGATAGTGAAGGTACAAACACAAAGTTTATGTAATAGAGGGTTTCAGTTTCTTAGTTTTACCTCTGACAATTTTTTTGGTTAAGTAAGTCCCATATCTTTTTACCATCAATGTTTCAATTTATCGGTATCATCCCTTAATTAGCTGCATAGTTAGCTCCACAAGGTTATATGCTACATCAGCTAGCTGATGCAGCATATAACCATGCGGAGCTAACTATATTATTCGGTTGTGTCTTGTGTGTATACATATCTGGCTTACATACTTAGTGTTATTTAGTGTTTTCACATTCTTATTAAGTTAACTTTACTTGTGTGTATTTTATAGCAACATGTGTACTTATTAAATCAATATCCTTACTATATTTTACATTAACTTTACAAGAGAGTTCTCTATTTCTTCAGTTAAGTTATTAATGTATAAGTAGTACATGTTAGAACACGAATATACATCCCTTAACCCTCATGAAAAATTAGGAGTTTTAGTTTAGTCACGAGGACAATACAGACACACAAGGACAAGGGGATATTTTAAAGAACTACCCTAAAATATCTAGTACCGTGTCGGATTTGTGTCTGACACGTCATGGTTACCAAATTGAAGTGAAATATACCTCGATTCAGTGTCCGTGAATCATAACTCAGGTTCGACACCTTCCATGCACATGTTTTAAGTGGAATATATTAAATAATATACCTTCGTTTCAGCCCACAAAATGGGATATCAACCTGCATCTGCATACAAGAATGTAACTCTAATTTGCTCGGCCATTACTACTACTTCAATGTTTTGGTGTAGTGAGTAGAAACTTCATCTTATTAGCTGTTAAGTTTAGCTATATTTTATTAAAATGGGCTTCTCAAAACAGTTTTAAACGTGGGGGGGGGGGGGGGGTTAATTGTATAAGAGGTAATCATAAGGCTAATAGATGAGAATATTTTTCCTTGTCTCAATCTTTTCTCCTGCTTTCATGTTTCATGGACAATCATATCCAATAGGACCAATACTGATACTGGTAAGATATAGGTGAAAATGATTATACACGCTTGGCCATATTTAGATGAAATTAAAATAATACAATTCATACTATTGAAAATGATCTTTATATCGTTTGTACATAGAGGTGATAAGAAATTAGTAAATTTGCACATGTTTTTCTCGTCCACAGCTACATCATATGTTTCATTGGAAGGCACATTAGAATGTAGAGTAACTACGTGGAAGCAAGGTTCCCATTATACATTAGAAGGAACATTAGAAGAACCACCTAACTTGTACAGTAGAAATTACAATAAGGATATTATAGACGGAAAACATTCATTCACAATCTCCTCAATCTGGGAAAAATATCTGACAACTAATTAGCAATAACATCAAGACCTCAACCATCCTCCCTTTATCTCTCACCATCTTCTTCTCCACCAGATGCATCATCAGCTGGACATTCAAATCAGAAAAAACAAAACAAATTGACTAAATTCTCAATCATAATGAAATTTGAATTTCATAACATAAGAGGTGCATTACACTGAGATCATAATGAAATCAACTAAACATTCATTCATAATCTACAGTAGAAGTGCATTACCTCATGGGCAAGCCATCCATTTGTATGATCCACAATTTTTCTCCTTCTACTTCTTCTCCTTCTGATGCAGCAATGTCCTCATTTGCTGTGTACAGTCATGATCAAAAGAGGGCTTAGCAATGATTTTTTATTTGTTGCTACATGATTTAACAACTAATTGCGTAACAAAAATTTTAAAGTAAAAAAGTAGTATGCTCAGAACACACTATTCTCACTAAAGCAGCAAATGCAGCAATGTGACAATGCCAAATGCCAACTAGTTCAGCAAAAGCAGCAAAATTCAGCAAATTGTTCTCAGTCCAACAAAAGCATCAGTCCAGCAAAATCTTACAAAATGACAAGTTCTTCTTCTCATATCAGCAAAATTCAGCAAATGCAGCAAATTGTTAAATAATCATACATTAGTCACTAGGGTTGCATTACAATGCCATGCCAACTAGTTCAAATGCATAAGTACTCAATCATTTACCATGCCAACTAGTGATACAATCAAAAACCATTATCATGTACCAATGTTCAAAAAGTGATCGCCATCACTGCCTACACCCCCACACACAAAAACAAGGGACCAAATTCATAACACTGAGCCAGAGAATCAAATACTTCCCTGTAAGATAATAGGTGTCACACAGTGCTTCAGTAGCTTTTTAATATTGGTCTCACGTATTCCCTGTAATCTCATAATGAAGCATAATGGTGTGAATAATAGTATATAGTCTACCTGAATCAAAATAGCAACAACCAGAAGCAATACCTTATAATTAGACGTAAAAATTGCATAATTGAAGTTGCATTAATCTTTCAGAGGTGGAGCAGTTGTCCTTCTGAGGTGGAGCAAAAAATTAATTAAATCAACCCAAAAATAATTAAACCAACATCACGATTGAATACCACATTTCCCCCCCAAAGAAAGATATCAAGTGGCTCACCTTCAATCCCCCCAAAATGAAAGGCCTAGATCTAACCTCACAAAACACATCCCCCCCCCCCCCCCCCCAAATTTCAAACCCCAACACCAAATATTTTCCCCCAAAACTAAAAAACCCATTACTTTATTACTATATCTCTCTTCTCTCTTCACTTTTTCGTATTTCTCTCTCTTTCTCTCTCCCTATCTCTCTCTCCCATTCTTTCTTTATTTATTAGATTTTAATATTTCAGGTTTGAAATTTTCACAATTTTTATATTTTTTTATTGCACATGTTATATTGAAAATAACAAATATTTCTTCAACAGTTAAATTTCATCATGAAAATAGTTTTAATAGATTTTAATATCTCTTCAATAAGCTAGAGACATGAAAATATCTAAGTCAAGACATGATTATTAAAGGGTGTGAATACCCATGTTTCTTGTACATGAAAGATTATGATTAAGAATTAGTAAGACTTCGGTTACCGGCAAAAATGAAAGAAAGGATTGATATGATTTTGAGATATTGCCGTGGGGCGATCTCATATTTGTTGATTAAGTCCGGTAGGAGATAAAACTAATTCTATGAGTGGAAATTATTCATGTCTTGAACTTAAGAATAATTAGGCACTTAAGTGAAGATGTAATAGACTTGTGCAAACGTAAATGGGTGCTTCTATATAGTCGGCGGTGGATCTCCGTGGCTATAGACCCAGTTGGTGGACTGTGGTTGCTCCGTAGGAGATGGACTGTATTTTATCCGGGACTTAGGGTAGTCGGCGGATGTTTACCATACTCCAAAGAATATGTATATACCGGGGCTAGAAGGGCATTTACGGGATTATCATCACGATATAATAGCCAGGGAGGCTGGGATCTATTATTATAAGCCAGGGAGGCTAGCCAGGGAGGCTAAGATCCGTATCTGTGAAATAACTCGAAAACTTGTTTTATTACTGGATAGTCTCATGGCGAGGGATCGAACCCTTCAATGTGGAGTACGTAGGCGCTTGCCCTCGGACCTATGTAGTATGGGATGCATAGAATCCGAACAAGTGTGCATTAGTGTCATCCTAGTATAGAAATGTGTGCATTAGGCATTAAGGCATGACATACACTTATATTTAGAATAATCACTCTTGACACTTTACTTGTTCATTCAATCTTTTTTTGTGATTTGTTAAAGTATGAGATCGTTATACTATTCCCAGCATAGAGAGGATAGCCGTGTATAACATTTCGTCAGTTGTAAGTAACTGACGAGCCCACAGATTAACACGCATGTAAAGGACCATTCATGGAGTTATAAAGTGGATATGCGGTTGCTGTTTAGAAGTTAAAGATGTTGCAAATGATGTTAAAGTTATACAAGTTGTATTTCATTGTTGTAATCTTTTAGTCTTCCGCTGTGCTTCAATCAAGTGTAAAGGAACTCTGATGTATTATAAATGAAAAGTTTTAAATTCCTTGTAAAATTGTACGAAGTGAAGTAAAGATCCTGTGAAATCTCGAATTTATCCTTATTTGAAATTCGGGGTGTTACATAAACAAAGCTCAAGGTGGTGGAAACGCAAGAGAGCACCAAAACTTATTGTATGTGAAATTGTGAATTATATACAAATGCTTGATTCAAAAATTATACAAATTCAATAATTATACAAATGCTTAATTCAAAAATTATACAAACTCAAATTGTACAACCTCAACAAGTATACAAACTCAAATGGTACAACCTCAACAAGTATACAAACTCAAAAATTATACAAACTCAAATTATACAAATGATTGAAACTCCCTAAGCATTTATTTGGGAAAGTATCAAACAAATCATATTGTTGCTGTCGTTTTTTTGTAATAGTTGTTAACTCTTTTCATACATATATGTATATATATATTTTCTGTGAGGTAGGATAATCCTACATTTTTCCAGTTAAAAAAAATAATCATATTGCTGTTGATGCTTTGCTTGTTGTATGACTGTTGCACATTAGCCAATTCATTTTGACCACACAAATACCCCCGAGGGTAATTTGGTCATTTTGACCACACAAATACCCCTTTATCTTCTTCTCTCTCAGTTACTCTCACCTAGGGCGGGCAACGGGTCGGGTTTGCGCCGGATCCATATAGGCCCGAGCCCGAGCCCGAAGTTGAAAACATAGCTCCAAACCCGACTCGATTTTTCTTCGGGCTTAAAAAATTTGGCCCGAGCCCAGGCCCAAATTAGGCCCAAAAATAGATTCGGGCCTAGGCCCAACTATTTATGCATGTTCTAGTATATAACTTTCCCATAAAAAAAACTATATAAAAAATAATACGATAAAAAAATAACAATAATAGGAATACTATAAACTTTAGAGTAATTAACATCTAATTTGTCTATTTTAATTTAATTTTACATACAAGGCATAATTTTTCTATCTATAAACTTTAACACCCATTTCAACTTATTTACATGGATATTCTCTTTATAAAAAAATCATACATAAATATACATGATGTATATAAAAACATACACATGCACATATAACAAATTAATTTGGGCCCATCGGGCCTAAGCACTTGCGCTCGAACCCGGCCCGAATTTTCCTCGGGCCTAAGAAATTGAGCCCGAGCCAGCCCCGAAATGAGAATTATTAGTCCAAACCCGCTAATTATCGGGTCAGACCTAGACAGCCCGGATCGGGTTTGGGCCAATTGCCACCCTTACTCTCACCCTTTTCTCCCCCAGGAAATGATTTGTAGTATAACAACACTACTAAAAAATTGCGCCCGAGCCCGGCCTAAAATGAGAATTATTAGTCCAAACCCCTTAATTATCGGGTCGGACCTAGGCAGGCCCGGATTGGGTTCGGGCCAATTGCCACCCTTATTCTCACCCTTTTCTCCCCCAGGAAAATATTTGTAGTATAAAAACACTACTAACACAACTCAGAATGATCATAAACATCATAAGCAGAGCACAGAAATAGAAGCAGCAGCATGCCTTTCTTAAAGGTTGTATAAAATATTGTTTTGTCATCATTGCCTGCACCAACACACAATAAAACAGAGCTGAAATAAAATTTAAAAGGAATAAACAGAGTGCGGAACTTCCCTCAAGCATGAGTCTTTTCGAAACTATCTCCAAAGTGGGAACTAGGAATCTACTTCTTCTGTAATGCCTCCACTAATCAAAACAAAATAAAGAGATACTCAGTCAAGCTCAAACAACAAATTTAAAAAACAATATGACAGAAATATTGATTCGATTTTAACTAAAAGAGTTAAATTTTTTACCTGTATAATTTGTTTGGGTAATTTTGAAGCGCCATTCTACAACAGCGCAGTTATCAATTTAGGGACAAAATCAAAAAAACATAACCTAAAATCACAATATTTGTGTGGTTAACATATGAATTAGGATATTTTGGTTAATTCCTAAAACTTATTACCATCAATTTCCTCATACAATCTTCAACCACGTTTCAACTATATATATATATATAAAATAAAACACAAAGAAAGCTGTCATGTGACTCACCTTCAATCCCCCCAAAATCAAAGGCCTAGATCTAACCTCACAACACACATTCCCCCCCCCCCCAAATTTCAAACCCCAACACCAAATATTTCCTCCCAAAACAAAAAAACCCATTACTTTATTACTATCTCTCTTCTCTCTTCACCTTTTCATATTTCTCTCTTTTTCTCTCTTCCTATCTCTCTCTCCCATTCTTTCTTTATTTTCTTAGAAATTTAGATTTTAAGATTTCAGGTTTGTAAATTTTCAGAATTTTCATGTTTCTTTTATTGCACATGTTATATTGAAAATAGCAAATATCTCTTCAACAGTTAAATTTCATCATTTTCCACACTTAAAGTTCTAAGAAGTTAGATTTTACAACCCCATTTATAATTATTTTTCAACATATACTAATGGAAACATGGACTTTTATTTACAACTAATTATTGTCATACTATTCAAACTTGAGCTACATAATTGTTGTTTTATTGTTTAAAGGGCTTTTCATGTTTTGTATCGTTCCGAAGATGTGCCGTAGGTACGTGCCTATGGGCAAATCTAGTATATATATATAATAGAAAGAAAAAAAGAACAAAAGTTATACTTGTTCATAAGTTTGGTCAGATTAGAGGGAGATTTCAGAGCTAGGGTTGGGGGCATCGAAAGGAGCTAGAGAACTCTGAGGAAGGTGGAAGAAGGTGGAGGAAGGAGGAGCTAGAGTTTTGGGATTTTTGAAGGGGAGTAGGGGAGATCAGAGCCGACGAGAGGGGGTGCGATTTGGAGTAGCAAGGGACTCTGATGTGAGGGTTCGATTTGGAGCAGCAAGGGACTATGATGTGATGGTTCGATTTGGAGGAAGAGAATATGGTTTCGATTTGGGGAATCGAAGGCATTTGGAGCTGATATGGCTTAAAATGGGGTTAAATCAGAACCATCCAAATCAGGCTCGAATCTTGAAGATCAGGGGTAAAACGGTAATTTCACCTACAAGCGGGTCTGAAATGGGTACTGGGTCTTCTTTCCAAAGGCCCAATAACCCACGAACGGATCCATCTCAACTGGGTGCGGGTTCCAACCCACAAGAAACCTGGTCCAGCGGGATAGAATTAGGATTTATGATTAACCTTAATCAACGGCCCTGATCACTTCTATCCATTCACTGGGAAGTAGGGATTTGATCTTATCCCGAAACTGGTCCCTAAGGAAGCTATAAATACCCCCCATCCCCCACTGTTACCAGGTAATCAATCTTTTGCCAATTAAAGCTCATTCATAATCTTTCTAACTATTGACTTGAGCGTCGGAGGGTGCATCACCGGGATCAACCCCGGTGTTTCGCACTTTTGTAGGTCAACGACGGGAGATCACGGTCAAACTCTGGCGGAAAGGTTTCAGGTTTGAGTATTCAACATCCCAAGAATCCACAAATCTATCTGTTGCCCCCACACCGATTTCAGCGGCAACAGATTGGCGCCGTCTGTGGGAATCCACGAATAGCAATCCTTCCTCTTCCATCGGTTAAGATCACCTCCAACCATGCCTCCCAGGAAATTGAGATCTAGAGGGTCCAACCGTGGGCCCACTCCTCCTCAATCGCAACAGGAGGTCACCCTCCAAACCGTCCAGCCACAGGGGCAACTCCCACCTCAGCCTGATCAACCCCCGTAGCAGGAACAACCTCCTCTTCAGAACCTTCAATCCCAACGGGCTCAGCTCGGGCCCCAGAATGTTGGTGCAGGGACCTCTTGTCCCAACCCTCAGAAGCAACCTCTTCACTGTGACCACATCTCCGTACACAACCCCTCTACCGATTCAATGGCATCTCACAACCCCCGGCCTTCCGAAGACCTCCGTAATATCCTCATCAACCGGCAGAAGGAAGAGGACCTTCGCCACTGTTTGGATGAGAGGCAGGCTCGTGAGGGAGCCTCCTGCCCAGAACGTCCATAAAATCTCCTGGGAGGTCGCGACCACAGGAGGTCCCCTCCTCACAGGAGGCGGAGAGAGTCCCCTGATTACCATCGAAGAAGGCATCACTCTCCTGCTGGTCGGCAGCCCCCGAGGGACAATAACGGACCTATCACCCGAGCCGAATTCCAAGAGTTCCAGGCTATGATCTTGCAGGCCCTCAACCTCCGACCAAACAACAACCACAATGCTCAGAGGGTCCCCACTCCTCCTCCGGTCCAAATTCCTTACCATCGGTCCCTAACTTCTCCTCAAGCTCCAAGCCACCGCCATCATATCCCTAGCCCTCGCCATTCTCTGAGCTACCGTTGACGTAGCCTCCACTCCCCTTTGTACGAAGATGAGTCTAGAGACTCACTCGGCTACCGTCGAAGGGATGATGCTGTCTATCACCATTTCCACGAGATGGAGAGGCACCTCGGTCAACTGGACAGAGAAGAGGAGCTAAGAGGGAGGACCCTCCGTCCAAGCCAACCTCCATTCTCCTGAACTATCATGGAGGCTCCCGTTCCAGCAAACTTCAAGCCCCAGCAGTTTGAAACATATACTGGGAAGTCAGACCCTGTGGACCACATCGAGAGTTTCAAAACTCTCATGTTGATCCACCAAGCTTCCGATGCTCTACTATGCGAGACCTTTCCAGCCACTCTCAAAGGTCCAACTCGGTAATGGTACGCCTGCCTCGTCCCATCCTCTATTTTCTCTTTTGAACAATTTCAGACTCTCTTCATCGCCCACTTCGTGAGTAGCCTCAGCACCGAGAAGACTAGTATTTCACAACTTTATCTCAGTCAGAAGAAGGGCGAGAAGCTGAGAAATTATGTGAAGCGGTTCATCGCGGAAGCTAGGTCCATTGCCTCCCTCGATCAATCGTTCACTGCAGTCGCCTTCCAGTCAAATGTCCTCAACTCAAGTCTTCGGTCCTCCCTAGCCAAAAAGCCCTCGCAAAACTTCTCCGACCTTCTTCTCAGAAGCGAAAAGTATATCTGGGTAGAGGAAGCTGAACATCGCCCCACCTTCAAGGGGTCTTCCTCCGGAACCAAGAGAAAGGCAGCCGAACTTGGCTCTGATACCAAACTTGCGCACACAAAAACTTTAAAAGCACTCGTACTCACAAAGGAAAAAAGGAGAAGAAAGGATTTCTAATATCTTACATGGTTGGCCAGAGGGCCTTATTTATACCAAGGCTATATGGGCTTCTCATGAGCTAGTTGATCAGATCGAATATTGTGTGCTGGCAGATAAGAGAGAATATTATGTGCTGGCAGATAAGATCGAATCTTCTTCTAGAAGTATGTGCTGGCTTTACATTATTGAGGCTAGCTTTCTTTCATTATTATGACTTTAGTGCGTAGGCTGGCCCACCATGCTTCAATCAGTGTTGGCTTCTTCTGTAAGCATGTCTCCAGTGCTTGCCGCATCATAGTCTTGTCCTTTTCTGGTAATTTTCTAGTTTGTCCAAATAGTCTTCTTGTGCAAGGCTCCCAACACGACCCAAGTGTAAAGAGGTAAGGAAGGTTTCGGCTTTCTTGATCCGCTGTCCAGAGTCTTCGAATGCAGATAATTTATCTATTAACAAAATGGTTTTGCCTTCATGAATGGAGTGAGCTCCTATTGTGGCAACATAATCTACTTGTTCAAAAAAATCATGAGCAGCTTTTAGACGCTCTTTCTCCTCATCGAACTATTTTTTATTGAACTTAAGAATTTGGTGTTGAGGTTCTTCCGTGACTCTTTCTAACTCCCATAGTTGAACAGAGGAAAATAATTTGATATACTATCTTTCTTCCCATACTAACCAGATTCTGAAAAGAAAGATTGTCTGGAACCTGTTTGAGTATTCTGCAAGTTTTACTTTGCATATTTCAGGAATACAATTCTGGTAGTCTTCTTGGTTGTTGGTATTAACATATATTTCATGAACAATTCCTTTTCGAATATGCTTTTGATATTTAGGAATATCATGAAAACATGCTATCAGTCTTGGGTGTTGATTAGAGTCAAGAATAACATCCTCATCTGTGAAAAAGGATGCAATTTCTGTGTCCTCTAATTGTTTAAAGAAGTTGAGGAGGCGTGTATCATCCAAAAGATTTTGTTGATACATTGAGATCATATTTTGGACTGTCATTTCTGCTTCAAGCTCTTTGGTTTTATCATTTTGGACCTGTAATATCTTTAGCAAATCGAGAAAATCCTGGATTCTTAGATTGATTAGATCTGAAGTATCCATTTGATTAAATATTTCTTGAAGACTTCTTTGCTCTGGAGTTTGTCTAGAGAATAAAGAAACTTCTTTTTTATTCAATGCTTCTGACCTTGATGAAGAAGAGAATTGTGTCATTCTCGAAACTAATTGTTGTATCTCTGTATACTTCTGATGTTGATGACGAAGTTCGAATGTTCTATCTAGAAGATCCTTTTCGAGCTTGGTTAGCCAGAAGTTTGCCCCTCTGAACTCAGCTGATTGAACTGACCTAAAACAACCATTAAACTTGTCATATAGATTCGGCTCATGATGTTTCATTTCTAGATTGTACCAATCTTTGACTAAAGAGGCTGCAAATGTCCTCTTAGGCTCAATTGATACTGGTGTTTTTCCTTTGGTCAGTGGCACAAAGGATTTCTTTTCTTCTGTGGAAGCTATTGATTTTGCCTCTGTGGAGGCATTGACCTGTTGGGTCTGTTTAGCCTGTTGGGCCTTGTTTTCTATTCCTGTGGGAGCAAAGGTCGTGCCAGTCTCAGTGGAGACTTTTGCGGCTTTTTTGGAGCCTACCTGCTGCCAGGCTTCCTATCTCCTCATTTGTTCTAATAATTCTTACAGTTTCTTGGTAAAATCGTCGTCTTCATTCATGGCCTGGAAAGCAGATCAGCAATATAATTAGTATAACCAGAAATATATTTGACATCATAAGAAAATATTTCTAAATAAATTGCAAGTCTAATCCTTCGAAGATTTTCTTCCGGATTGTTATAAGTTTTCTTTTTTAGAAATTGAGCAACAAATTTATTATCTGTCTCAATAGTAAATTGTCGGTATAAGACATAAATTTTTAGGCTTTTAAGGGCTAACTTAATAGCAAGTAATTCTTTGTCATATGTGAAATATTTGATTTGTGTCTTATCAAATTTTCCAGAAGTATAAGCAACTATTTCTTTATGTTTTGCAACCAAAACACCACCCCAAAATTTTTCTGAGGCATCTGTCTGTAGAATTAAAGATTCTGTTTCTAAAGGAAAATAAAGAACCTTTGGTTCTTGAACAAGTTTCTTTATTTCTTGGATTTCCAGTATTTCAGAATCTTGGAGCTGAATAGGAATTTTATCTATATTCCATCTCCTTGGTTGTTCACCAGTTTGTATTTTATACTTAGCTTGTTCTTCAGTTAACTTTTGTTGAAGGTTTTGAACTTTGGCAGAAAGATTTAGTATAAATTTTCTTCCATAGTTTAGTAATCCTAAAAAGCTCTGAAGTTCCTTTAACGTTTTAAACGTTTCAGGAAACTCTCTGATTTTTGAATAAATATGTTGCTGGAGTTCTATTGTTCCTTGCTTGATATATTTTCCTAAAAATTCTATTTCTGTTTTGAACAGTTCTACTTTTTAGGACTTAGGATTATGCCATGTGTTAGCAATAATTGTGCTACAGCTATTAAATGTTGTTTATGCTCTTCAGCAGAACTAGAGAACACAAGGATATCATCAATATATACCACTACATAGGGTAAATGGCCAAATATTGAATTCATCCATTTTTGGAAAATTTGGGGGGCATATTTCAATCCAAATGGCATAACTAGCTATTCAAAGTGTCCTTGTGGGCAGCTGAAGGCTGTTAGCTCAATAGATGTTTGATCTGCTAATTTTAATTGCTAGTAACCTGACTTAGCATCAAACTTGCTATAATATTTTGCTCCCTGTATCTGCTTAACTAATTGTTCGGCAGAAGGAATAAAATAACCATCAAATTTTGTATAACTATTTAATTTTCTATAATTGATTACTATTCGAACTTTTCCTCTTTTTATCTCTGCATGATTTCTGACAATAAATGCAGGAGAAGAATGAGGACTTGAACTTTTTTGTATTAATTTTGAGTCCAACAATTCTTGGATTTGTTTTGAAAATTCTTCTTTATCATTTGGAGAAACAATGATACTGTTTACTCTAACTATAGAGTCTTTATGTGGCTCTAATAATTCAATTTTACAATATCTAGGACTTTTCCTAAACCATTTTAAAGGATTATTTGTATATAATGGTTCTAACATGTTATGAACCAAGGTTTCCAAATTGTTGGCTGGAAACAAAGAATATGTATCTGGTTTGGGTTGCTTATTTTGTTGAATTAATGAAACGGGTAAATCACCACGCTGTGCTGCAGGTGAATAATGTGGTGCCAATGGGGCAGAGAGCGGTATACGCGGAATGAAGCGATTGTCAAAGTGAAAAAAATGGGTGTTGAAAGGTTCGAAGAAACGAAGATTATCCATTCCAAGGAGGCAATCTGTTTCAAGAACCTGGGGTAGTAACCCAAAATCAAACGAATAAGTGTGAAAGTGATTATGTAAATCAGGAATTTGGACTTGTAAACCAATAACCTTATGGGTTATATGGCATTGTTTTCCCATAAAGTCATTAAGCATTCTAGGTTTGGTTAATGGAGTGTGAAATTGTGGGGGAATAAAGACATCTTGGAGAAGACTTGCTTCAGCTCCGGTGTCGACTAAAGCATGAATAGTAAATTCTTGTATATCTGGTATTTTGATTGTTAAGGGTATATAGATATGTAACTGAGCTTGCTTCTTTAAATCAATAGCTCGAATCATTGGCTTGTATTTGGGCCAAAGGAATTTTTAACGCTCTTTGTTCAGTGTTTTTCTCCTTTTGATTTCAGAGCATTTTCTTTGTCTGACCTTCAACAGGTTCAAGTCATTCAGACTGAAAACTCTGTCTGGGTGGTATTGTTTCCTCTGGGGTTTCTTCGAAATGTCTTATAGAGTGGGTCTGTAAGAGTTGCGAAGAAGAGGATTCTCCAGGATGATTTTGAATTAGTGTTGAAATTGTATTGCCTGATGCAATAAAGTATTCAGTAGGTACTTGAAGTTTTGGCTTCAAGGATTTTATGAATACTTGCATCTCTTGATCAAATTTCAGATGTCTAACATCAACTAATCTGGGTTGAATAGTTTTACCTATGCCATCCTCGAATAGTTTAACAAATTGTGTTGGTGTAATGGATTTAAATGTAGAAGTATCGTTTAGAGCCATACAATGTTCCCATTGTATTCATAATACTTTAGATCCGGGTAAAAGTTCTATTCCATGTAGATTAATTGACAGTGTACAAGCCTTTCCGATATTTTTGTCTTCAAGGTTAATACAGAAATCAGGATGTATATTGACTCTGAATAATCTGTTTGCTAGATTGGATTTAGCTCCGCCAATAATACTGTTTAAGGGATTATTGATGATTCTTTCATCCATGCAAACAATCATTATGGGAGTATCTATTCCTGAACGAAATAGTCCAGTAATTTTAATTTGAATTAACCCAATATAAAGGTATTTCATTTTGGGATATTTTCATTTTAACCTTTCGATTTTATTTTGATCAAGGATTTTAACTGAAGAAAAATCTTCATCTCCTTTTAACTCAATATTACCTTGCATCCGTTCAAATATATATGTATGTTGATTTAGAAAACGAGATTTAAATGTTGGTAATTTGTAAATCTCCTTTCTATCTGAATGAGGAATTGCTTCGCTTAATTTTTCTAGATCTTCATCTGTAATAACAAATTCTTCTCCAGCACTATTTTGGATACTATTATTTGTTATTTCTTCAGAAGATATTTCATTGACTGTGGCCAATGAGTTCATATATATTTTGTATTCAAATTATGCTTCTGGCTCTTTACCTCTCGTGTTCTGGCTTCTAGAGCTAAAAGTTTGTGTTAAATAAGTTTCTTCCTTAATTATTGGAAGATCCATATTTATGAATTACTAACATGCCGATTGGATCATCCTTTTCTATTCTATAATCTTGATCCTCAAGGCTAGTACTTTTCATTTGTAAAGCTATTGGTAGTAGCCATGGGTTCGATTAACCCAGTGGTTATAAATATATTTTCTTTAGCATGCATTGGTAGATTATGGATTATACCATAACATCCCAATGGAATTTGGAGAATTATATCCAAATAAATAAGTGTTGTTCTATATCTTTTGAGATAATAATTTCGACTAGAAAAAAGTAAATACCTAA
Source organism: Hemerocallis citrina (assembly GCA_017893485.1). Classification (NCBI taxonomy): domain Eukaryota; kingdom Viridiplantae; phylum Streptophyta; class Magnoliopsida; order Asparagales; family Asphodelaceae; genus Hemerocallis; species Hemerocallis citrina. The sequence goes on along the minus strand of CM030366.1, from coordinate 158,422,542 downwards.
AGGTATTTCTTTTATCTTTGCGAGGTAATAGAATATCTTCTGCTAAAGGAATGATATGGATAGCATTGATAGTTTTGTTTATGGTTAACATATTAATGTTTAAAGTTTTAAAAGATTCTTCCATGTCTTCAGTAGAAGATGTTGAGTAAGAATCTTCAGAGTATAGACTTTCTATTTCGTATATTGAAGATTGTGTATCACTGGGAATATCATTTATAGTTTCATACTGGATACCATATTCTTCAATATTTGTTAAAACTATAGATTTTATATTTGTCGGGCATTCATTAGTAAAATGTCCTTCTTTGCTGCATTTAAAACACTTACAGCCCTTTTTGAATTTTTGTTTATTAATAAATTTTTTCTTAGGAAATTTATTAGGTGTATATTTTTTCTTAAAAGTGGGTTTCCACTTTCTACGAGTAATTTTGTATTTGGGTCTTTTCTGGTGTTGAAACTGTTTGGACCTTTTGTAATTTTTGACTTGGTATGCAGGATTGCATCCAAATAGCAAATTAAGATCTTCGTCGTATTTTGTACAACAGTTAAATCCTAATTTAGAAGTTTTAATTTTGTTGTTTACTTGTTTATGAGCTTTTGCTTGCTCACAATAGGCTTTCATTGTTTCCATACAGGCTCTTTTTAGAATTCCTGTGGACTGTGCATCTCTTTGTGATGTTGTTGTAGAAATAATAGAATTATATCTTTCTTGTATCAGATTATTCCAGGGATATGGCACTTTTGCAAAAAATGCTTTCATCCAGAATAATTTTTGTTCTGTGGATTTTAATTGAAATACGAAACCTATGTATGTTGAGACAAATTCTTCTAACATACATATATCGCATAATTGCATTTTTACTAATTTGTTTTCTATGTTTGGTTCTTCTTGCAGTGATTCTCCAGTGAGGTCAGCTGCTAGAAGATCAACTAATTCAATTAATGCACCATTAACGCTGTTCATTCCTCTTATTTTATTTATTGCTTCTTTGTTGATGTTTTCTAGGCTTGTCGTATCCTTCCCAATAACTGGTAGCATACATTAAAAAATCTGGTACAATCATTTGAGGCAGAAGATAAGCTATTCCGCTCATTTTTTGTAACCAGTTTAATAATGTATTTTTTTTATTTTTTTATGTGGAGCATGATCTATGTTCAGAATCATGCCAGATGTTTCATTCTGAGAGATGCATGTTTAGCTTTTCTCGAGGAATGAAGATTTATTAAATCAGATCTTGTTTGAAACTGTGCTCCGGTAGGATTCTGGCTTTCTGCCATTTCTTCATCCTAAGGAGGTACAGTTTGATTTATTGATACCTGAGGTTGTTGTGGAACAAAACCAGGATTTGGATCTTGAGGAACAAATCCTTCAGGTGGTGGTAAATATAAACCAGAACCACCACTGGCTCCTGCTCCATTTGTACGTATTGCGTACTGTAATTTTTCTGATGTGTCAGAAATGGATTCTGTGGAATCCTCGGATTCTGTGGAATCCATGTTTTCCTCCAGTTGGGAGGTATAGTCTTGTTCAGACTCTGAATCTTGTTCATTCATGGGATTGCCAATAATTTATTGCATGGGCATGTTTTTCATAATAAGCATATACATCTATACTATCTATTTTTCCAGATAATTCTTTTTGTTGTAATTCTTTAAAGACATCATAATAGATTTTATCTAAGTCTGTAATATTAATTTTATTTTCTTCTTCTGACGAATATCTAACCATATTTACCTGTGATCTAGATAAACATGATAATTTAAAGTCGGTATTTACTTTTCCAGGTTGATAAACTGTTTTTATACTATTTATATCTTCTTTTATCTCATGCAAGAGATCTATGATATAATTAAAGATTCCCTTTTGTTCAGATCCTCTAGTAGGAAGATGAACATAGTGGTCATATTGTTCTTTATTTAAATTATGGTAACACCTATGGGTGTCATCGGTAATAATAGGAGGATTACTCATGGTGAGTAAAAAGTTGAACATATTCTATATTTGGTTATAGCTTAGTATCTAGGTTTAATGTTATCTTCATAATCTGTCTATCTGTTAATCCTTTTTGACCCTTATCTCTGCTTCTAGTATCCCTTACCGTGGATTTATAGTAGGGTTAAGCCTCGAATCTGCCCAATGGCTAATAAATCCTACAATCCCTTCTGGATATAACGGATCAATACCACAAGCTTATACTAGCACAGAGATACACGGCATACCCCCTCCCAAAGTCCTCGGAGTTCCGGTCACTTTCTCGGATGAAGACCTGGAGGGTGTCCGCACCCCCTATTGTGATGCACTAGTGATCAACCTCCACATGGCTAATTTTAAAGTGGAGAGGATCCTGGTGGATAATGGCAGTTCTGTCAACATCCTCTTCTTAGCCCACAGGCTATACGCTCCATGGGTTCACGGGAGTGTCAGTGATTATCGAAGGGGTGATAACCCTCGACGTAACCGCTGGCAAAACTCCTACTACCCAGACGGGGCCGATGGATTTCATGGTCATCGACATACCAGCTGCTTACAATGTGATTCTAGGCCGACCTGGCCTAGCTACTTTAGAGGCCATCCCGTCGGCTTATCATGTCAAAATGAAGTTCCCCACCAAGGCAGGTGTAGGGGAAGTAAGGGGTAGTCAGGAGATGGCCCGCAAGTGTTACATGACCTCCACCGGGGGACCTGTCCTTTCCCTCGAGACTCTTGAGATTCCCCAGGGGAACACCCCACCTATGTCTGAACCAGCAGACGAGCTGGAGGAAGTGCTCTTTTCAGATCAAGATCCGAACCGCAAGTTCTTCGTCAGCAAGACCCTCCCCTCTGCCCTCTGTTCCGACATAGTCCAATGCATCAGGAAGAACCATGACCTCTTTGCCTGGTCGGCTGTCGACATGCCAGGGATTTTTGAGGACCTCCTCGTCCACTGCCTAAACGTTGCTCCGGGGTCTAAACCGGTCCAGAAGAGGCGCAAATTTGCCTCCGAGTGCCAGCAAGCTATAAAAGAAGAAGTGGACAAGCTCCTCAAAACCCGGTTCATACAACAAGTCAATTATCCCGAGTGGCTCTCCAATGTTGTTATGGTTAAGAAGGCAAATGGAAGTTGGAGAATTTGCATCGACTTCACTGACCTGGACAAGGCGTGTCCCAAGGATCCTTTCCCTCTCCCCAGCATAGATACCTTAATCGATTCCACTTCGGGCCATGAGCTCCTTAGCTTCATGGATACCTTCTCCGAATATAACCAGATTAGAATGTTCCCCCCCGACATCCTGAATACCTCCTTCGTCACCGATCAAGGCCTCTACTACTACAGAGTAATGCCCTTCGGGCTCAAAAATGTCGGTGCCACCTACCAGCGCCTCGTCAACAAGGTCTTCCAGAATCAGATCGGCCGAAACATGAAAGTGTACGTCGATGATATGCTAGTCAAAGCATCCATGGGACCGACCATGTTGCCGACCTACAAGAAGCCTTTGACGTGTTGAGGAAGCATGATATGAGACTAAACCTGAACAAGTGTGCATTTGGGGTCTCGTCTGGTAAGTTCCTAGGCTTCATGGTCAGTCAAAGGGGAATCGAAGCCAACCCCGAGAAGATCAAAGCCATACTTGACATGGCTCCTCCTACAAGTGTGAAAGAGGTTCAGAAGCTCACAGGTCGCCTTGCGGCCATAGGGCGCTTCCTGTCTAAGTCAGGGGAGAAGTATCTTCCTTTCTTCAAAGCCCTCAGGGGGCTAAGGGCTTCGAGTGGGGCCAACAGCAGCAGAAATCGTTCGACCAACTGAAAGCCTATCTGGTCAACCTCCCACTCCTCAACAAGCCTTTTCTCGGGGAAATACTCTACCTCTACCTCGCTATCTCCGAGCAAACCCTCAGTGCTGTCCTAGTGAGGGAAGAAGACAAGGCTCAGAAACCTATCTATTATGTGAGCAAGGTTCTTAGAGACGCCGAGCTCCGCTATCCAAGATTGGAGAAGATAGCATACGCCTTGGTTATGGCAGCCAGGAAGCTCCACCCTTATTTTCAATCCCACTCGGTGGTCGTTCTTACCGACCAACCGCTTAAGCAAGTCCTACACAAACCCGAGACCTCCGGGCGTCTGATGAAGTGGTCGATCGAGCTGAGTCAACATGACATATCTTACCAACCTCGGACCGCTATCAAGGCTCAAGCCTTAGATGAATTTATTGTAGAGAGCACCATCCCGGAGGTTAGTCAAGCAGCAAATGGGCCTCCCATCTGGACAGTATATGTAGACGGGTCTTCTTGCGCCGAAGGGAGCGGAGCCGGGGTCATTCTGGCAGGCCCGGATGACTTTGTTCTCCAATATTCCCTCCGCATCAACTTTAAGGCCTCCAACAACTAAGCTGAGTATGAAGCCCTGATAGCAGGCCTGGGCATGGCTCTCAAGGCAGGAGCGCAACGTGTCCGAATATTCAGTGACTCACAGCTGGTGGTTAATCAAGTCTTAGAGGACTATGAGGTGCAAGATGACCGAATGGTTAAGTACCTAGCCAAGGTCTAAAGTCTCATGGCTTCATTTGAAGAGGCACAAATTCAGTGAATCCCTAGAGAAGAAAACTCCCAAGCAGATGCCCTCTCAAAATTAACCTCCTCCTCCCTCCAAGATCTCGAGCAGACCGTCCTAATCGAGGTGCTCCTAAGACCGAGCATTGAAGAAGAAGCCCCCGACTTGATGGAGTCGCTGCCCATCCAACTCCCGGACAACTGGATGAAGCCCTTGATAGAGTTCCTCAGGGATGGGATCCTTCCCCAAGATCCATAAGAAGCCCATCGAATCCGAACGAGAGCGGAGCAGTACACCCTTGTTGAAGGGGTCTTGTACAAACGCTCCTTTACCCAAGTAGACGGCAGACCATACTTGAGATGCCTTTCTCCAGAAGAAGCCTCGTACGCCTTGCAAGAACTCCACAAAGGCATAGGCGGGGCACATTCAGGATCAAGGTTCCTTGCCAGGAAAGTTTTGAACTACGGGTACTTCTGGCCTACCCTACTACGAGATGCCGAGCAACATGTCCGGTAATGCAGCCCTTGTCAGCAATTCTCCAACATCCGCTGCCTACCCCAAGCACAACTCACATCTCTCTCGAGTCCAATTACCTTCACAATGTGGGGGATGGACTTGCTAGGTCCGTTCCCACCAGCTCCAAGCCAACTCAAGTTCCTAGTCGTGGCAATCGACTATTTCTCTAAGTGGATCGAGGCCGAACCGTTGGCTAATATTACTGAGAACAAAGTGCTGCAGTTCTTCTGGAAAAATGTCATCTGTAGGTTTGGCGTACCTCGAGTCCTGATAACAGATAATGGGACACAGTTTACAGGGGCAGCATTCCGATCTTTATGTGAGGACCTCGACATTCAGCAACGCTTCTCCTCCGTCTCTCATCCTCTGTCAAATGGTCAAGCAGAAAACGCCAACAGGCAGATCCTCTCCGGCATCAAGAAGAGACTAGATAAGTCGGCCAAGGGCTTATGGGCGGAACAACTTCCTAACGTATTGTGGAACTATCGCACTACAAAACGGACCCCATAGGAGAGTCGCCCTTCAATCTCACCTATGGGTCTGAGGCTGTGATTCCCTTAGAAGTTGGTCTGCCATCTCCTCGTCTTATTGCCTATGATGAAGAGCAGAATGCCAGAGAGCTCCGGGCGAATTTGAACCTGATTGATGAGCTTCGTGAAAAAGATTCAATTCGCTAGCAAAATTATTACAGAAGAATCGAGCAGGCCTACAACAAAAAAGTGCATCCCACAGATCTCAAGGAAGGGGACTTAGTCCTCAGGAAGCTAGCTATCTCGTTCCCCGGCCAAAAGAGTAAGCTAGCTCCAAATTGGGAAGGACCGTACAAAGTTTCCAAAGTAGTCTGCCCCGGAGTGTATCGTCTTGAAGACCTTGAAGGCAGAGAGATACTCAGAACTTGGAATGCCAACCATTCACTGAAGTACAAAGAGAGCGCCTGAATGCCTCTTCGGGTACCTTTAAATGTCGAGCCATTCCTATCTTTTTATTGTACTTGCTTCTTTATTTTCTCATTGTAATAACGGCTTGCAACTTAGAAGCAGCCAATTAGCAGTTATCAATAAAGAACTTCTTTCCCCTCATAATTCTCTTGTGATTATTTTATCTCTCTGTTTAAGACCTTTAATGACGCTTATTCAAACAATGTGTTCGGAGTCCAAAACTTGGCTCGATTTCGCTTCGCAAGTTCGCTCTTAAGCGAGCTAGAAGTGGTTTGCCATTCGAAATTGCTCCCACAATCGTCGAAACTTACTCAAACGACATGTTCGGAGTCCAAAACTTGGCTCGATTCCGCTTTGCAAGTTCGCTCTTAAGCGAGCTAGAAGTGGTTCGCCATTCGGAATTGCTCCCACAACCTTTGAAACTTACTCAAACGACGTGTTCGGAGTCCAAAACTTGGCTCGATTCCGCTTCGCAAGTTCGCTCTTAAGCGAGCTAGAGGTGGTTTGCCATTCGGAATTGCTCCCACAACTGTTGAAACTTACTCAGACGACATGTTCGGAGTCCAAAACTTGGCTCGATTCCGCTTCGTAAGTTCGCTCTTAAGCGAGCTAGAAGTGGTTCGCCATTTGAAATTGCTGCCACAACCATTAAAACTTACTCAAACGACGTGTTCGGAGTCCAAAACTTGGCTCGATTCTGTTCGCCCTTCGGAATTGCTCCCACAACCGTTGAAACTTACCCCCAAACAACCTATTTGGAGTTCAAAGCTTAGCTCGACCCCACTTCCACCCCTCGCTCTTAAGCGAGCTAGAAGTGGTCCGCCCTTTAGAAGAAATACAACTATAGATGACTAATGAAACACACAAGTCCACAAGAGGGGAAGAGCTTCGCTTCTATAATGTTTGGGAACAAATCAAAATTATGAGATGGTACTTTGCTTTACAACGAAGTTGCAGAAGTTAAAAAGCAGAAATTACAGTACTTTGCTTTACAACGAAGTTGCAGGAGTTAAAAAGCTAAAATTACAGTACTTTTCTTTACAACGAAGTTACAAGGGTTGAGAAGCCAAAATTACAAGGTCGACTCGTAATACTTAGACAAGATGCAAAACTTGGAAAACAAAAGACTACTTCAATGCCTCCTAGGCGTAGGGATGTTCCGCTTTAAAGACACCCGGGGACGGCGGCGCCTAACCTCGGAGCTCGTATCTAGACTGGCAAACTGAGATGTATCTTCTGCGCTGCTCCTGACAGTCATGCCAACGGATGCTCCGCTCGATGACATAGCCACCCCACTTTGGGCATCACCTGGACTTTGCCGAGCAATAGGCGAACGCGTTGCTAGCTCGTAAAACGAAATCCCTCGCTCGCTCTCTTCGCGGGTGCACGAAGTGCTTCTGACGTTGATCGGTCCCGAATGAGGCTTTAGGCGAGCAACCTCCGCCTCCAGCTCGACTATTCGTTGCTTCAGGGAGTCTCCTTCACGGCTACCTCGAAGCTAGGGGGCACAGCGGAGCTCGCGGCACCAGAACTGTTGGCAATAATTTGGTGGAGCTGAGTAACCTCGATACTCTTGTCGACCGTAACCCTCTTCAACTCGTCGACCTCTGCCGTCAACTCGTTGCGCTCGGCCATCAACTTGCCCACCGCCGCTGTTAACTCTTCTTCCTCCGCCAAAAGCTCTTCTTCTACTATATGCAAATGGTGAATCTCAGCTAACAGTTCGTCTCTCTCCGTTGTCATCTTCGACAAGGAGTGATGGAGACACTTAAGCCTCAGGCCAAGAGTAAAGGCTGTTGACGAGCCATCATCATCGCCTTCAGGGGTCATCTCAGCAAGCCTCCCCTCTAGCCTTCAAATCTCGATTTCTCGGCGGCCTACGATCAGTTGCAGATAATTTTGTTCACTTTCGGCTCTGTGCAACCCCAACTCGACTTCATAAAGGTGCTCTGGCACCTAGTGAGACACAACTTCGTCGCTCCTAGACCGACTTCAGAACATAACTCCTCTGCAACATTAGTGGTTTCGACAAGCTGTGTCACCTCGGCGAGCTGAAAATTCCAAGGCAAACAACGAAAACACTCAGGAAAAATTGACAAATTTGGTTAACGCAAAGCTGACTCCTGAACAAGGCAACATGTGCACGGCAAAATTGCGAAAAGAATTTTTTTTTTGGTGAACACATAGCCGAAGCTTTTGGCAGGGCGACATGAACACTTAGCCAAATTTCAAGAAAATTTTTGTAAACTCATTCCCAAAAGATTCACACGTATAGTCGAACTCAAAAAGATGGATTTTCATTCATCACAAAAAGTGTGGTGGCCAGTCCGCAATTAGGCGATACATTCAAAAGTACAAAAGACAAAAAAAAAGAGAGAGAAAGCAGAAGAAGTCAAGGGGCGACCTCTTTCCCCGGGCGATGGGATTGGACGGGGTCGAATTCCCCCGAGGGTGCGACCATCGCTAGCGGAGTCACCACGGAACCCTGGGCTTTGCCGACAACCTCGACCAGTACGTCCTCCTCATCGTCCCCTGCTTCCCCCTCGGACTCGGCGTCGAAGCCATCGACGTGGTCGGGGAAGAGATGCCATCCGGAGCAGTCGACCTCGGGGTACCGCTCTGATACTTGTTCGATGGCGTGAGTGTACGCCTTGGCCATGTTGGCCGCGAGGAAGCCCTGCGCTTTCTCCATAGTCGCAGCTTTGGCCTCCTTCACCGCTGCAACCGTGGCTTCCACCGCCTCGGCCTGCTGCTTGGCCGACTCCTCCCTCTGCTAAAGCAGATCACCCTTGAGCTTCGTGGTGAGGCCCTCAAGGTATTCAAGCCTTGTCGTCTTCCCCTCGGCCTCGACCTTCAATTTGTCAAGCTCGTTGGCGAGGCGAGCTTTTTCAGCCCGAGCACGATCGGCCTCCTTCTTGAGGTCCTTCTCAAGCTCCGTCATCTTCTCTATGAGATGACCGAAGTGGACGGTTATCTGCAGCCGAACAACAAAAAAAAGGGGGAAGTTAGAGAAAAAAATAAGCAAGTTATCTACAAGAAAGGAATTGATACTCACCGATACCGCCGAGCGAGCGATCTCGAGGGCATCATCGCCCATGCTGCCGGCGTCCATGGCGGCTTGATCTTTCGGCGTCACCAAGTGCTTCACCGCCTGCATACTCGATGTCGAGCGCCGAGGAAGCCATCAAGCTTCTGAACTTGCCAGTCCAGAACGAAGATCTTCTTGTGCTTCTCGGTGAGGAACACCTCGGCATTCGCTGTCGTGGGGGTACCTCCTTCCCGAGCGCAGCGGCTATCGGGAACTCGCCAGCCTCGACCGGTGGTGAGGTTGCTGCGGCCTGTAGGTGCCCTCCTCGGAGTCAAAGTCGTTGAAGCCTCCACCTCCTGAACGGCGGCATCAATGGTTTTCGGCTTCGCTGAGGTCACCTTTGTGGCGACCCTCTTGCGCTTTTGAGGCACCTTGCTACCGAGGGCAGCTCTCTGCACGAGGATCGCATCGTAATCCATACTCTCTGTGAAATAATTTTTTTTGGTTAAAACACAAGTTATGATCAAATTAGAAAAAAAGCAACCAGATAAAGCTGTGTACTAGGGTCTACGTGACAGAGCCCTCCCTTGAAGAGCACGGCCTCCCTCAGATCCCTTCAATCAAACTTTGGCCGATCAAGAAGAATCCGAACCATCTCCTCTTCGTTGGGGTGGAGCACTGGCGACTCCCTTACCCTCTTCATCACCTCTTCCACCCAAGCCGAGGGTATGGGCCACGCTTCGCGGCTCCGAACTATGAGATACTTGTCTCGCCAGTGCTTTATCGAGTTGGGGCAGCTGACGAGCCGAGCGCCATGCCTCGGAGCTAAGTAGTATCTGAACTCAGACCTGTTCTGCTGATGAAGCCGATAGAGTGTCCGGAGCACCCTCAACTCCGGCTTGATCTCGGCTGTCTGACAGTGGAGCACGAACCCGTTGATGGCCCTCCACGCGTTCGGCATAAGTTGGATGGGGCTGACCCCGAACCACCTAAGTACTTGAACCACGAACGGGTGGAGAGGATGCCGCGCCCCGGCGATGAAGGCATCGATCGGCTAGAAACACATGTTTACTGGCATCGGCGAGTTGGCCCTCACCCCGAGACCCGACAGCATCAACTCGTACTCCTTCGGGATATGAAAACACTCCCGGATCGCTGCCAAGTCTGCCTCGTTGAGGATGGAAACTGTGTCGTCTGCTTTCGAGGTCTCTCTCGCTGCATTCTCCTCAAAGCTCCACCCCCTCCCATGTACTATATGCTCGGCATGGTCCTCCGGATGTTCCCGAACCCTATGGAGCCCCGTCAGCACCCCTGGCAGTCTGCCGAATTCCCCCATACGTTTCGGATCTTCCACTATGGTGTCTCGACTGACAACTCTCTTGCCCTTGTTGGTACGAGGTCTCTGACTCGGAGATGGTGCTTCGCCAACAGAGGGGGAGGGCTCCGAAATAGGGGAAAGGGACATTTTTCTACTTGAAATAAACTAAGTATAAGTTACCTTGAAGTGACAGTCGCGGTCGAAATATTCACTGGAAAATGGTCGACGATCGTTGGAAGCTCTCGATAGTAAAAAATCACTGCCTGAGTAAAAACTTGGAGAAGTGAAGAAATGTGGGGGGTTGAGTCTTATAGAGGTTGGCACACAAAACGAGGATAATGGGCCTCAAAAGACCAACAGTCAGGCCCATTTACACAAAGCGACAAAAAGTTGTACCATCACATTAATGACGATACAAAGTCGTACCATCGCATTAATGACTAACGGTCAAAGTCGTCAAAAGATCAACAGTCAAAATGCCACCTGTCATCTCCAAGCTGTCAAATCATCACTTTGGGACTTCGGCACGCCTTGCCGAGCGCTCTAGGCACTGACGTCCAAGCGTGAGAAAAAACTCGCCTTTGGACTTCGACACGCCTTGCCGAGCGCTCTTGGCACTGATGGCCAAACATGGAAAAAAATCCTCACTTTGGACTTCGACACACCTTGCCGAGCACTCTTGGCACCGACGTCCAAATGTGAAAAAAACTCGCCTTTGGACTTCGGCACGCCTTGCCGAGCGCTCTTAGCACCGACGCCCAAACGTGAGAAAAAACTCACCTCTGGACTTCGGCACGCCTTGCCGAGTGCTCTTGACACCGACGCCCAAACATGAAAAAAATCCTCACTTTGGACTTCGGCACACCTTTGCTGAGCGCTCTTGGCATCGACACCCAAGCGTGAAAAAAAACTCAGCTTTGGACCTCGGCATGCCTTGCCGAGCGCTCTTGGCACCGACGCCCAAATATGGGAAAAACTCACCTTCGGACCTCGGCACGCCTTGCCGAGCGCTCTTGGCACCGATGCTCAAGCGTGAGAAAAAACTCACCTTCGGACCTCAGCACGCCTTGCCGAGCGCTCTTGGCACCGACGCCCAAACATAGGAAAAACTCACCTTCGTACCTCGGCATGCCTTGCCGAGCGCTATTGGCAACGATGCTCAAACGTGAGAAAAACTCACCTTCGGACCTCGGCACGCCTTGCCGAGCGCTATTGGCACCGATGCCCAAACATGGGAAAAACTCACCTTTGGACCTCGGCATGCCTTGCCGAGCGCTCTTGGCACCGATGCTCAAACGTGAGAAAAAACGCACCTTCGGACCTCGGCACGCCTTGCCGAGCACTCTTGGCACCAACGCTCAAACATGGAGAAAACCCACTCCGGACTTCGGCAAAGACTCGCCGAACCCCCTTGTTTACGCGTCGCCGCACCGAGGTATCTCTGCACCTCGGCAGGAGATCCCAAACCCCCCTAGACTTCGGCCTCCTTCCTAACACGTATTTGGGGGGCTTGGCAACGTCGCCGAAAAACAACTTGCCACCGAATGAAGAGAAATACACCTCCGAGCAACCACAGGCATTAGATCTCCCCTAAATTCGTGCCCAACGCTGATGGAAAGCCCAGATTGTGCCACGTCATAAATGGCATTAAAAATTAATTTTCTATTTATTAAAATCGAATTATTTATTTAAAAAATGAGAAAAATGATTAAAAATTCTGGAAAATTAATTAAAAATTCTTAAAAATAATTATAAATTTGGGGAAATATTTTTGAACCTCTGGGTAAATAATTATTGCTTAGAATAGTTAATTAAGGCCCCCGAACAATGAATCACCGCTTCGCAAAATTAAATAAATGGTCCGAAAAATAAATAAAAATTAAGAAAAACCACCGAAAGTATAGGAGAGCTCAAGAGCAACCTTGAGCATGAAACTAACTCTGAAAACCACCACAATACCTCATTTAAAGATTCGACACCCCTCATTTGGACTCCGATACAACTCCGCAAGCCATTAAAACAGTAAAACTACTCCTGAAAGGCTGATCAAAATCAGTCTTCGGAAGTAGGGGGCTCGTGATATGGCTTAAAATGGGGTTAAATCAGAACCATCCATATTAGGCACGAATCTTAAAGATCATGAGTAAAACGGTAATTTCACCTACAAGCGGGTCTGAAATGGGTACTGTGTCTTCTTTCCAAAGGCCCAATAACCCATGAACGGATCCATCTCAACTGGGTGCGGGTTCCAACCCGCAGGAAACCCGGTCCAGCGGGATAGAATTAGGGTTTATGATTAACCTTAATCAACCTGATCGCTTCTATCCATTGACTGAGAAGTTGGGATTTGATCTTATCCCGAAACTGGTCCCTATGACGGCTATAAATACCTCCCATCCCCCACTGTTACCAGATAATCAATCTTTTGCCATTCAAAGCTCATTCATAATCTTTCTGATTACTGACTTGAGCATCGGAGGGTGCGTCGCCGGGATCAACCCCGGTGTTTCGCACTTTTTGCAGGTCAACGGCAAGAGATCACTGTCAAACTTCGGCAGAAAGGTTTCAGGTTTGACTATTCAACATCCCAAGAATCCACAAATCTATCTGTTTGCCCCCACACCAATTTCAGCGGCAACAAGAGCTACGGTTTCCGGATTTGGGGATTTGGGTTTGGGTGTACGATGAGGGAGAGAGAAGGAGAGATGGGGTAAATATGTGGTTCAAATGATCATATTACCCACAGGAAGAAGTGAGAAGAGCGGGAGCAACCACAGCCTTCGGATGTTGATCTTGATTGATTTTTTGATCGGATGGCCCGCGGATTAGTTCGCACCTTCGTTTGCAGTCGAAGGGTTCCATATATATGGTTTTTTTGTATGTATGAGGACCCCCCCCGTGCGCATGCAGCACAGGCGGGCCCCTGTGAACTCAAGGCCGGCCCTGGACATACTACATAATAATACATAAAGAGACCCAACGTATAAGTTTGACAAAAATTAGTTCGTCCTTCACAACTATGGGTAATTTTGTATATATTGATCATTTCTGTTTGGTCGATTTCAAAGTTGGATAGACCTTATTAACTAAGAACTGTTATCACTAATATATGTTGCGTGAGTTCTTCTTTTAATTGTTTATTGCATAGTAATGTGATGGATAACTTTTTTGCAAGTATTGATAGTAGTCATGTTTTAAGAAACATCTTCTAAGTCAATTTAATAGGTATATATGTTTTCTTCTATGCTCACAACAAATTATATTGTTATTGTTAGTAATCTGCAAGTGCATCGCACGTGCAGATTACTAATTGTTTTCGGTAACATTTGTTGGAATTTGATATTGATGGTGAATAATTTGATCCTAGCTTGAATGTTGTAGCTTAATTGCTAATTGTTTTCCTTTATTTTCCAGAACAAATTTTTGATATAGGCAATTAAATAATAGAATAAATATTTTCTTATGGACAATTTATTCAATTTAGTGACTATACTTTTTGTTGGCATGCATATCACACGTGCATTATATTAGTCTAAATATAAATATTGAAATACTGGATAACTAATATGTAAAGAATTGTTTACCGAAATGACCCACTTTTGAAAGTATATACCAAACTCACCCACTTTCGAAAGTATATACCAAAATGGCCCAGATAGCGAGTGTGGTGAAAATAACCTCACTGTCTGAGATAGCGAATGTATGTTGAGGTGTTAAAACATGAAGAAAATTTCCATGTTCAGACTCACTATCTCAGATAGTGATTTTGGTAAAAACAACATCGCTATCTGAGATAGCGAGTGTATTTTGAAGTATTTCTCGACTACTTCGAGAAAAAATTGAAGAAAAATACCAAATTTAGACTTCAAAGTCTCTCGAAACTCGCAATTCTCACAGTTGGTATCTCAGATAGCTGCACAATTCGGGATCTTGGATGATGAGTTTTGGGTTTTGAGCTGGCAAACACTATTGCATGTAATATTGTCGTTCAACTGTTATGACATGCAATAATAATTACTATAGATCTTGTTTAGTAGTAGCTGCAAAGCTTTAAACTCTTCAATTGACTACATATTTGTTTCTTGTAATAGTGGTAGGAGCTTAATTAGTTGTATAATTAGCATTATTAGTTTTTTTTTTTTTTTGAAGAAAAGGTAGAGTCTGGCCACCCTGTTTCATTAATAAGTGATTAATAAAACAAACTCAGAGTACTGATCCTACTACAAATAATTAGCATTATTAGTTGCAGTTGAAAATGGTAGGATGAGTTAAGTAAGAACTAACCAAAAATATACTCAACCAAAACACACTATAAATCCATTCAATATTAACTATACCTGAAATGCATACAACAACACTCGCTATCTGAGATAGTGAGTTCATTTGAACTAGACTCGCTATCTCAGATAGCGAGTGTAGTTGTAGTCAATTTTCAAAAAAAATTTGAACATGAAATGCATACAACTACACTCGTTATCTGAGATAGCGAGTCTAGTTCAAATGAACTCGCTATCTTAGATAGCGAGTGTTGTTGTATGCATTTTTCAGAGAAATTTTGAACATGAAATGTATATAACTACACTCGCTATTTGAACTCGCTATATCGGATAGCGAGTGTAGGTCTATACATTTGCATGTTTAATTTTTTTGTAAAAATAAGTACAACTACAGTGTAGGTCTATACATTTGCATGTTTAAATTTTTTCTAAAAATAAGTACAACTACACTCGCTATCTGAGATAGCGACTCTAGTTCAAATGAACTCGCTATCTGAGATAGTGAGTGCTGTTGTATGCATTTCAGGTAGAGTTAATATAGAATGGATTTATAGTGTGTTTTAGTTGAGTATATTTTTGGTTAGTTCTTACTTACCTCATCCTACCATTTTCAACTGCAACTAATAATGCTAACTATATAACTAATTAAGCTCCTACCACTATTACAAGAAACAAATATGCAGTCAATTGAAGAGTGTAAAGATTTGCAGCTGCTACCAAACACCAGCTATCGTTATTATTATTGCATGTCATAACAGTTGAACGACAATATTACATGCAATAGTGTTTGCCAACTCAAAACCCCAAACACATCATCCAAGATCCCGAATTGTTCATTTGAGTTAATTGTGCATATTTAGTTGAGTTTGAGATATAGCCACTTTATTTCTATCTGAGAGTGTAGTTAAATATATTTCAGGTAGAAATTGCATGTTTAAATTTTTTCTAAAAAATAAGTACAACTACACTTGCTATCTGAGATAGTAATGTCAGTGGAACTAGACTCGCTATCTGCGATAGCGAATCTAGTTATATATATTTCAGATAAAAATTGTATGTTCAAAATTTTTCTGAAAAATGAGTACCATTACATTTGCTATCTGATATAGCGAGTTTATTTAAAGTAGACTCGCTATCGGACAGATAGCGAGTAGGCGCTACACATAGCGAGTAGGCCAATTTGGTAAATAGTTTTGAAAGTCGGTTGGTTTGATAAATACTTTCAAAAAGTGAGTCATTTTGGTAAAAAATTCACATGTGAAACCTACTAGATACCGTTGTTCTATATTCACCGTCTAAAAAAAAGGAAGGTAATCACAGCCGTTGGATTCGGTCCACAAATTAACGGCTAACACTTACCCCCAACTTCAAAATTGAGATACTAACAGCCTTTTAATACTCCGAATAAAATCCCATAATGACCGTTATAACTCCCCCTCTCTCTCTCTCTCTCTCGTTATTGATCGATCTCTTCAATTCGCGCCCCCCACCCATGGTATATATCTCTTCGTCTTTCCTCCAATTTTTTAGATTCTATATATTTTTTTGTTCTCTTTTGATTGTTTTTATGTGGGTTTTTTGTTTCTGATTCTAATGGCATGAAAATGTGCGGATCTTGATGTTTCTGATTGTTTTAAAATGGGTTTTTGTTTCTGATTCTAATGGTATGATAAAGCAAGGATCTTGATGTTTCTTGTTTGATTGTTTGTTTGTTGTGAATCAGAATATGGGAATACATTTTCCCGAGAATGGATCATGTCAAGAAATGATTTGATCTTTAGTTGAATTAATGTGTGCTCTATTTGATTTTATTGATGGGTTTTTTGATTAATTCCTTTTTCTAGGTTTTAGTTGTCCTTTCAGATCAAGACGATGATTCGGCCATTTCGGAAGAGACGGATGATGAACAAGTCAACATTCAGGTAATCTCTCTCTCTCTGTTTTTCTTAATTGAAATTTAATTTTGAAAAATGGGTTAATTTTTTCAAATTTATTTATTTATTTATTTTGTTGTATGTTTGGTTTTATTTTGAGAGATTTTATGGTGCAAGCATGATTTGAACCCCTAACCTCTTACTCACCGGTGAAGAGACTTACCTGTTGCAGATATAGTTTATTATTGTTACTTGCCTCATTTTTACAGGTAAAACTATGGTAGCTCGGATTCTTGGATATATTCTTCATAAGCTGGGGCTTATATCTATCAATAAAGTTATTGAAGTTCAGCGGACTGATTAGGTTGGTGAGTATGTAGGGCAGACAGGGCTTAAAACACGTGACTATTACCCATAACTTTGAGTGTTTCTGTAGGTATTTACATATATGAGCATATATGTATTTTTGTGTTTTCCTGTGTGTAGAATGCTGAAGCCAAAGGAGGAATTCTGTTTGTTGATGAAGCTTACAGGCTGATGCCGACTGATTCGAGAAGGGACTTTGGCATTGAAACCCTGGAAGAAATTATGCAAGCAATGGACAATGGAAGAGTAGTTACAATTTTTGTTGGTTATGGTAAAGACATGGAGCGTGTGATTTCAGCAAATGAAGGTTTTCCTAGAAGGGTGAGCAAGTTCTTATACTTTGACAACTACAGTCCTAGGGACATCGCCTTAATTTTGAATTCAAAGATCAACACTCAAGATGAGAATAGTTCTGTTTACGGATTTAAGCTTCATCCTAAATGCACTGTGAAAGCAATGACTAAACTGATAAGCGAACACACTCCAGAAGAAGTACTTAGGAAGATGAATGGAGGTCTTGTTGATCCCTTGCTTGTCAATACCTTGGAGAACATGAATTCAACATTGAACATGGCTTGCACTGATGAAAAGCTGATCACCATTACAATGAAGAATTTGGAGGAAGGCCTCAAATCCTTAACACGATGAGAAGGAGCTTTCTTCAATAAGTAATTGATGCTTCCTTCTTACTAGTTCATGTTAAAATTTGTATTTAATCAAATAACCGAGATGAGATTAATACAGAGAACCAAAGTGATGGGGAAATTTCTCGGTATTCCCTTAGACTAACAAACATTATTTCTGTTATCTTCCTAATCCTCATTATTTCTCCTTTTTTTTTTCTCTCCATAGGCGAGTAAAAGCACAAAATACAAGAGGAACAACAGCCACAGGAAAAAGCTGCGATATTGAAGAAAACATGAAAGAGGTTGATGCTATTATATCATCTATTGTAGGATTGGAAAGAGTCAAGTTACAACTAAAGAAATGGGTGAAGGGCCTAGCTCTATATGAGAAGCGGAAGATCCTTGGTTTTGACGTCGGACCTTTTGGCTTTCCTTGGATATCAAGGAACAGGTAAGAGATTCGTGTTTTTTTTTCAAAATTAAAATTATGTTTCCAGAGAAATTAGAAACATACTCACTTTATCAGATGACTACATATGTGTAACACTTTATTGTTTTCTTCAAAATCTTTCCGAATTTATTGCTTCTCTTACATTTGTGTACATACTTTCATTCTCATATTCTGATAAATGCGAGTAACAGACATGATATATCATATATACTTATTCCTCATTACTGTCATTAGATTAGATATTTAGATGTAATGACTTCTTATTCATAATCAATTTTAATCACACTGCAATAGCTCTATACGACAGATTACCTACATAGTTTTGAAGAATACTATACCAAGCTTCCTAAATGTGCCTAGATCAATTTATTTGTTTCCTCAGAACTTCACGAAACTTCTTACTAGATAATTATTCATTATCAAATTTACATGAAAATTAGTTTGTTGCGTACTATTTTGATATTTCATTCAAAATATAATTAATGAAATCATCAGATATTTAGAGAAGGTGCAAAAAGTTTTGCAAAATACTTATATTGTAAAGTTTTGTTTATTTATTTTAAAGTTGCTGTATCTGATAGAAGATTGTTAATATTCTAAATGTTGTCAGTAATGTTCCTAATAATGTCAACATCAATGTAAAATATGAAACCGGTTACAATTTGTCACCTATACTCAAAAGAAAAAAAAACACCAATGTAAAATAGCATACAATCTCTGTATCGGTTTTTTAAGTTTCTGCTAAACCATGTTCTAATTACTCCTGCAACCATAACATGCAACAGCACAAATATAAAAATGCTCCATCCTTAGAAGATGGTCCGAGTGTGCCATTTTCCAAATTAGTATGTATCCTTTCGTTTGTTGGGCTGTTTGTTTCGGTGTATACAATTCTGAAAATATTTGACCGTCACGTGGAGGAATGGAAATTGTGGAATGTTATGTACATTTGTTAATTTTACTTGCTTCTACGTAGGTAAAACTTTGGTCGCTCGGATTCTAGCAAAGGTTATTCATAAGCTGGGATTAATACCTAGTTATAGAGTCACTGAAGTACAGAACTAATTTGGTTGGCATGACTGTAGGGCAGGCAGGGCCTAAAACTCGAAAAAAGGTACTCTCCTGCTTATTAGTACCCATCATTATATACATGTACCTATCTTTGTTTTTGAAGGCAGACTTTTAAAAACTTTTTATTATTATATATTAATTTGCAGATTGAAGACGCACGAGGAGGAATTCTGTTGGTTGATGAAGCCCACAGGTCGGTTCCCCATTATATGCCAAGGGACTATGGCATTGAAATCCTTGAAGAAATTATGTCAGCAATGGACAGTGGAGATATAGTCGAAATATTTGCTGGTTATAGTGAATACATGGAACGTGAAAGAAAGTTAGGTCTTTTAACATTGATTAGGTTGTACGATATTGGAGAAAAATCAAAACTTATCAAGATGCATTTTACAGGCATACTTGTCTTAATATTTTATTTAATTTGTATGAGTAGCCGCTGAATAGAAAAATGAAGTGAAAGAAAGCTAGGTCTTTTACTTTTTGGTAAAATTCACATAATGTCATATACTTTGTTGTATATGTATAATTTTATTATTTGAAGTTAATATGTATAATTTTTTTCCCCAGCGTGTATTACAGTTTTTTGTCATTTATATGAAAATATAGGAGATTAAATATCCATATACTTTGTTTTGTTGCAGCTATAATCCATCGTGAAGTATGTCCCTGTATAATTAAGGGAAGTATTCAAAAACGGAATGCTAGGGGAGATGAGTAATTAAAATATAATATTATATTTTAATAATAAGAAAAGAATGAAGATAAAGCAGTCAGGAACCGATTATAGTGGTTGTTGGCAAGTTATTTAATACCAACTTTTTGATAAATAACAAATTGTGATGTATATTAAGTTGTTGATTTTTAACACATAAGCTAAAAAAATAAGACATGTAAATCCCGGTCAGTACTGGATTCCAAAATTAATGCACCGTTCAAGGCAAGACAAAACCATTCATTTGGAAAGCAAAAAGCAAAATCTATTTGAATTGGAAATGAGAGATATTTTGTTACACCATAGAGAACTTTTTTGTTCTTGTGTCCCAAACAATTTCTATAACACACCAGAAAAATCATTTACACCATTTTCTAATTCCTAAGGAGAGATTTTTTATTTTTTACTTTCTAGTTAACTTTATCTCTACTAATAAAAAATAATAATATCCTTATTATGCTTGATCATACATTCTCTTACATCTACAACTTTCTTATTCACTCTTCCTCGCATCATCTCTCTTTCTCTCTCATGAAGATAAATAAACAAATAATACAATTCGACAAATATACCTTAATGAAAATACTATAAATCTTACTGATTACATTTATATTGAATAAAAAATTGAATATAGATTACAAAAATTCATATACATTTATATTGAAGATACATATGTATAACCAATCTATGATTTGAAATTAGGGTTAATAAGTATTTCATTAGGATAAAATACAGAAAAAGATCTCCACAATCATATTACAAATATAAGGAGCTTTATCAACACAATAACATCCCGTTGTACCTAACATCTCAAGATAGACATACACAGGGCCGACCCCCTACTTGAGGCCCGTTGTACCTAACATCTCAAGATACACATGCACAGGGCAGACCCCCTTACTTGAGGCAAAGGAGGCGGCCGCCTCGGACCCCCGAATTTTTCATAATTTTAGGGGCCCCTAATGTTTTTCTTCCCTTATACATGTAGTTACGTATTTTACCCCGAATTTTTCGTAATTTTAAGGGCCCACAAATTTTTTTCTTTCCTTATACATGTAGTTACGTATTTTGCACGTGTAATGAAGATACACTATGTATAATTGTAATTAGGGCCCCCATTTAATTATTTGGGCCTTTCTAAAAATTTTTTTATTAATTGGGCTAGTGCTTTAATTGAATTTGGGCTTTTCGTTGATTTATGGATTGAATTTGGGGTTTGACATCCCTCTCCAAATCCAATCCCTACCTGACCCACACTCGCACCTGAAACCCGACCCGCACACTTCAATACCCTACCCTCCATTCTCCAAATCCAATTAATCTCCATTCTCCAAATCCAAGTCATGCGTTTTTGTAATAATAAAATATCTTATTTTATCTTGAACAATGTGCAAATTATCTCTAATATTATAATGGGGGAAGCCCTTAGTGTCATTTGTATATATACCACTTTACGTGTATTGCACGTGCAACTCAAACTCTACAATTATACACTTTATTTAAATCTACCAATTTACGTGCATTACACGTATAACTCAAACTCTCTCATTATACTTTTTATATTACTTTAAAAAATATGTATTTATTAACACGTGCTATATTATATTACTTTAAAAACTATATATTGATTAAAACATGAATCGCACGTGTTAACTACTAGTATATACATATATATAGAAGAGAGAAAGAGAGAGATCGGGTGAGAACTGGTTTGCACCTGGTCAGTAACGAACTCGAGCATCAGCTGTTTGATTTTAGCTAGGATCATGATCAAGATCGTAGGGCTCTCCTTTCTCCGACTCTTCTCACTACCAAGAGGGTTAGTTAAATCTTTTCCATACAAAATATTCCAGCAAAACCAGTCGGCCCCTTCTTCTTCTCATCTTCTTGTCCCTTCCTCCCTCTTTACGCCTTCGAAGTCCCCCCCCCTCCCCAGTCCCCCGATTCAGGATCCCTTCGGAATCCCCCTAAAACCACCTTTTCCGCCTTCGAAATCCCCTCGACGCCTCTCTCTCCCACTCCCCTAATTTTCGAAACCCGAACCCTAGATCCCTAGGTCCACCTTCTGATGCCCGACACCGTTGACGCTCCTCTGTCTTACCACAGTCGACGCCCCCAACTACTGCCACCGTCTGAAACCCCTTTCCCCCGACGCCCCTGGCGCCTCTTTCTCAAGACTTGGTTTTGGATACAGTCTAATACAGTGAAATTTTTATGTATTAATGTGCTTCAATTTTGCTGTATTAATAGCTTTAATCTTGTTATGAATTAGTTTGGATACAAAGAATTTTATTTTGTTGAAAATGATTGATGAAAATGTTGATGAAATTTTGCTGAGATTGATGAAAAGTTGTGATATTATCAATGTTTTAAAAAAAACAACTGATCAATTATCACTGTACGATTTATCATTTTTCTTCAAATGTTGGAAGTCATTTTCACAGTAATTTGTATTGCCATAAATTTGTATTACCATATACACTTGCACTTGCATCTCAAACAAAAACACACAAATTGCATGGATCAGCCTAACCCTGTCTACATGAAAAGGAAAGGGAGGTTGGACACTAATCTTGACATTATAGAGGAAGAATAGAACGTAGCGTAACAATTCGGGACCTTGCTTTCACATAATCCAGGTACAATTTCTCGTATCTTTCACTAATGAGTAGCCAGATATGTATCTTGAAAAAGAATCCCAACAGAAATGATAAAGATACAACAGAAACCCTCAAGTGGGGAGGCATCAAATGCCTCTAAACTTGCATAGACAAATAATATGCATATAAACAGAAAGATTGAAATAACTGACACAATTAATCATATTAATCGTGATGTTACAAGTAACCACATTCATCTTGAATGCACAATCGAATAAAAAGATCAAACTATATCCAAATCAGATCATGCTTGGTCTATGCTTTAAGAAGAGAAAGAATTGATTCTTTTTTAGGTAATGCACAGCTCAGAATAACATGGAACAACATAGCTCAAAACCATCTTTTTCTCACTGTAATAATTCTATTCACATGCCATTAGTGCAAGTACTTTAAAAATTATGCATGGTAAACTTGATTGGAATAATTTACACAGTAGGGCTGAGTTTGAACTTTGAAGCTTACAGGTAGAAGCAGAAGCAGAAGCAGTAAAAACATTGAAACTTAAATCCCCAGCTACATCATATGTTTCATTGGAAGGCACATTAGAATGTAGAGTAACTACGTGGAAGCAAGGTTCACATTATACATTAGAAGGAACATTAGAAGAACCACCTAACCTGTACAGTTGAAATTACAATAAGCACAAGACATTCATTCACAATCTCCTCAATCTGGGAAAAATATGTGATAACTAATTAGCAATAACATCAAGACCTCAACCATCCTCCCATTATCTCTCATCATCCTTTTCTCCACCAGGTGCATCATCAGCTGGACATTCAAATCAGAAAAAACAAAACAAATTGACTAAATTCTCAATCATAATGAAATTCGAATTTCATAACATAAGAGGTGCATTACCTCATGGGCAGGCTATCCATTTGCATTACCTCATGGGCAGGCTATCCATTACACTGAGATCATAATGAAATCGACTAAACATTCATTCATAATCTACAGTAGAAATGCATTACCTCATGGGCAGGCTATCCATTTGTATGATCCACAATTTTTCTCCTTCTACTTCTTCTCCTTCTGATGCAGCAATGTCCTCATTTGCTGTGTACAGTCATGATCAAAAGAGGGCTTAGCAATAATTTTTTATTTGTTGCTACATGATTTCACAACTAATTGCGTACCAAAAGTTTTAAAGTAAAAAAGCAGTATGCTCAGAACACACTATTCTCACTAAAGCAGCAAATGCAGCAATGTGACAATGGCAAATGCCAACTATTTGAGCAAAAGCAGCAAAATTCAGCAAATTGTTTTCAGTCCAGCAAAAGCATCAGTCCAGCAAAATCTTACAAAATGACAAGTTCTTCTTCTCATATCAGCAAAATTCAGCAAATGCAGCTGATATGGCTAAAAATGGGGTTAAATCGGAACCGTCCAGATTGGGCACGAATCTTGAAGCTCGGGGGTAAAAAGGTAATTTCACATACAAGCGGATCCAAAGCGGGTACTGGATCTCCTTCTCACAGACCCAATAACCCACGAATGGGTCCGCTCCAATTGGGCACGGGTTCCGACCCGAAGCGAGCCCAGACCAGCAAGGGACAAATCAGGGCCACTGATTTGACCAAGTCAACGGGCCTGATTTGCTCTCACCGGGAATCAAGGGGTTAGTTTCTTAAACAGACTGTGAGGATTTTTCTCCTAACAGTTACACAGGGAACCAGGCCTCTAATCACTCCCCTGGCGACTATAAATACTTTCCCTCTGCCACTGTGACCAGGTTAATCACTTTTCCACCACTTTAAGCTCTTTCTTAGTCTCTTCTGATTACTGACAAGAGCGTCGGAGGGTGCGTCGCCGGAATAAACCCCCGTGTTTCGCACTTCCTTACAGGTTGCGCCAGGAGCAAGAAGGCTTGAGTCAACTGTTCAGGTTTTTCTCGAACTCACAAATTCTATCTGTTTACCCCCACACCGAAATCAGCGGTAACAGATTGGCGCCGTCTGTGGGAAACAACCACACGAACAGCCTCCGCCCTTTCTCTGTCGTCCTCTCCAACCATGCCTCCAAAGAAGGTCAGATCTAGAGAGTCAAGCCGTGGGGCTAATCCCGCCGACCCTACAGAGGAAGCTCCCTTCAATCCTATTCCTCAGTCCGATCTTCCTCCGCCGGCCCAGCAGGGCCAACCTCCTCTTCCCAGGCAGCAACCCAACAATGGCCCTTCCGGCCATAACGGTCGGAAGCAGAAGCAGCCCCTCAACCCGGACCATGTCTCGGTCCATAATGGGTCCTCGGACTCAATGGCTTCTCATCACCCCGACCTCCGCCACACGATGCTGAACCGCCAGAAAGACGAGGATCTTCGCACTCACCTTAATGAGAGGCGGGCCCGAGAGGGAGCCTCCCGCCAGCATCAGGGTGAGCGCTCGCCTCACCGCCGAGATGGCAGGCGATCTCCGGATCGAAGGGGCCGAGCGACCTCGCCCGAGCGCTGAAGGAGGAGGCCACAGTCCCCCGCAGATCGGCATCGTCGCAGGAACAATGACGCACCCATCACCTGTGCCGAGTTCCTACAATTCCAAGACACCGTACTGCAGGCTCTCAACCTTCGGCAGAACATCCAAAATACCCAGAGGGCTCCAACGCCTACGAGGGATCCCAGTCCTCGTCGCCGAACCCGAAGTCCTTCCCCGGCTCCCAGCCGCCAGCAGCAGCACTACAGTCCTCGCCGATCCCAGGACTACCGGCGCCGCAGTCCGCGCTCCCCTTCCTATGAAGAGGAGTCCGGGGGGTCATATGATTACCAGCGGAGGGACGACGCCCTCATCCGCCGTCTCCATGAGGTGGAAAGGCGTATCGGCCGCATGGACAGGAAGGAGGAGTCCCGAGCAGGAACAGTCCGTCCTAGCAGACCCCCTTTCTCTCGGTCGATCATGGAGGCCCACATACCGAGGGGTTTCAAACCTCCGCAGTTTGAAACGTACTCGGGGGAATCCGACCCAGTTGATCACGTCGAAAGCTTCAAGACCCTGATGCTGATCCATCAAGCTTCCGACGCCGTGCTCTGCAGGACCTTCCCCGCCACCCTCAGGGGGTCGGCTCGGGAATGGTATTCCAGACTCGCTCCCTCCTCCATCTTCTCGTTCGAGCAGTTTGAAACACTTTTCATAACTCACTTCGTGAGTAGCAGGCGGGCTGAGAAGACAAGCCTCTCCCTACTGAACCTGCGGCAGGAAAGGGAAGAGAAGCTGCGGGACTATGTGAAAAGGTTCACCGCAGAGGTCAGGTCTATCGCCTCCTTAGACCAGTCAGTGGCGACCGTGGCGTTCCAGTCGAACGTCCTCAACGCCAACCTCCGATCGTCCCTAGCCAAGAAGCCCCCGCATGACTTCGCCGACCTCCTCCTGAGGTGCGAGAAGTATATCCGGGCAGAGGAGGCTGAAGCCCTCCCGAGCTTCGGGGGGTCCTCCTCGGGGTCGAAGAGGAAGGCGACGGGGGAAGAGGGGTCCAAGAAAGCTCAGAAGGACAACGGCGGTCAGCGTCGCCCTCCCCCCAGGTTCGAGAAGTTCACTCCCCTCACCACTAACGTCTCCACCATCCTAATGGAAGTGGAGAAGGAGGGAGTCATCCCCCAGCTCCAAGGATGCACACCCCGGCAAAAAGGAGGAACAAAGATAAATGGTGTCGTTACCATCGGGATCACGGCCACGACACAAACGACTGTCGGGCATTGAGAGATGAGATAGAAGCCCTCATCCGGAGGGGGCAGTTGGCCAAATTCGTGAAGGCTAACGATCGGGCGGATCGCAACTCCCCTCCGCCTCGGGGGGCTAACAAGCGCTCCGAGCGACGCGAGGAGACGCCCGAGTTCGAGGAAGAACGGATTCTGCACCTGATCCACGGAGGCCCCATGGGAGGTTCCTCTAATTCCTCCCGGAAAGCCTTCGTCCGAGAGGTCAACTCGGTTCACAGCGCCCCTCCTCCCAAAGGTCTCGGCGTCCCTGTGTCTTTCTCCGACGCAGACCTTGAAGGAGTCCGAACCCCACACTGTGACGCCCTCGTCATCGACCTTCGCATGGCCAACTTTAAGGTGCAGAGGACCTTAGTAGACAATAAGAGTTCGGTCAATATTCTCTTCCTCTCGGCCTTCCGAGGCCTGCAACTATCCCGAGACCGTCTCAAGCCGGCCGGTTACACACTCCACGGGTTCACGGGGGTCCCGGTAACTGTCGAGGGGGTGATAACCCTGGACGTAACTGCAGGAAGCACCCCTACTACCCGGACCGAGCCGATGGACTTCATGGTCGTCGATGTCCCGGCAGCATATAATGTCATTCTAGGCTGACCCGGCCTGGCCGCCTTGGAAGCCGTCCCCTCGGCGTACCATTTGAAAATGAAGTTCCCCACGCGGTCGGGAGTAGGGGAAGTCAGGGGAAGCCAAGAAACAGCCCGGAAGTGCTACATGACTTCCACTGGGGGACCAGTGCTCTCGCTCGAGACACTAGAAATCCCCGAGCCGAAAGCTCGGCCAACGTCCGAGCCGGCGGACGAGTTAGAAGAAGTGCTCTTCTCGGACGAGGACCCGAGCCGGAAGTTCCTCATCAGCAAGTCCTTGCCGACCGCACTGTGCTCGGACCTGATTCAATGCATCCGGGATAACCGTGACTTGTTCGCCTGGTCGGCCACGGACATGCCCGGCATTTCCGAGGAGCTGCTCGTCCATCGCCTAAGTGTCGAACCGGGGTGCAAACTGGTTCAGCAGAAGAGGCGAAAGTTCGCTCCCGAGCGACAGCAGGCCATCAAGGAGGAGGTGGATAAACTGCTGAAGGCCAAGTTCATACAGGAGGTAAACTACCCTGAGTGGCTCTCCAATGTTGTAATGGTCAAGAAGTCGAACGGCTCCTGGAGAATTTGCATTGACTTCACCGACCTGAATAAGGCATGTCCGAAGGACCCATTCCCTCTTCCCAACATCGACACCCTCATTGACGCCACCTCGGGCCATGAGCTCCTCAGCTTCATGGATGCCTTCTCAGGCTATAATCAAATCCGAATGTTCCCTCTGGACATTCCGAAGACCTCCTTCATCACCGACCAGGGCCTCTACTGCTATCGGGTCATGCCGTTCGGGTTGAAGAATGCGGGCGCCACCTATCAACGCCTCGTCAATAAGGTCTTCCAGAACCAGATAGGTCGGAATATGGAGGTCTACGTTGACAACATGCTCGTCAAGAGCGTCCAAGGCACTGACCACGTGGCCGACCTCCAGGAGGCCTTCGGTGTGTTGAGAAGGCATGGCATGCGGCTGAACCCGAACAAGTGTGCATTCGGGGTCTCCTCGGGAAAATTCCTCGGCTTCATGGTAAGCCAACGAGGAATCGAAGCTAACCCCGAGAAGATTAAGGCCATATTAGACATGGCCCCGCCTCAGAACATTAAGGAGGTGCAGAAGCTTACTGGTCGGCTCGCTGCTATCGGTCGGTTCCTCTCGAAGTCGGGGGAAAAGTGCCTCCCCTTCTTCAAAGCACTCAGGGGGGCTAAGGGTTTTGAATGGGGCCAACCACAACAGGAGTCGTTCGACCAACTGAAGGCCTACTTGGTGAACCCCCCTCTGCTCAGCAAACCGGTCCCAGGTGAGACTCTCTTCGTCTACTTGGCTGCTTCCGAGCAGACCTTGAGCGCTGTCTTGGTAAGAGAGGAGGACCGGTCCCAAAGGCCCATCTACTACGTGAGCAAAGTGCTTCGGGACGCCAAGCTCCGGTATCCGAAGATAGAGAAGATGGCCTATGCCCTAGTCACGGCGGCGAGGAAGCTTCGGCCATACTTTCAGTCCCACTCGATCGTTGTCCTCACCGACCAACCCCTAAAGCAGATCCTCTACAAGCCTGAGACCTCGGGTCGGCTGATGAAGTGGTCCATAGAACTGAGCCAGCATGACATCTCTTACCAGCCTCAAACGGCAATTAAGGGCAGGCACTCGCCGACTTCATTGTAGAGTCCACTATCCCTGAGGTCGGTCACATTCCGAATGGACCCCCCATTTGGACAGTCTTCGTGGACGGATCCTCCTGTAATGAAGGAAGCGGCCCCGGCATCATCCTGAACGGTCCTGACGACTTCGTCCTCCAGTACACGATCCGCATGAACTTCAAGGCCTCGAACAATGAGGCAGAGTACGAAGCACTCATTGCTGGTCTCGGACTTGCACGAAGTGCTGGGGCACAGCGCCTCCGAATCCACAGCGATTCCCAGCTCATCGTGAACCAAGTCTTGGGCGAGTATGAGGCCCGAGACGAGCGGATGGCGAAGTACCTCGCTAAGGTTCGGGCCCTCATGAGCCGGTTCGAGGAGGCGCTCATCCAGCGGGTCCCTCGTGAAGAGAACTCACAGGCCGATGCCCTCTCCAAATTGGCCTCGTCCTCACTGCAAGGTCTCGAACAGACCGTACTGATCGAAGTCCTCTCTAAGCCGAGCATCGAAGACGAGACACCTGGCTCGACGGAATCGTTGCCGGTCATGCTACAAGATAATTGGATGAAGCCTTTGGTGGAGTTCTTAAGGGACGGACTCCTACCCGAAGACCCCAAGGAGGCACGCCGAGTCAGAACTCGGGCCGAGCGGTATGTCTTGATCGAGGGCATCCTATACAAACGCTCTTTCTCTCAAATAGACGGCCGACCGTACCTAAGGTGCCTCTCTCCGGAGCAGGCCGAATATGCCCTACAAGAGCTCCACGAGGGCATTGGAGGGGCACACTCAGGATTTAGGTCCTTGGCCCGAAAAGTTTTAAATTATGGATACTTCTGGCCGACCCTCCTTCAAGACGCCGAGCGACACGTTCGGCAATGCAGCTCTTGTCAGAGACACTCCAGCATCCGTCGCCTCCCTCAGGCCAACCTCGCCTCCCTATCAAGTCCTATCCCCTTCGCAAAGTGGGGGATGGATTTACTAGGGCCTTTCCCTCCGGCTCCGGGTCAGTTCAAGTTCTTGGTCGTGGCCATCGACTACTTCTCGAAGTGGGTCGAGGCCGAGCCCCTCGCCACTATAACCGAGAACAAGGTGGTACAGTTCTTCTAGAAGAGCATCATTTGTAGGTTCGGCGTCCCCCGCGTCCTCGTGACGGACAACGGGACTCAGTTCACTGGCGCAGCATTCCGAGCTCTATGCGATGACCTGGCCATCCAGCAGCGCTTCTCGTCCGTCTCCCACCCTCAGTCGAACGGACAGGCAGAAAATGCTAATCGGCAGATCCTCGCAGGCATTAAGAAAAGGCTAGACAAAAGTTCCAAGGGCTTATGGGTCGACCAACTCCCCAACGTCCTATGGAACTACCGCACGAGCAAGCGGACCCCCACAGGCGAGTCCCCTTTCAACCTCACCTATGGGTCCGAGGCCGTGATACCTCTCGAGGTCGGAATACCTTCCCCTCGGCTCACAGCCTATGACGAAGCACAGAATGCTAAGGACCTCAGAGCAGACTTAGACCTAATAGATGAACTGAGGGAAAGGGCGTCAATTCGGCAGCAGACTTACCGAAGAAGGGTTGAACTAGCGTACAACAAAAAGGTCCGACCCGCCAACCTTAAGCAAGGAGATTTGGTCTTGAGAAAGCTAGCCATATCCTTCCCCAGTCAGAAGAGCAATCTGGCTCCGAACTGGAAAGGGCCGTACAGGATCACGAGGGTAGTTCGGCCCGGAACATATCGTCTTGAAGACCTAGAGGGCAGAGAGCTTCCGAGGACCTGGAATGCCGACCACCTCCTAAAATACCAAGAAAGCGCTCCGGCGCCACTCTAAGTATCATAGGATATCGAGCCATTCCAGTCCTCCGACTTGTAACCTATTTTCATAAATTGTACTATGTAAAACGGTTCGCCGTCGATTATTAATAAAGAAAGCTCTTTCATATTTGTGAATTCGCATGCTTCTCCCCCCTCTTGTCATCTACTTTTTAAATTTTGATCTCAACCAATGGTTCGGAGTCCAACACTCGGCTCGACTTTACCTCCTCGGCTCGCCTCCGGACGAGCCAGGGGTAGATCGCCGTTCAGAATTGCTCCCACAACCGTTGAACTACCCCGATGGTTCGGAGTCCAACACTCGGCTCGACTTTACCTCCTCGGCTCGCCTCCGGACGAGCCAGGGGTAGATCGCCGTTCGGAATTGCTCCCACAACCGTTGAACTACCCCGATGGTTCGGAGTCCAACACTCGGCTCGACTTTACCTCCTCGGCTCGCCTCCGGACGAGCCAGGGGTAGATCGCCGTTCAGAATTGCTCCCACAACCGTAGAACTACACCGATGGTTCGGAGTCCAACACTCGGCTCGACTTTACCTCCTCGGCTCGCCTCCGGACGAGCCAGGGGTGGATTGCCGTTCGGAATTGCTCCCACAACCGTTGAACTACACCGATGGTTCGGAGTCCAACACTCGGCTCGACTTTACCTCCTCGGCTCGCCTCCGGACGAGCCAGGGGTAGATTACCGTTCGGAATTGCTCCCACAACCGTTGAACTACATCGATGGTTCGGAGTCCAACACTCGGCTCGACTTTACCTCCTCGGCTCGCCTCCGGACGAGCCAGGGGTAGATCGCCGTTCGGAATTGTTCCCACAACCGTTGAACTACACCGATGGTTCGGAGTCCAACACTCGGCTCAACTTTACCTCCTCGGCTCGCCTCCGGATGAGCCAGGGGTAGATCGCCGTTCGGAATTGCTCCCACAACCGTCGAGCTACACCGATGGTCCCGGAGACCAACACTTGGCCCCCAGTCCTTTCAAGCTTCCCCAGTGGATCGATGCCGGAGCTTCGTTCGGCCACATAATCCGAGCAATCTTGCCCAGCTGCCGAAGACCGAAGCCCTACGCCTTCGATCGGCCACAGAGCAAGTGCCTTCCCGAGCTCGCAAACGGAGAAAACTCACTTTCTCCTCAACTTTCGTGCATGATCTCGATCAGACGGCTAAGATCTTGCCACCGACGCTAAACGACAAGATAACGTTTTCTCGAGAACTTAGCCGCCTCGAGATTCGTGCCTACGTACAACGGCTCAGATCTTGCCACCTGCGCTAAACGACAAGATAGCGCTTTCTTGGGGACAGAGCCGCCTAGGAATTCGCGTCGTGCCTTGTCAGAGTCGCTAAACGACAAAATACCGTACATATAGGAACCCGTTCGGTTCAACACTCTCGCCGACGGAACTAACACGCTCGGTTCAAGGGCCTCGGCGCGACCAACACAGTTATAAGCAAGACAAATATGCAGAGCAATGAAAGATATTTTATTAAACAACCAGGCTGTAATACAAAGCACATCTGTTCCATGGTTACAAAGTGTTTGCAAATAAAATACACGACGCCGACCGACTATACTTGGCCCTCATATGGAAATATCTTCACTAGACTGTTCGGTTGACTCTCCGTCCTCCTCGGCTGATAGCTCCCCTGCATCCTTCCGGAGCTTCGCTACCACAGTCTGCAAGTGTCGAATCTCCGAGAGCAAATCGTCCCGCTCGGCTATGACCTTCGACTGGTTGTGCCGAATACACTTGACCCGAAGTGCGTTGCTGAAAGTGGTTTGTGAATCTTCGTCCCCCCCTGCAGGGCTCAACTTGGCGATCCTATTCTCCAGGCGTTGGATCTCCGCTTCCCGATGGTCGAGGACGGACGAAAGGTGGGCCCGCTCACTCTCAGCTCGGCGTAACTCCAGCTCGACGCTCCTGGGACTCAGAGCCGCCGTCCCAGAAGTGGCCTCAGATTCAGATTCGTCATCCGAACCGTGGAAATCAGCATAAGGGTCGGCCGCCTCGAGCTGAAAAGAAAGGAGAACGAATTGCAAGTTTTCAATACACTTCCGAGGCACAAGACTTGGAAAATTATCCAAACAAACTTACAAACTCATATATATTGTCTTCACATACATCAAGACTGACTCTACTACAAAGTTTTACAACAAATCCGAAGGAACATAAAACGACATGATCAGGGCCTCTTCGGAAGGGGAACGCTTTGGTTCAGGGAAATGCGAGGACGACGAGGCCTGCCCTCCGAACTCGATCCTAAACCAACGAAGCGTGAACCCCCTTCGCTGCCGACCCTAATTGTGGCGCCGGCCGAGGCACCGCTCGACGAGACGGCTGCGCTACTCTGAGCGTCGGCAGGGCTCCGCCTAGCCACAGGCAAACGTGTCGCGAGTTCGTAAAAAGAAATCCCCCTCTCGCTCTCTTCGCGAGTGCACGACGTACTGCGGACGTTAGCCCTCTCCGGCACAGGCTTGAGCGACGCAATCTCTTCCTCTAGTTCAATGATTCTGTTTCTTAGAGCATCGTCCTTCGCCAACTTCCTCGGACGAGAAGGCCTCGACAAGCCAGAGGCGTTGGCACCATCGGTCGCGAGCCGTCGGAAGTGGGTGACCTCGATCCCCCTGTCTATCGTGATCCTTCTGAGCCTGTCGACTTCGGTCAATAGCCTCTTGCGCTCGGCCGACGCCTTCTCCAGCTCGGAAGTCAGCTTCTCTTCCACCGCCGAGCGTTCTTTCTCCGATAATTCCAAGTGTTGGACCTCAGCCAAAAGGTCGTCATTCTTCTGCTCGGCGGCAGTGAGCTCTCTACGGAGCCGCTCGACTTCCCCTTCGGGACAAGGAGCTTGGGGGTACTTCCGCAGTTGCCACAGCTCGCGACAGTACCTCCGCACAGCTGCCTTCGTCTCCTCCAGCTTGCCGAGCAGGAGAAACCGATTCTGTCGGCTCTGCAAGAGCTCGCCCTTCGTTTTCGCCAGCTCCTTCCGAAGGTATACAACCTCCGTGATCGGACCGAACTTCACCTGAAAAGCGGAGATAAATCCGACGGGACAATACACGGAAACATCTACAACTAGTCACACGCAAATCCGAGGCTCAACACTTGGATAGATTTTTGCCAAACAAAATGTTTTCATTCAAAACCGAGGTGAAAGTTTTACACAAGCGGTGGCCAGTCCGCAGTTAGGCTTACAAAAAAAAACTAAAAAAGACAACCGAGTCAGGGGTCGACCTTTTTGTCGTTCGGGTCCGTCGACCCCCCGGTCTTGTCCTCGCCATCGCCCTCTCCTCCGCCCTCGCTCCCGCTCTCCTCCTCGGAGTCGTCCTCCTCCTCGCCCTCGGCTTCGGTCTCCCCTGGGCCTTTGACACCTTCCGTCTCTCCCTCAGGGTCGAGCAACCCCTCGGGAACACCCTCCTCCCCTTCCACGGGGCCGTAAAAGTGGTAGGAGGACGTGTCGAAGCCCGGGTTCTTGGCGGCTACGTGGAGCAGGGCTCGACCGTAGGCATCCTCCATGTTCTGGAGCATATGCTGCGCGGCCTCCTCCTGCACGGCCTTCCTCACCTTCTTCACCTTCTTCTGGTGTTTGGCCATGATCTTGTCGGCCCTCTTCCGAGCCTTCTCCGCTTCCGACCAAGCGTTGGCCAGTGCCTCCTTCAGCTCGGCAGCCTCCTTCTCCGAGGCCTCAAGTTTGGCCGCCGCGTCCTTCGACAGCTGAATGGCGTCGGCCAGCTGCTGCTCCAGCCCCTTCACTTCAGCACCCCTCTTCACCGAGAGAAGCTGCTCGGATTCAAGCACCTGCGTGGCCTTGACGCGCTCCGCCCTCTCCCGTTCGTTCTCCTACTCCTTGTTCGCAAACTCCTCGAGCAGGAAGTTGAAGTGGTAGAGGGTCTGAAAAAGAACAGCAGATTAAAATCCGAACCCAAAGACTTAGAAAAAATTCTAAGAAAGAAATTTCGATGAGGGAGAGCTCGACCTACTTACCGACATAGTATTCCGAGCAATCTGCATCACGGCATCCCCTGCTAGCCCGGCCTTCAGGGTCGCTCGATCCTTTGGGGTCGGCAGGTGCCTCACCGCCTCCATGCAAATGTTGCCGTTGCCCAAGAAGCCGTCGACATTCATCACCTGCCAGTCAGGGACGAAGATCTGCTTATGATGCTCGGTCAAGATCTTCTCCGCCTCGGCAATGAGGGGCGGAACTTGGAGGGACAGCACCTCCTTCACGCCGAACGCACCGCTCGACGAACCGGGAGCATCCACCTTCGGGGTCGGTGTCGGCGCCTCCGAAGCAGGGGGGTCGAGGACCATGACCTCCCCCTGCTCGAGGACCATGACATTCGGCTGGTCGGCAGCCTTCGCGACCGTAGGCTTCTTCGAAGCTCGGCATTCCTGAGATCCTGCCGAAGGCCTCTTCTTCTTCGCCTCCAGCTCCGACCTGCCCTTCGCCACCAGAGCTTTGTAATCCAGCTTCATCGTCTCTGCACAAACCGAATGGAAAAACTTAGAAAAATTTTCATGAACTTTAAGCAGAGAGTATAAATACCAGAAGCATACTAGGGTCGATCGGACTGAGACCCCCCCGGAACAGATCCTCCTCAGTAATTTCTTTCCAGCTTAGCGCTGGCAGGGCGAGGAGCTTCTTCTGGACCTCCGCCTCCTCATCACTCAGCGCCGCCTCCTTCTTGGTCCGCTTGGGCAGACCATCCTTTGCCCAAACCGTCGGTATCACCCACGGCGCAGGGGCTCGGACGAGGAAGTACTTCTCCTTCCAATGTTTGATCGAGTCCGGATTCTCGATCAGCTTCACATCCGTCCGGGGCGAAAGATAGAACCTTTGTTCGTCTCGCCTTGGCTGACAGGGTCGGTAGAGACTCCGAAAGAGGAACATACTCGGCTTGGCGCCGACCTCTTGGCATCGGAGGACGAATGCCATGACGTGCCTCCATGTGTTCGGCATCAGCTGGGCGGGGCTCAAGCCGTACCACGTTAAGACCTCGACAACGAACGGGTGGAGGGGAAAACGGAGTCCGGCAATAAGGGAGTCGACCGGAAAGACACACACGTCCGACGAGGACTTTATATTGGCTCGGAAACCCGACCCAGGGAGGAGCAGTCCGTAGTCGGCGGGGATCCGGAAACCCTCTCGGATCAGACGAAGGTCACCCTCGGACAGCTCCCTCGGCTCATTCTCCTCCACCAATTTAGCCGTGCCTTAGGTCACTCTCTCCAAGGTGTCCTCGGCATAGTCCCGTACACCTCCCACGCTCGACAGGGCAATAGGCTGCCGACCGAACGCTCCCGCCGTCTTCGGCGTCTCCACGATCGTGACCACGGCCTTACCCTTCTGGGACACCGCCTTACCTCCTTAGGCGGCTCGGCCACTTCACCCTCTCTATCCGGACGAACGACGCTCTGATCGCTCGGCTCCACCACCTCCTTCCCTTTGCCACCTCGGACTGCCGCTTGCTCCGAGGCGGGGGTCTCATCCGATGACACAATCTTAACCATTTTCTAAGAGAGAAGGGAGAGGGACTGACCTTGAAGTGATAGATGCAGTCGGAAAGTTCGCCGGAAACGAGAAATGTCGTGCCGCGTCAGCTAGCACCACCACCAAGGAGCTAAAAACTTCGAAGGCAAAGAGTAAGAGCTGAAGAGAGAGAGTAAAAGTAAAAAATGAGACTTGGTCTAAGGGGGGGGTGAAGATTTATAGTAAAAGAGAACGTCCCTTGGACTTCCAAACGAAAGAGTGCGACTCTTGGGCTGCTCTCGAAACGTCGCGAAGGCCCAACACGACTGCCTTCTTCGCCGAGACAACTAGCTCGGCATATCAGGACCAGGAGCCGAACCATGCGCCATCCGACCATGCCAGCAAAAAGACCGGTCGGCTACCGAGCAAGTACCTATCCGAGCTGGCAAACGGGGAAAACTCCCTTTCCCCTCAGACTTCGCGTAAAATCTCAATCAGACGGCCCAGATCTCGCCGAGAACACTAGACGACAAGATAGTATTTTCTCGAGAGATGCACCCGTCTCGAGATGAACAACGCTATCCAACGGTACAAATTACATCAAGTTGCTCGGATGCCCTACACTTCCTCCATACCCCACCTCTGTCTGAAGAAACCAGAAAAAATTTTAATTCAAAGTTTTAAGGCACCGCCTTCGGCGTGCCCCCCAGGCCCCATGTCTCGGTCGGCTTCCCGCCGACCCACGGGGCCCGGTCGAAAGCAGATCAACACTCAGAGATCGGGAGAAGCGCACCATTCCGAGCTAGTTGATTGTAACTGTGAAGGTTCGGCCTGGTAGAGGACTCTGGCAACAGAACCTTCACAGTTGCAAACAACAAGCTCGGAACGCCCTTTATTTCTTCCCCCTCAATCTCACCGATGGTCCGGAAGTCCGAGCCATAATCTCCCCCGACGCTGATACCCACGTCGGGGCAGTCAGAGTCCGAAGAAGATCATGGTGGAAGAACGACCGCTCGTCCTTCCGAAGCAACTTGGCCCCCGGGTCCGAATTTGGATCGTCACCTCTTCCACCATGATCTCCTCCGACCCCGCCACCCACCTCGGGACAGCCGGAGTCGGCAGAAGACCTTGGTGGAAGAACGACCACCCATCATCCCGGAGCGACTCATACCTCGGGTTCGGATCACAGTCGTCACTACTCCTGCCTCGTTCTCCCCCGACCCCGACACCCACAATGGGGGCCGTCAGGAACGGGAGAAGAAGAAGGCAGTAGAGTGACCACCCCTCCGAACCTATCAAGGTTAAGCCTTCACAAGACTGGCGTCCGCCAGAGGCAGACACCACCGAGGTCTAAAACTCAACATTGCTGCGACTGAAATAACAAGGGGAATGGAGTACTTATAGCCTACCCTCCAAGAACCAGCCATTATGACCCTCGGAAGTTGGAACGCCGCACATTAATTGAAGGGATCAACATTAATGACCATTGGAAAACGAAATGCCATTATTATCCTGGGAAATTGGGCCATACCGAGGTCCATTCCTCCACTACCTCTCGGAACGCCCTTTCATGCCTCCGCTCGGCGACCGAGCAAGTGCCTTTCCGAGCTCGCAAACGGAGAAAAACTCACTTTCTCCTCAACATTCGCGCATGATCTCGATCAGACGGCCCAGATCTTGCCGAGGACAATAGGCGACAAGATAGTGTTTTCTTGGGAAATGTGCCCGTCTCGAGATGCGCGCCATCATCCGACGGCTCAGATTGCGCCACATTGCGAAATCTGGCCGAGACCCCACGTCTCCGGTCGGATGCCGAGCAAGTGCCTTTCCGAGCTCGCAAACGGAGAAAAACTCACTTTTTCCTCAACATTCGCGCATGATCTCGATCAGACGGCCCAGATCTTGCCGAGGACACTAGGCGACAAGATAGTATTTTCTTGGGAAATGTGCCCGTCTCGAGATGCGCGCCATCATCCGATGGCTCAGATTGCACCACATTGCGAAATCTGGCCGAGACCCCACGTCTCCGGTCGGATGCCGAGCAAGTGCCTTTCCGAGCTCACAAACGGAGAAAAACTCACTTTCTCCTCAACATTCGTGCATGATCTCGATCAGACGGTCCAGATCTTGCCGAGGACACTAGGCGACAAGATAGTGTTTTCTTAGGAAATGTGCCCGTCTCGAGATGCGCGCCATCATCCGATGGCTCAGATTGCGCCACATTGCGAAATCTGGCCGAGACCCCACATCTCCGGTCGGATGCCGAGCAAGTGCCTTTCCGAGCTCGCAAACAGAGAAAACTCACTTTCTCCTCAAAAATCGCGCCTGATCTCGATCAGACGGCCCAGATCTCGCCGAGGACACTAAACGACAAGATAGTGTTTTCTTGAGAAATGTGCCCGTCTTGAGATGCGCGTCGCCATCCGACGGCTCAGACTGCGCCACGTCGCTCAGATTTGCCGAGACCCCCTGTCTTCGGTCGGTAGCCGAGCAAGTGCCATTCCGAGCTCGCAAACGGAGAAAAAAGACACCGAGCTACTACGACCGTTGGATCTCCCAGAAATTCGTGCTCTTGATGATGAACGGTCTAGATTGTGCCGCGTGCACTAAAAGACAAGATAGCATTTTCTTGGGATTCACACCATCATCCGACGGCTCAGACTGCGTCACGTCGCTCGGCCTGCCGAGACCCCCTGTCTTCGGTCGGCGGCCGAGCTAGTGCCTTTCCGAGCTCGTAAACGGAGAAAAAAGCTTCCGAGCGATAACAGCCAATGGATCTCTCAGAAATTCGAGCTCGACCATGATCAACGGCTCAGATCGAGCCACATCATAAATCGGTATTAAAAATCATTTTTTATTTATTTAAATCGTTTTATTTATTTAAAAATTGCGAAAAAATTGCTAAAAATTCGGGAAAATTATCTGGAAATTCTAGAAAATAATTAAAAATTCGGGGGTATATTTTTGAGCCCCTGAACAGACAATTATCGCCTAGAATGCACTGTTAAGGCCCCCGAATGATTAGTAAACACATCGCAAAGTTAAATAAATAATCCGAAAAAATAAATAAGAACCGTCAAATACTCGATATGGCTAGGCAACAGAACATGGCATCAAAAAATTACCTCACTACCCCCTTCGAGACTCTAAGTCCTCCATATGGACTCCGATACAACTCCGCTAGCCACCAAAACAGTCAAACTACTCCTCAAAGGCTGATCACGCTCAGTCTTTAGGAGTGGGGGGCTCGTGATATGGCTAAAAATGGGGTTAAATCGGAACCGTCCAGATTGGGCACGAATCTTGAAGCTCGGGGGTAAAAAGGTAATTTCACATACAAGCGGATCCAAAGCGGGTACTGGATCTCCTTCTCACAGACCCAATAACCCACGAATGGGTCCGCTCCAATTGGGCACGTGTCCCGACCCGAAGCGAGCCCAGACCAGCAAGGGACAAATTAGGGCCACTGATTTGACCAAGTCAACGGGCCTGATTTGCTCTCACCGGGAATCAAGGGGTTAGTTTCCTAAACAGACTGTGAGGTTTTTTCTCCTAACAGTTACACAGGGAACCAGGCCTCTAATCACTCCCCTGGCGACTATAAATACTTCCCCTCTGCCACTATGACCAGGTTAATCACTTTTCCACCACTTTAAGCTCTTTCTTAATCTCTTCTGATTACTGACAAGAGCGTCGGAGGGTGCGTCGCCGGAATAAACCCCGGTGTTTCGCACTTCCTTGCAGGTTGCGCCAGGAGCAAGAAGGCTTGAGTCAACTGTTCAGGTTTTTCTAGAACTCACAAATTCTATCTGTTTACTCCCACACCGAAATCAGCGGTAACAGCAGCAAATTGTTAAATAATCATACATTAGTCACTAGGCTTGCATTACAATGTCATGCCAACTCGTTCAAATGCATAAGTACTCAATCATTTACCATGCCAACTAGTGATACAATCAAAACCATTCTCATGTATCAATGTTGAAAAAGTGATTGCCATTGCTGCCTACACCCACACACACAAAAACAAGGGACCAAATTCATAACACTGAGGTAGAGAATCAAATACTTCCCTGTAAGATAATAGGTGTCACACAGTGCTTCAGTAGCTTCTTAATATTGGTCTCACGAATTCCCTGTAATCTCATAAAGAAGCATAATGGTGTGAATAATAGTATACAGTCTACCTGAATAAAATAAGCAACAACTAGAAGCAATACCTTATAAATTAGAGGTAAAAATTGCATAATTGAAGTTGCATTAATCTTTCAGAGGTGGAGCACTTGTCCTTCTGAGGTGGAGCACAAAATTAATTAAATCAACCCAAAAATAATTAAATCAACATCATGATTGAATAACACTCAATTACCTGCTATTTGATTAAGCCAACATCCTGCAAACAAGTTGGAAGAGAGGGCTTCAGAAGAGAAAGGTGGAAGAGAGCAGAATAGCTTCTCGAAGCCTTTTGACCTCTTTCTTCTATCGTGCCCACTGGTGGGTCTGTCGTTGGAGGTGGAGGTGTGAGGGTTGGATATGGATGAAGCAAATATGGTTTCGATTTGGAGAATCGCGGGAAATCAGAGCTAGGGTTTCATCGAGAAATTGATTAGGATAGTAGCTTCGATGGATGCTTTTCCAACTCGGCCTCCGGTGGTTGGACGCTGCAGGCCGTCTTCTCTCCATTGAACTTGCAAACCCTAAGCAAGCATCAAAATGGTAGAAGGAAGAAGATGGTGAACAATAACTCTCTTCATTAGCAATTCTTTTCACAATCGAAAATGGGTTACAGGGGAGGTATTTATACAAAAGGAAATTACGTGCACAACACGTATTTTGACAAACAGTTACACAGACAGTTGGACTCCTATGAATAATATCCTACACATTTGCAAATAAGCCCAACAAAACCAAACAATTACATCGGGACTGATACGCTCTGATACTTCTCTCTTCTTCTTCCAAACAGGTAGTAGCTTCAACTGGATCCAATTAAGGATTGGATCAATCCTTCCCCCTTCAAAAAGAGGTACCCTGAGCTCTTTGAACTGATGCAACTTGAACACCCCACCATAGCCTGAACCTATGAACTGATGCAACTTGAACACCCCACCATAGCTTGAACCTTTACTTGTAAAGGTGTAACTTGTAGCAAATATTTTGAATTCCAATATACCTTAATCTCTGTATTGCCTATAACTCTTATCAGGCTTTTGTTCAAGCTTGGTCTCTAATTTAACTTTCCTACATTCTCAACAAAGAGCCCTCCAACAAAAAGTGCATGTGCAACTCCAACAACTAGGGGTGCTTCTCGCAATGCAGCAATGATGGAAATATACACTTACCCTTCAGTTTTAATATGTTGTTCAGTTCTAATAGCCTTTGAACTCAGAAGAGACTTTGGTGGGTAGGGGAAGAAGAGACAATATGAATTACTAGTTCCATGATTACTACATGACTTTGCATACTCAAGAAATGGTGGTTGAACCTTGCAGTCATATAAGAATTGTGCCTCCTTTCCAGTAGCTTGAATCTTGGAGTCAAAGGGATCACTAAACTTTGCAGGGAGCTTGTAACCATTGAGGACCACTGAAACTAAACATTCACCATGAGCATACGCTTCACCACATATGGCTTTTACAGACAGAACTGATTCATTAAAATTCCTAATGATAGCCGCTACAAACTCCTTTGAAATCTTCGCTCCTCTATATTCCTCCCACCAACGAAACCAACCAAGCATAGAAATCATAGCTTCTGTGAGTTGAGAAATTCCTTTTGAACACAATAGCATTTGAATGCAATCTATGCTCTCTTTCTGATATGAATACATTTTAAACCTCAGGTTGAGCTGATTTAGAGTAAGTCATATTGAGACTCTGGAAAGGTATCAGTGTCTCATTTTCCTGCTTGTACTCTTGAAGATAGGATGAAAGATCAACACAAACCCTCGCTAATATGACCTCTTTAAGTTTCTCTGAGTTGCAGGAGGAAAAGGAAACCATGATCTTTTCTGATAAATTCTTCTTCAGAAAAGCATATAATACCAAAACCCTTTTGCTACAAGGAACCTTATAGTAACCCTGCTGCAACCTGATCAACAATTTTCTTAGATCTTCCATCATCAACAACTTGGTCATTTTCCGAATACTATTTCAAAATAGGCATGTCATCCTGGTACTGCTCCACCTCTGCCAGCATTGCAGTCACACGCTGCGGATCTTTCTCACTGCCTGTCTTTTGTTTTACAATATTGATTTTGTCTTCAACGGATTTCATAGTATTAGCAACTAGTGTTTCGTTAGGATCAAACACAATTCTCAGGTGCTATAAGTTCAACATATCAAGAGAAGAATAATTATACAGTCCGACTATGATACTGAGACCACACAAACATGAATACTACATGGCAATTTCCCTATTGGGCATGGCCACCAAATGCAGTTCTTCATCACCCAAACTAACAACTGAAGTCTTGTTCTTGTAATAAAAAATCCCATCAATCTCATGGAAATTAGTCCCATCATAAACAACCATAAGAGAGGCAGCTTCATTACATTCACTTTCAACTGAATCTACTTCAACAGTATCTACAGGGAAGTCACAAGCATTCTTGTTGCCTTCTTTCAACTTCGTCTTGATTGAGAGATTTGGATCTTCTTTGGACACATGGGTATGATCAACATCACCACTAGTA
The DNA here is from genome assembly GCA_017893485.1 of Hemerocallis citrina. Classification (NCBI taxonomy): domain Eukaryota; kingdom Viridiplantae; phylum Streptophyta; class Magnoliopsida; order Asparagales; family Asphodelaceae; genus Hemerocallis; species Hemerocallis citrina. The sequence goes on along the minus strand of CM030366.1, from coordinate 158,380,260 downwards.
GCAATTGTTGTGCTCAAAGCATCAACCAACCTGTCTCCTCCCTCAAACACCTCAACTTCACTATTCTCAGCTTCACTAAGATCCACATAATTTCCATCTGCCTTATTATCATTTGACCCACTAATTGACTAGAAAAAATTCTAGGATTTTGTACAAAACTGAAAGAGAACCCTTTCCAATTCTTCATCCAAACATTTAACTGAAGATTCCCTTATTCTCGTTTGGCTCATTCGACCAACTAAACTCAAAGGGGCCACGTTCTTCTTATTTAAAGTCAAATGCATCGCTGGGTGAGTTATCACCAAATTCCTTCTCCTTTATTCTTATGAGCATGTGTAAATTCAAAATCAGTACTGACCTGATACTGTGGTGATGAGTTCCCCTCTAAGCATGCATCGTTGATCACTCTTCCAGCCGGTAATCATTTCTTGATAGCACTGAATTCTAAATGGGAATTTGACGAACAATTGGTGCACATTTTCGAACCCTTATATCTGGTTTCATCTTCACCTTTAAAGTTGGTTCTTTGACTGCATAATTGAGGCGTGTAGGGGTTGGAGTCCTAGAAGATTGTTGTCGCAAATGGGGAGGATAGTATCCACTCTGAGAACTCATTATTGGTGCTGATTTCTCACATCAATTTTGTCAAACAGCTGGATTCTGCCAAGAACCACCTCGATCTGCACCCTGATTGTAGCCCCCAATTCTTCGTTGTTGGTCTCGACCGAATCTTAGCTCTTGATCTCGATCAAAACTTGGTTCTTTATCTCTCCAATAACTGCTAAGTCGAGAATAGTCATCTTCTTCGTCTTCAAATCGATGCTGAGAATTTGGGTTCCGACATCGAATAGTTGGCGATTGCCAAGAACAATCACTATCTTCCAAATCTTCTTCACTGTCATCATTCATTCGACGCCTACCATTTCTTGGTTCTTGTTCAGGAATGAATCTCGAATCTTGATTTCTTTGCCCATATCTCCACTGATCACAATCATCACGTTCTTCATTCTCTTGGAAATTGCGATGGTTCTAAAATTGAACACCTAGTGGTCTACGAAATCCACATGATTCTTCACCATAACCATACAATCTTGAAGCTGTTCCCATACACCTTATTTGGAAGTGCGGTTGTGAATCTTGAAGCCAATGCTCCAATCGATCAAATCTCTCTTTGAACCAATCAAATCTCCCTTCGAGTTCTTTATCGACTTCTTGATCGAAGATTCTGTCAGGACATTGTTGCCGTGGAGACGGTCGTCAATAATATTGGGGTGAAGAATAATGCCCACCACCATCAACGAAACCCATTTTGAAGATTTTCCGACCTCCTACGCTGGTGACGAAACTCGACGATTGATCGTCGTTCAAGATCGGACAACTTATGGAATTCAACCCTGAAATATGTGGAACTCCTTGTTGTCTGGTCCTTTGAACCGATCTTGGATTGAAATCCATAGGCAAGGTTTCGCGGACTCTCGATCTCATTGTTGAATTTGGTCGTCATTGTCGCCATCACAGGATCTTGAAGCTCTAATACCATTGTTCGAACTCGGCCTCCGACGACGTGGTTGGACATTGTAGGTTGTCCTCTCTCCATTGAATCTACAAACCCTAAGCAAGCATCAAAATAGAAAAAGGAAGAAGATGATGAACAAGAACTCTCTTCATTAGCAATTTTATTCACAATCGGAAATGGGTTACAGGGAAGGGTATTTATACAAAAGGAAATTGCACGCACAACACGTACTTTGAAAAACAGTTATAAGGACAGTTGGACTCTTGTGAATAATATCCTACACATTTGCAAATAAGCCCAACAAAAACAAACAATTACATTAGGACTAATACGCTCTGATACTTCTTTCTCTTTTTCTTCCAAACATGTAGCAGATTCAACTGGATCCAATTAAGGATTGGATCATATGCGATGAGAGAGAGAGCGAGAGAGAGAGAGAGAGTAAGGTTTCGATTTGGGGACTTTCGAATTTGGATAAGGATTTCAATTGGGGCAAAAATACTCTTCGGATTGGGGTTGCGATGAGAAGGAGAGAGAAGAAGCTAGATATAAGAAGTAAGGGGCTGATTGGTTGTGGGGAAATATTTCGTAAAGAAAAGACTTAACTACCCCTCTTGGTAAGTGAGAAGAGCGGGAGAAAGCAGAGCCATATGATCTTGATCATGATCCTAGTTGAAATCAAACGGCTGACGCTTGAGTTCGCTATTGATCAGGTGCAAACCAATTCGCACCTGATCAGTTGCGAACTGATCCGCAGGCCGTCCGATCAAAATTCAATCAGGATCAAAATTCGAAGGCTGTTGTTGCTCCCCCTTTTCTCACTTCTTCTCGACGGTAATATGGTCATTTGAACCACGTAAATACCCTCTCTCTCCTTCTCTCTCAGTTACCTTATCTCCTTCTTTCTCCTTCATCGTACACCCAAACCCGAATCCCCAAATCCGGAAAACCCTAGCTCCAAATGCCTTTGATTCCCCAAATCGAAACTCTATTCTCTTCCTCCAAATCGAACCCTCACGTCGGAGTCTCTAGCCGCTCCAAATGGCACCTCCTCTCGTCGGCTCTGACCTTCCTCTACTCCCCTTCAAAGATCCCGAAACCCTAGTTCCACCTTCCTCCACCTTCTTCCACCTTCCTCTAGAAAATCTGACGCCCCTACCGACGTCTTTGACGACACTTACCAACTGCGGACTTCTCCACTCCAAATCTGGTTGTGTCTTCGCCTATTGGAAACCCTAGATCCGAATAGGTAATTTTTTTTAAGCTCTTATTTTTTTGTTTGAATTAGTAGGCAATAATCAATGTGATTCTAATGTTGAGTTCGAATTAAATATATGTGAAATATAGAATTTAATTGATTTCTTATTTGTGCGAAAGTAGAAGTTGTGGATAGTAGTCTGGGGGTACTTCACAAATGTACAAACATGCTACCTAACCTTTATGATTTGGCAGGGGGCATGCTGGTTGACATGGAGTTGATTTCTTATAAGAAGTATGATAGTATCCCACTAATTATGCTGGTTGGGATATATCACAGATTTTGTTAGTTATATGGTTTTATGTAGAAAGTTTTTTTGCCAAGTTTCAACTCTTGCACCCTGTTATTTCTATACTATGCCCATGTGTCTAGACTGGATGAGAAAGTGCAACCACTTTCTATTATCATGCTTTCTTAGCTCAATATTTTTTTTTTGCAGTTTTCAACACCTTTTGAATGTTACATGTTTTGCAGGTATCCGAGTACCATGACTATAAAACAGATAGTGCCATTCCTACTGATTACAACAACATTTACTCTAGAACAGAATCCAAGGAAGGCAAAGAGGACAGAAAACCTTCATGGTTCAGTGTTGGTGTACTTGTTCGCACTTACCAAACTGCCACTAGAAACTTTAAGAGGCGACTTATATGTTAACCAAACAATAATGTAAATGTCCTAATTCAGATGTTAACCACACTGAAGTATTGGTCATTTTAAAAAATACCCCACTATTTTTTTTGTGTAAAAAAACCTCACCCAACTATGTTTTTAACACAATTAAAAAAAAACCACTCACCCATGCCTGGAAAATGTAGTTTAGTGAGGTTTTTTTTAATTAAAAAAATTCAGTGGTTTTTTTTAAATGACCGATACTTCAGTGTTTTTTTATTTAAATTTAGCCTAATTATATTGGTTTTGTTTGTTGCCCTCACTTTTTTATTGTAATCGACTTGGTGGCATACCAGTTGTACTAGTAGAAAACTCCTGCATTTTGTGTCTACTTGTTCTTTTTTCTATGTACCTTATAATAAGGAAATTTGAAGTACCGATATACACATTACGGTCTTCTTTGTATGAAAATAGGATGTCTTCTTTGATTCCAGATGAGTTTTTGTTGTTAAAAAGAAAATTCAGATTAACTATAATTTTCCTCGAATGCAGGATTGTGCAGGTTAATGTTTCATGTCATCGATTAATGAAGTTGTAACATAAGAGTATCATTACTAGATAAATCAAGATACAAACGATCTTATTTTGTCTTTCTGCTGCTTATTCTCCTTTAAAGAAGTTTCATTTTCCCCCAAATCCATCTGAAAGACGATTCACAGTTTTAAATAAAACAGCGACGCTATGCCTAGAACAAAGCTAATTGATATTGGTTTGGTTCTAAGTTGCTTGCGACAAAACTAATGAAGGTTCAGGTGCTAGCTCTAGAGGAGAGTTCTTGTAGGTTGTTGTTTATCATCCAAACCCCATAGAAATAATGGAAACAATATAAACAAAGCTCAAAATGCCTTGAAACAACCTAAACATAGCTAAAAATGCGTGGAGACAACATAAACTGAGTTCAAGATGCCTGGAAACAACATAAACATAGCTCAAAATGCGTGGAAAAAACATAAACTGAGGATGTCTGGAAATAAACATAAACAAAGCTTAAGGTGGTGGAAACGCAAAAATAGAGAGCACCAAAACTTATTGTATGTAAAATTGTGAATTATATACAAATGCTTGATTCAAAAATTATACAAATTCAATAATTATACAAATGCTTAATTCAAAAATTATACAAACTCAAATTGTACAACCTCAACAAGTATACAAACTCAAAAATTATACAAACTCAAATTATACAAATGATTGAAACTCCCTAAGCATTTATTTGGTAAAGTATCAAACAAATCATATTGCTGCTGATGCTTTGCTTGTTGTCGGACTGTTGCACATTAGCCAATTCATTTTGACCACACAAATACCCCCGAGGGTAATATGGTCATGTTGACCACACAAATACCCATTTATCTTCTTCTCTCTCAGTTACTCTCACCTAGGGAGGGCAACGGGTCAGGTTTGCGCTGGATCCCTATAGGCCCGAGCCCGAGCCCGAAGTTGAAAACATAGCTCCGAACCCGACTCGACTTTTCTTCGGGCTTAAAAAAATTTGGCCCGAGCCCAGGCCCGAATTAGGCCCAAAAATAGATTCGGGCTTAGTCCCAACTATTTATGCATGTTCTAGTATATAACTTTCCCATAAAAAACTATATAAAAAAAATATACGATAAAAAAATAGCAATAATAGGAATACTATAAACTTTAGAGTAATTAACATCTAATTTGTCTATTTTAATTTAATTTTATATACAAGGCATAATTTTTCTATCTATAAACTTTA